>OX465281.1:104390081-104808565 GCA_949987705.1 Thereva unica
ATTTTGTATACTACATTGCTTATTGTATTCTACTTATCATACCCTTTCATTTGATACCCATGTCGAGGTGGTTGTGAAGAAAGTGGTACCCCTCCCTCTTGAGACGGCCGCCATGGATCTAAAGATATATTTTGCATACTACATTGCTTATTGTATTCTACTTAACATACCCTTTCATTTGATACCCATGTTGAGGTGGTTGTGAAGAAAGTGGTAATCCGGCCTCTTGAGACGGGCGTCATGGATCTAAAGATATATTTTGTATACTACATTGCTTATTGCATTCTACTTATCGTACCCTTTCATTTGATACCCATGTCGAGGTGGTTGTGAAGAAAGTGGTACACCGCCCTCTTGAGACGGCCGCCATGGATCATTTTAGTTTCAATAGCGTCATGGCCTACCTATTGTTTGACAGCTGCGTAAATTTGAAATTTTCATTAAATGTAATGATTCAATTTAATGACAATTTTACATTTGTCAAACAATAGGTAGGCCATGAATTTTGCAGCTGTTTTTTGGGTTAAAGGTATAAAAAATAGCCTACGACCTATTCTCAGACCTACCAAATATACACAAAAAATTTCATGCAAATTGGTCAACCCGTTTCGGAGGAGTACGGTAACAAACACTGTGACACGAGATTTTTATAGATATAGATATATATATATATATATATATATATATATATATATATATATATATATATATATATATATATATATATATATTTTTTTTTCCTGGGGTGAAAAAGCATTCGCTACCGGCATGACTCATGTGCCCCTTACTCGCCGATCCCGCATGACGGTTATCTTTCACGTAAATCCACACATACACACATATGGACACATAAGTGCACATACGCATATATGGGTATATGAACATGAGAACTAAAAAAGCCCCTCCGACGTGATCCACCCCCGCGGGACTGGCTAAATAAGCATTGCATCGCGGGGGTCGTTCAGCTTCATTCAGCTGCTTCTGCTCGCGGCATTTCTGTGCCTTTCTCTATTTCTTACGGCTTCTTCTTGCCTTAGCTTTCTGTGAATGGTCTTTAGGGTTGCTTCCACGTCCCTCCACATTGCCCGAATTCTTGCGAGTGCTGCACAAATCGCAGACGCTTTGTCTGCCGTGCCCTTCAAGTGCGCTTTGAAGTTTAGCCTCCGGTCGATCATCACTCCCAGGTACCTTAGTGCGGGCTGTGAGTGGATGATATGTTCCCCTACTTTTATCCTTACGGATACTAGCCTTCGTCGCTTGCTGATCAGCACTACCTCCGTTTTGTGCTCAGCAAGCTTCAACCCCGCGCGTTCTAACCACGCTTTTATTTCCCAGATCGCTTCGTTTGCGTACAGTTCGATGTCATCTGGGTGTTTTCCTTCGACAACTACCCCGATATCATCTGCAAACCCGATCGCCACTGCTTCCTTTGGAAGACGAAGCCCCAACACATCATTGTACATTGCGATCCATAGGAGAGGGCCCAGGACGGAAACTTGCGGGACCCCGCATGTTGTTCCGAATACTTTAGGACCATCATCCGAATCACAATGAAGCGACCTACCCTGGAGATAGTCGGCCACTACACGCACTAGGTACTTTGGTGTGCCTAGCTTTATCAACGCCTCAACTATTTTGCTCCACCTCGCTGAGTTGAAAGCATTTTTAACGTCAAGGGTTATCAATGCGCAGCAGTGATTTTTCTCCATGGCGGCTCTTGCTATGCCCACCACCATATTGACTGCATCAGTCGTCGACCTTGCCTTTCTGAAGCCGAATTGCTTGTCCGACAGGCCACCTACCCTTTCGACACTAGGGAGAATCCTGTTACAGATCACCCGCTCGAAAAGTTTGCCAATGCAACTATGCGGGAATGGCAGGCGAAGTGGGACGAGTCTGTTAAGGGTCGTTGGACCCACAGACTTATCCTTAATGTGGAAATATGGGCTACGAGGGAGCGTGGGGAAGTAAGTTACGACCTCACGCAGTTCCTGAGCGGACATGGGGGGTATAGGAAATACCTCCACCGCTTCGGGCACGATGATTCACCGTTGTGTCCGGTATGCCCAGCGACGGAGGAAGACGCAGAACACGTCTTCTTTACCTGCTCGAGATTCGCCGAGGAAATGGCGAAACTAGAAGAAAGGGTCGAGGAGCCACTAACGCCCGAAAACATCCTAGACCATATGATGAGGTCTGAGGAAGTGTGGAGGGACGTGGAAGCAACCCTAAAGACCATTCACAGAAAGCTAAGGCAAGAAGAAGCCGTAAGAAATAGAGAAAGGCACAGAAATGCCGCGAGCAGAAGCAGCTGAATGAAGCTGAACGACCCCCGCGATGCAATGCTTATTAGCCAGTCCCGCGGGGGTGGATCACGTCGGAGGGGCTTTTTTAGTTCTCATGTTCATAGACCCATATATGCGTATGTGCACTTATGTGTCCATATGTGTGTATGTGTGGATTTACGTGAAAGATAACCGTCATGCGGGATCGGCCAGTAAGGGGCACATGAGTCATGCCGGTAGCGAATGCTTTTTTACCCCAGGAAACAAAAAAAATATATATATATATATATATATATATATATATATATATATATATATATATATATATATATATATTCCGCCTACTTTTGCCCGCGTGAAGCCATTCTCTGGGCTTCTCATGGTATCTTCCATGGCTCGGCTCCCACACGTTCATATCGCTGACGTGCCGCTGCTAACGTTTATCCAGACGCCGCTGTGCAGGTTTCTATACTGCTCGCAGACGATTGCGACGTCGATTTTCTCCTCGTAGGCTGTCTGTGCCAGCAGATCTTGTGCCGCTTGACAGTGGTTCAAGTTAATCTGTATGAACCTTATCTTCGACTTCGACTTCTTTGAACTGTTGCCCTGTACAGTGGGCACCTATCACTCCCCGTAGCGTGAGCGTCGTGCTCGCCCTTCCCCTTATCTCCTTTACATAGGAGGCATTTAGGGCTCTTATTGCAGTCCTTAGCAATATGTCCCCCCTCCCCGCATCTCCAGCATAGCTCCTTCATGTTCTGAGCGCTGGTGCATTTCCTAGCGATATGACCTATCCCAAAACATTTGAAGCACTTAATTGGTGCTGTTGTCTCCCGTATCCGGCAAACAACCCAGCCGATGCGAACCTTCCCCGCCTCAAGTGCCTTTTTTGCGCTAGCGACCGGAAGGCTTATTATGGCCGTCTGCGTACCACCATATGCCTTTCTTACTCTAACGTCCTCCTCCTGCACCTCCGTCAGCTTCAGCTGCCCCCGCAGCGCTTCGCATACCTCCAGCTTAGTGGTAATCTCGTCCAGATCCCTGAACTCGATTAACACGCGGTTGGTACCTGCCCTAACCTCTGCCGCCTCCCCGATTGTCGTCTTGATCTTTTGCTTAAGATCTTCCGTCTTTCCCTCGCCAGCTGCCAGCTCCATTAGAAGATCGCCCTTTTGAGTTCTTCTAATGCGCATGGGGATTCCCAACTCCGTAAGGGAAGCATCCGTCCTGACTTTTCGTAGGATGTCCGCATACGACGTTCCACTAGTGGCTGTTATAATCAGCGCGTCAGGCCTTTCTTTTTTGTGGGACTTTCTGTCCTCTTTTTTCTTTTTCTTTCTTTTCCTCGCTTTTTTGTTCTCCACTTTAGTCCAAGCGGAGCTCTTCTTTTCGGAGGACTCTTCTTCCATGGGGGTGTCCACCGTTATCTTAACGGCCCCTCGCTCTTCTTGGGGTTTTCTTTCTTTATTTCCCCCTCTGTTTCTCTTTGGGGCGCTGTGTGAGGTTTGCACTTCCTCGTTGCTATCCCGTTGGCGTTTACGGGATTCCCCAGTTTTATCGGCAGTGTGTGGGTCTTTAGCTTCCCCGACCTTCCTTTTTACCGCGACTCTTACTTTAGGAGCTTCTGGCGTTGTTTGTGTCGCCATCTCCATCTTCTCCTTAACCATCCTTATGGCCTCCTCCTTTGCCTCTAAATAATCAGCCCTGAGGTCCTTAATGTGTCCGTGGATCACATTGGATACATTGCTTCTAGAAACAATGAAGTCCGAGAGGGTCTTTATCGTTTCGCTCAGCTTTGCTAGGCACCTTGGCAAGGACTCTTCTTTTTCTTTAGCGACCGCGCTAGTAGTAGGGTGGTCGATATTTTCCTTCTTTTTTTCCTCCTCGAGACTTACCCGACTTACCTTCAAAACCTCGCTCGGCTTACCAATCGAGCTGGTGCTGCTTGACCGCACCTTGTCTTTGGTACGGTCCTCCGCGGGTCTTGTGGGACCTTCGCGGATCTTCCAAATGTCAGCATCCTGTCTTGTTCCTTTGCGCGATGAGCTTGCCACTGGCGACTGACCCCTGGCACTTGTTGTTGCCAGTTTCCAGCCGTACGCCGGAGGCCGCGGCCTCCTCCGACGTTGGGGCATATATCCCTACCCCGACTTTTTTCTCTCTTGTTGTGCTCATCATTAAATTTTTTTTGGGTGTTCTTTCTAGTCTACCCACCCAAAGAAAGACTGACGAGGGAGGAGTGAGGATGGGAAGTAAGGATTATAGGATGAGGAGACAGGGTTAGGAAGGAAGACGACTGTCTGCTACGTGTATGAAAACGCATTGCTGGAGTGAACCCGCGTGATGGACAGGTCACGCATACTAGGAGGTCGCCGTCGCTCACCCCATATATACAGTATTGTGCAAAACTATAGCACCGCATTGCATGATTTTCATATAATAGGTCAGAACTCCGAAACTATTAAAGTTACGATCTCGAAATTTTGCCAGTTTATTACTATAATTATCAGCTTTATTATTCATAAAAATCAAAACATTTTATTATCTAATTTTCCAACGACAACAATAATAGTACGCTAAGTTCACTTTGGGCTGTGCAAAACTATAGCACCTTTACAGAAGTCTTAATATTTTGTGTCCATCCCTTTAAATTTTATGACTTGGACGGACCTCTTTGGCGTTGATTTTATTAATTCATCAATTGTATCTACAGAGTTACAGCCTCTATTAGTAAATGTTTATTTGCAAAATGTTTGCCCTTTGGATTTTCTTTTATAATGTCCCAAAGATTTTCAATGCGGTTGAGATCTACTGATTGCGCCGTCTAATCCATGAGCTTAATGTTTTTGGATTGAAACTATTCTTTAACCACCTTTGAAGTGTGTTTCGGATCGTTGTCCTGCTGGCATATGCTGCTCAGCATATGGTAGCATTATAGACTCCAGTATTTCAATAGACTTAAAGCGAACCATCACCTCTTTGTATACATTAAGAGGGCCAACGCCATCATAAGAAAAACTACCCCAAAACATCACATTACCCACTTCATGTCTAATTGTGAGGTGGCAATAGCCAGGTTCAAGTCTCTCTCTCTTTGCTTTTCTCACGTGCTTGATTCCATCAGAGAAGAACAGATTCAATTTGGACTCATCAATGAATAAAACTGCCCTCCATTGACTAATAATCCAGTTTTGATGATTTACCCTAAATAACATAAATGTGAACCTAAAATCATTTAAAAAGTCCCTTATGATTAACTTTTTCGGATAGTTTTTTTTTTTGATTTTTTGGCTTTCGAACAAATCGATAACTTCTTAGATTATTTTCAATAGCTCTTCTCCGAAATAACTGAAATAGCTTTTAAGAACACTATAGGCCAAACCTAAATGAAAAGTAACGTAGAAGTGGAGTAAACGTAACTTCCACTGAAGTAGGTGTAACTTCCACTTACTTCCATTTTGGTCACTCTCATACATTCATATGCAATGGCACCTTACTTCACTTCACTTCACTTCCCATTTAGGTTTGGCCTTATGGCCGGGTTAATGTTTGCAGTTCTGACTGCGCAGTCTAAGTTTTTGCAGTTTTAAATTTAATGCTGCCTTAGTAGACTTCGAAAATTTAACCCCAATGTTCATGAACGCTTTGCTGCTACTTAGATCTAAATCAATTCTGCGAACATGAACCCGGCCGTTTTGAATGGCAACCAAAATGCCACCTATGCTTTCAAAAAATATGATATTTGCAAGCATCCGCACTGGCAATGGTACAAAATGCAGTTATAGTTACACTGCATGTTTAAAATTGCCCATCACCTAAAAGGTTTCTATAGTCCAGGTCATAAAATCTAAAGGGAATGGACACAAAGTATTAAGACTTCTGTAAAGGTGCTATAGTTTTGCACAGCCCAAGGTGAACTAAGCGTACTATTATTGTTGTCGTTGGAAAATTAGATATTAAAATGTTTTGATTTTTATGAAAAATAAAGCTGATAATTATAGTAATAAAGTGGCAAAATTTCGAGATCGTAACTTTAATAGTTTCGGAGTTCTGACCTATTATATGAAATTCATGCAATGCGGTGCTATAGTTTTGCACAATACTGTATATATCCTCACCTTGTATCTACACCTTGTCGTGGTGGTGAGGCTTGTGGTTAACTAAGATAGATACACGAAATCCCAAGGTGGAAACAATCGTGCTGAGGGGATGTATGGTACTGCGTCAGTGTACTGCTAACGATGAACTCCGAATACCAGGCGACCTTCGGTTTCAATGTAGCCTTCCCCACGCCCCGTCAAAAACGAGGGCAGGAGCCCGGAAGGTTCTGCCTGGACGACGGTGGAGCGCAAAAAGAGAAAATTGAAGAAAAGAAGGTTGAAAGAGGGAAGCAAGCTGAAACAAAAGACCAGGTCGGATGCCATTATCATCACGACCAAAGGGGAAGCGACTTACGCGGAGATCCTTCGCAAGGTGAGGACAGATTCCTCCCTCGCAGAGGTCGGAAGTAGCGTAAAAAGGGGTCGGAGAACGCAGAAGGGCGACCTCCTGCTTGAGCTAAAGAGGGGAGATGCTAAGACCGGAGACTTAGAGCAGAAGGTAAAAGCATCGATAAGCGGGGTGGCTGAGGTGAGAGCCAGCACAAATACGGTGGTGATCGAGTGTAGAGACTCAGTTGAGATCACAACCAAGGAAGAGGTCTGCGAAGCACTGAGGACCCAGCTAGGTCTGACGGTCGAAGAAAACGATGTCCTCAGGCTAAAAGAGTCGTGGGGGGCACACAGACGGCGTTAATAAGCCTGCCTGTTGAAGCTGCGAAGAAGGCTATCGCAGTAGGTAAGATTCGAGTCGGCTGGGTTGTATGCCGAATGCGGGAGCGGGTATCGCTAAAACCGTGCTTCAAATGTATGAAGTTCGGTCACATAGCGAAAAACTGCAGCAGCAGCCAGGATAGAGGAAGGCTGTGCCGAGGCTGCGGGAAAGAGGGTCACAAGGTAAAGGCAGAGATAACATAATACTCCGTATAAAGATGCGACAGCTAGAACAAAAAACCCGAACGCTTTTTGCCTCGGCAGGTCTCTGAGATTGCCTCCCCCTTAGCAACATGCAACATATTCGAGTTTCTAGCTACACAAGGAGGCGAACGTTGTCATGGTCCACAGCACAAGACATGCGGTGAGTTTGTCGATAAGGAAGCTAGAATTTTAGGGGGCAAGGAAAGGAACTGACAACAGAATGTTTCTCGCAGCATTGTCATCTTTCAAACATTTACGTCTAGCGCTACATTGAAGGATTTCCCTGATGCTTTGTATTTTAACTATTTCCTAGAACATTCAGTGTATTTTTTTTAATGACTTCTAATTTCTCTTGATTTTAAATTTGTTTGCGATATTTTTAAAATAGGTACTTAGTTGAGGTTTTTTTTGGTTACGGATTTTCGAATTTTTTTTTATTTTCTGGTATTTCGGTATAACTAGAATGATTTTACAAACGAATTTAGGAAATTATTCTATATTTTATTTTATCTATAGAATTTTCGCTTTTGCCTTTAAATGTTGGATTTTGGCTTTAAGTTGGTCTTTTGTTGTAGGTATGTTGTGGGCGTAGATTTTTGGCCACAGTTTTTTGTAAAAATTGCAAAAAAGTCGCATACCCTGGGGAGTTGTTTGCATCATCCAAAGTTGAAAAGCGCATAAACATGCTGAGCCATATCTGAAATTCTTTCGATTTCCAAAATCTGGGACAAGTCCTTTTCATAAATGCTTGTAAATTAACATCCCCATCTACAATAAAAAATACGTACGTCTGCTCAAAACATTGCGGTAGTAGTTGTTTTGGTAAAAAGAAATTAAAAATAGGCTCAATACCTTGCTTGATATTTGTAAACTCTTCAATTAATGAATATGAGGAAGGGCTACAGTCAATTTTTCAGGGCAAACGTATGAAAGCAGGAATTTAATCTCGGACTTGCAAATACAGGATTTATCCGTTTTAGAGTCCCCTTTTCAACAATCAAATATTGAGCCTGCAAATATTTTTTGCATGTACACAGGTACATCGAATGGCTGATGTACAACCAAAACTATCGATTGTGGGCCGGTCGGTCGATCAAAACTCATTGCGCTTATGGGTTTGATGAAATTCTGGATATACATCCAATTTGACCGTTGTATATCGGCCTTTATGGCAAGAGGAATATTATCCAACTGCAAATTCATCATTGCATACTACGTTACAAAAACCAGTATCACTGGGGAAAGTTTATCACAAAAATTACAATAATTGATAGAATACTGTTCTAATGACGGGTAAAATATTAGAGGTGGTATGGTATGCGATCAAGTTCCAAATAATAGAAATTGTTTCTTCGTAACAACATTTAAGCCACATTTTGAAAATCTCTATTGTGCATTATATGATGTACCTCAATTAGGAATACTTTGATGAAGGCTGATTTATGTACCATTGATGGTCCAGTTACATACTATAAATGCATAGAAGAGTTGGTTACTATGGAGAAAAGTAATGTGACAAAAATGAGCCATAAGCTTACGGAGAACATTAGAGTCCAAATAAATGGGAAAAGATGATTGATTCGTTAGTTGTGCAAGCGTCCAGTTAAACTTGTGCGGCAGTAATCAAATCTGCTGAACAAATGGGAGTTGTAACAGGTATGCGGATTAATTTAATACAATATAATATAACAAACGCACGGGTTGATGAAATTGACTTTAATCTTTGATGGTAACAACGAGACTGATCTACAGCTTTTTATCATGCTAGCGGGTGGCTGATCTAGCGGTAACCTTTGATACTGTGTATGCAATTCGATGATATTTTAGTGTTGCCGCTACATCTCTCCCCCTCGTGGAAAAAAAATATATATAAATGTGTAAAATATAATGTTTAACAATCCTTAAAATAATCCTACTGGCTACGTTCTCTTTCATGCATAATTGTTTCTCATGCTTGTATTTGTATAACTTTGTATTTATTTTTAATATTTTTATAATTTTGTCTATTCATGTGTAGTTACAATTTATGTTTATGTGTGTATAAATTTTATGTTTAAGTGTTGAATATTAATAATTATTCTAATTTTGTGTGTGCATTTCATATGAAGTTGTAATTCAAGTTTGTATTTGTATAAATTTCATGCTTAAATGTTTATGTTTAATGTAATCGATACATTAAAAATTGTAACATTAAAAAACTGTAAAATAGTAACATAAAATAAAATTCTAGATAATATTTAAGAAGAATTAAATTGCAAATCAAAATTGCCACAAGTCATCACGATCACACAACATAGCCAGACGTAATGCGACACCGCGAAGTGATAAGAAAATTCTTGTCTATTTTTATGGTCGATTTTACCATGGGAAAATTCTCCAAAGGTGAACTAAGTTTTGCTGATGGAGAATTTTTCTGACTGGAACATTTTTTCTCGAAATGGAGTGGTTTGTGTGATCGTGATGACGATCATTTTATATATAAGAAAAATTTATGGAAAATAAATTTAGTTCAGTTTTGAATCTAATCGCCAACGGAAGTCTTTTCTTTAGTTTCTTAAAATTGTGCTCACTCTGGTTGTGATCCAAGCATCGCAACCAGATCATCAACAGTCTAGGTCCAAGATACCTAGGCTGCATTTACCAAGTTAATTAAAACATCGGTTTCCAATAAACCAGCCACCTGGTCACGATACAAGCATCGTGATCAGCCCATCAACAGTTAAGGTCCAAGTACCTTGATTGAGCAAAAAGGAGGAAAGGCAAAAGAGCATCACTAAACATCTGGTGACCCCGAGGTGATCGCCACTAGCGACACGTCTCAGCGAATCACAACAACATCAAGATGTCGCCCCCAGCACCAATGGAACAAATGACGATGTCCCAGCTGGTGAAAGAAATCGATGGATACGCCAAGGAAATCCATCGGATCATCACCAATTACAACAAGGACCCCGCAGATCGCAAAACAACATCCTACTTCACAGAGAGGCTAGGACGTTTAAATTCGACTTGAGCCCTATTCGAGACTATTGATCGGGAAATTCGGTCATTAGAACCATCACCGTTGGATCATCCATACTTCAGCACCAATGTCTACGACAAAACACTAAGCCTGTACACCCAGTACAGCTATTTGTTCAAGGAAAAGATTGCTGCATCCCAACGGACTGAAGGCGCAACCAATGCCCCAGGACCAGGAAGGAATATGCCCACCCTACTCGGGCCAAGCTCATCTCTAACTAGCCAGGACAACACAGGTGCCAACGTATCCTATCAAACAAAACCCAGCAAGCATGTGGATCCACCACAACCAAAGGAAGATTCCAAGGAAGTTCCAGAGATTATCAAATTATTCCGCAGACATCGTGCTATGTGTAAAACAGTATACCGCCTCAGTAGTAGAGCTATGTCACTCCTAAGCCACCTAGGAGGTGGCTTAGAACCCGCCTAGGATTTGGGGGGGGTCTGAAAGCTCTTTATGTACGTGTACGAGGTGTTTTAGGTTTGTGTCTTGGATAAGGTGGCTTAGAGTTGGTGTGTGGAGATGTGTGAAAGCTCTTTATGTAGGTGTACGAGGTGTTTTAGGTTTGTGTCTTGGATAAGGTGGCTTGAAAGCTCTTGATGTGGGTGTATGAGGTATTTTTTGGCGTGAGTCCTGGATAAGGTGGCTTACAGTTGGTGGTTGGAGATGGGTGAAAGTTCAGGTCTTGGATGTGGTGTAGAACCGGCATGGGATTTGGGGTGTGACTGAAAGCTCTGGATGTAAGTTTGTGTCTTGGATGGGGTGGCCCAGAGCAGGCATGGGATTTGAAGGTGGTGCAGAAATGGCATGGGATATGACCCAGAGCAGGATTTGAAGGTGGCGCAGAACGGGCATGGGATTTGGCCCAGAGCAGGCATGTGATTTGAAGGTGGCGCAGAACCGGCATGGAATTTGGTCCAGAGTGGGGGAACTATGAACTGAGCTGTGGGGGATTTGAGCTTTGGTTTCGAGATGATGATTTTTCTAGTATTAATTCCGGTAGCAACTTGTGCTATGGAATGAGCTTGGATTCTGGAGCAAAATATACAAATAATTTGGTGAAGAACTGGACTTGCAAGTAACACTAAGAATTAAATTAAGCTTTAGCTGGAGCCAGCATTGGGTATATCACCTCAAGTCACAGATATTACAACAACCGCAACTTGAAATTACTAAGTGGCTAAAAAAGCCATACCTGAAAAAGATATTGCATAGTTTTAGGAGCAAACAAATTCAGTATATTTTTCAAGTATTAATTCTGGTAGCAACTTAGGCTATGGAATGAGCTTGGATTCTAGAGCAAAATATACATATAATTCAGTGAAGAACTGGACTTTCAAGTAACACTAAGCTTTAGCTGAGATCCAGCATTGGGTCTGGCGGATCACCAAAAGCAGCTGTAGAGAATGCTGAAAAGGGTTCGATTTACACTAGCGCCTGAAGTACACATCATGTATGTATGGGATTTCGCTTATAGAGCTAGCCGTATGGGGCAATGGCATATAAGTGCCCTTGATAGATGCAGATTTCAACAGAGAGTCATCAATACAGGCAAAATCCTAGAGCCCATATTAAACCAACATCATCGTGAAAAAATATATAGCATAAGATTTGAAAATAAAACAAATTTGTTATAAAAAAATGTCTTTTTATTTAATAATACATCATTAGCATTTATCCAAGAATTGTGTTCTCGTGAGAACCCCAGCCATTTAACATAAACTTTATCACCACTCTTTTTCAATATTTTTTCAACAAGGTAGAGATCTGAGTGTTTAACTTTCTGCAATTCCTTTTCATAGAATCCTCCTTTAATGGGGTTGCCCTGGTAGTCCTCAAGTTGATATGTCGGTGGATTAGTCAGTTGAACCTTGGAGATTTTAAAGATTTCAGTTGTCCAGTTTGGTGTGTAGCCTTTTTCAAATAGATGTTTATATTTGCTTATACGGACGCGGTCTCCTATTTTATATGCAGGTGAAGGGGCAATTTTGATGTGATTATAGGCTGTAGCAAGAAGTAGCTTTTCATTTGTCCTATTAACATCACAGGGACGCATTTTAATTGTTCGATGTTTTTTTGCATTGTATTGTGATAGCAGTTTTTTCATCATAGAAATCCATTTGTAGGATCCATTCATGCTAAATTCCTTCCACATCATGCTCTTTAAAGTTCGGTTGAATCTTTCCACTATTGATGCCTTAAGCGATGTATATGTTGAGTAGTGGTTGATTTTATATTTGCTCATTAGCTTTTGAAAGTGAGAGTTGTAGAATTCCTTACCATCATCCGTTTGCAAATTGTTAGGTGTGCGTCCCATCTTTAAATATTGATTGCATCGCTTCTGTGACTTCTGGACCGGTTTTTCTTTTAATTGGCATAGCCCAGGCATATTTAGAAAATGCATCAATTACAGTCAGTAAGTAGCGGAATCCTTTGTTTACATGTTTATATGCATCCATTTCCACCAAGTCAGCCTGCCACAAATCATCCAGACCTTTAATGATAACTCTCCGCCTAGAAAAATTTCGACGAGCAGGTTTGTGAAGCTCATGTACTACTTGCCTCTTACTCAGAGATGCCATTTTCAGCCTTCTTATTAATTATGTGTGAGAATATATAATTTTCGATCTTCGCAATTTCGCGATAAATGAACATCGTTAGATTCTCTACTGCTTTGTCAATGTTTTCCCGTATTTCTTCGTCGACATAGTTTTTGGTTGCAGCGTCAGCATTTTCTTTTGGATCACCTAGGTTTTTGATTCTTTTCAAGGTAAGATCATAGTCACCATCTGATGTTAAATTGAAACCGTTTCCTTTTGGTCCAGCAGGACCGTCTTTTCCAGGAATTCCAGGTGGACCGCGATCACCCACTGCTCTAAATTTTTGCCGTTTAAAAGATCGACCAAACTTGTCAACGCTCATTTCCGAAATGTTAATAGTTCTATGTGGGTGGGAATATTTATACTATAATGTCAGCTTCCCGCAACTCCTCAATGATTGACACTATTTCATTACTATGGCTATTATTTCCAGCTTGCTGCGATGCTATCAATATTCGGAGCCTATCAACTAGCTCATTGGGGTCATCCTAATATATGTAATCGATATTTTTCTTTGGAATTTGCATTATTCCCGTTCCAGTATGAGGAGTGTGAATCAACTTTTTTATTATGTTTCTATATTTGAAGCTATTTGTTCCTTTTATTTGCTGGTTTTCCTTAAAATCACGTCTGTGGGTGCATGTATCATTTACAATTTTTTGATAATTGGACAAGTCTTCTTTTGAGTAGCCTCGAGGCTTTTTCATAAAAATTAATTCAGCTAGACCTTCAGTTATCTTGTACCGCTTGCCATCTATAAGAAAGTATTCTTTATCAACTTTTAATCTCGAATTACCAATATTCCACATATCGTTCTTATAGTACGCTCCATACGTTTTATCAATTCTCGTGCTATCATTTTTCAGTAGTTGTTTATATTTGTTTAGTATCTGGTCTGCAGACTCTAATTTTGGTTCTTTTGTAGGTGTGACAAACTGATCATCATCATCATCATCATCATCATCATCCTCAGAATAACTCGGTGGCTCTAGCTTTAAGTATTTACGTGGTGGTGGTGCTGGTGTGTATGCTTCTCCATTGCCCTCGTGCTTAATTTCATCTTCTTCTTCTTTTGGTTCAAGTTTCACTGATGCTGCTGTTGTTGTGAGCTTTTTCAGCGTGTTGGTTATAGGTTTAAATGTTTCCTCTAATTGAGCTTCACATTCAATTTTGCTACACGTGTGGTTACAGCTACAATGATATACAGCTATGCTAATAAGCATTTATATAGATCCAGACGTACCAGGCAGGTCAACCAGATAGATCAGCCAGACAGACCAGCCAGACAGACCGACCAGCCAGACAGACCAGCCAGACAGACCAGCCAACCAGCCAGACAGACCAGCCAGACAGACCAGCCAACCAGCCAGACAGACCAACCAACCAGCCAGACAGACCAGCCAGACAGACCGACCAGCCAGACAGACCAGCCAGACAGACCAGCCAAACAGCCAGACAGACCAGCCAGACAGACCAGCCAACCAGCCAGACAGACCAACCAACCAGCCAGACAGACCAGCCAGACAGACCAGCCAACCAGCCAGACAGACCAGCCAACCAGCCAGACAGACCAGCCAGACAGACCAGCCAACCAGCCAGACAGACCAGCCAACCAGCCAGACAGACCAACCAACCAGCCAGACAGACCAGCCAGACAGACCAGCCAACCAGCCAGACAGACCAGCCAACCAGCCAGACAGACCAGCCAGACAGACCAGCCCCGACAGACCGGTCAACCAGCCAGACAGACCAGCCAACCAGCCAGACAGACCAGCCAGACAGACCAGCCAACCAGCCAGACAGACCAGCCAACCAGCCAGACAGACCAGCCAGACAGACCAGCCAACCAGCCAGACAGACCAGCCAACCAGCCAGACAGACCAACCAACCAGCCAGACAGACCTGCCAGACAGACCAGCCAACCAGCCAGACAGACCAGCCAACCAGCCAGACAGACCAACCAACCAGCCAGACAGACCAGCCAGACAGACCAGCCAACCAGCCAGACAGACCAGCCAACCAGCCAGACAGACCAACCAACCAGCCAGACAGACCAGCCAGACAGACCAGCCAACCAGCCAGACAGACCAGCCAACCAGCCAGACAGACCAGCCAGACAGACCAGCCAACCAGCCAGACAGACCAGCCAACCAGCCAGACAGACCAGCCAGACAGACCAGCCAACCAGCCAGACAGACCAGCCAACCAGCCAGACAGACCAACCAACCAGCCAGACAGACCAGCCAGACAGACCAGCCAACCAGCCAGACAGACCAGCCAACCAGCCAGACAGACCAGCCAACCAGCCAGACAGACCAGCCAGACAGACCAGCCAACCAGCCAGACAGACCAGCCAACCAACCAGACAGACCAGCCAGACAGACCAGCCAGGCAGAGCTGAAAGACCTGGTCAGCTGATTAGGTGGGCTCCTTCATAGGCTCATGAATGCATCAAAGCCTTTTCGATATCGACCTTTGCCCATGGGGCTGTCCTTATCAATTACTAAGAATCCATATTTGTCTTTCCAACAGTTTGCACACGCTTTTCTGAACTTTGCGAATTTCATATCACTATTCACATGATCATTGTATACATGCTTCAGGTTCAAATCATCTTGTTTGAATATGATCAGAAAGTTTGCATTATCTCGGATTAGATGCTTTGGTATATGAGTATAAGTTTGACAGAGGTAAAAGCTGTCAATGTCGTTATGCCTCCCCATACAAAAGTAGGCTCTAATATTATTTTGTTTATCGCAGGCTACATCATCAAAGATGAAAATTGAGTTTGGCTTTGCTTCCTCCGGTGGTATAACATCGTGGTTGTTAGAAAACGTATAATAGCCCAAACCTGATATGTGAGCTACAACTTCTCCTAAATACTCGTATTACGGCTGACTTAGCGACTTTGAGTAAATGTATATATTCTCGAATCTCAGACCGTTAGGATGCTCCAGTAGACTTAGCATAACATTTGTCTTGCCACAATTCGACGGTCCAACAATAATACCTCTTATACTGTTTGGTAGCAGCACCCCATGCTTCTTTGATGTACTTGTAATTTCCACATCAGTATTTCTAACTGGTAGACACGCTTGTTGCTTGATAAACTTCATGTTGCACACTAACCCAATCCCTATAAATACCCGTACTTTTATAGGTTTTAATCAGTCTACAGTAAACCTATAAAATGATTGACCATAGTAAGAAACGCACCATTCATCGAAGAGCTGCCAAGGGGGGAGGACTGTTAAACACTGTTATAAATAAGTTACCGCTTGAGCTTCATCTACCGGGATATCAATACTGTGGTCCAGGAACAAAGTTAGCTAAAAGACTAGCCCGCGGTGATCCTGGCATCAACCCACTAGACGCAGCCTGCAAACAGCATGATATTGCATATCGAGATCATAAGGACTTAAGCGACCGACATATAGCTGACCGTATTTTGGAAGAAAAAGCCTGGCAACGAGTAGCATCTAAAGACGCTAGCTTTGCAGAACGTGCTAACGCGCTATTAGTAACAAACGCCATGAAAGCTAAAATTAAAGTTGGAATGGGTGTCAAAGCAAAAATTACCTGCTCGAAGAAGAAGAAGAATACGTTACATCCATCATTCCGCGAAGCTGTACGTAATGCTAGAAAAGTGTTAAAGCTGAAAAAGCCGAAAGACCTGTTGGAAGCTACTACAATTGCCCTAAGTGCGGCAAAGAATGTTATCAAGGGGAAGAAAAAATCTTACACTACGCCTAGAGTGATACCAGTACCTAAAGTAGGAGGAGTTTTACCGTTCCTCATTCCACTTTTTGCAGGTCTTTCAGCCGTTGGAGCGCTATCTGGAGGTGCAGCAGGTATAGCTAAAGCTGTAAACGCCGCAAGTGTCGCTCGTCGGGAGCTGCAGGAAGCGAAACGTCATAATGAGACAATGGAAGCTATAGCGCTAGGAAAACCTGGACAAGGATTATTTCTAAAGCCATATAGGAAAGGACTGGGACTTTTTCTCAACACCCAACCAAAAAACTAATAAAGTCGCTACCCAAAAGAGCACTCAATGAAAATGATCTGCGTAAATATGCACAGCATATAGCCCACTTTAGAGGAGTATTTATGCGCGATCAATTACCTAAAAAACCATGGAGAAATGAGAGTGGAATTATAAATCTAGATGTTTCATCTGGACCTGGAACGCATTGGGTAGCGTATAAGAAGAATGGAGATATCATAAATTACTTTGATAGTTTTGGAAATCTGCAGCCACCGCGGGAAGTTGTAAATTATTTGGGAGATGCAGTCACATACAACTATACAGCTCATCAAAATTTCAACTCAGTGATTTGCGGACACTTATGCTTAGAATTCTTACATAATGTATAAATAAAGGCCTTCAAGTGCAAACATAGACATTTCATAACAAGTAGCCATGTCGATAACACTCTCTCTTACTGGCAATGCATCGGTTCTCACCGCTGAATACTTTCCCCCATTGGAATTAGCTGGAGACTACGTTTGCGGATTAATTGACTTTCAAACATACAATTCTATACCGAATATTGATGACAGCAACAACTTAATGCATGTGGGAGATGCGTGTATCGAAATACCTGTTGGATCATACGAGGTTGATGACATAGCAGCTTCAGTACAGCAAAGCTTAAATAAAAGCAGCAGCAGCAGCAAGGCAACAGTCTTAATAAGGGCAAACAATAATACCTTGAAGAGTGAAATAAAAGCAACTGAAGTTATACATTTTGATAAAGAGCGATCTATCGCGCCGCTGTTGGGATTTGGGAAACGTGTACTGGAAGCAAATATATTACATACATCAGATCTACCCGTCAATATTATAAAAGTTAATACTATGAGGGTTGAATGTAACATCATATCAGGCTCATACATCAACAATAAACAGGTGCATATGCTGCATGAATTTGCCCCAACCGTGGGGCCAGGCTATAAAATAGTAGAGGTTCCAGCGAATGTGATCTATTTACCGGTGAACGTCAAACGTGTTAGTTCGCTCACACTAAAGCTAGTTGATCAGGACGGAGATTTAATAAATTTTCGAGGTGAAACGATAACTATCAGACTACATTTAAAGCCACAGAATGATAGTCTACGGCAGCAACAACAGCAATAAGCATATAAACAGGATGAACTTCACGGAAAACATTAGTCAACCTACAACCTTGAAGCGAGCAAGACGTCAACTGAGAGCTGATAATATACAATTTCTAAAATCAATAGGACTAAATTTTAAGCAATGAATAACATCTTGGATATTACTGAAGGCACAAGCTATGATAATAGCATAACAAAAATTGACTACCACACTTACTCATCGTTCGCCTCTTCATTTAAAAATAGTGATGAAACCCGCATTCCAGTGCAAAACCAAGACCTGTATATCCTCCCAGCTGAAAGTTTCATATACATTGAGGGAACAGTAACTAAACCTGACGGAACAATATCCAGCACTGCAGGGCTAGTAAATAATGCTATAGCGTTTCTCTTTGAGGAAATTCGCTATGAAATCAATGGTGTAGAAATTGATAGAACTCGAAATCTTGGAATAGCAACAACACTAAAAAATTACATATCATTAAACCCAAATGAGAGTCGCATGTTATACAACGCTAGTTGGTCGCCAGATAAATCAATTACATCCCCCCATGGATTCTTCAATTTCTGCATCCCTCTAAAAACATTGCTGGGCTTTGCTGAAGATTACAATAAAATTATTGCCAACGCTAAACATGAACTCATATTAATACGAAGCAGGATGGATGAAGATGCGGTCATATCACCGACAGATGATGTAAACATCTCAATCTCGAAACTTCAGTGGCGCATTCCCCATGTTAATGCGGCCGATCATGAGAAAATTGCTTTATATAAAATCATTGAAAGCGGTCGTGAAATACAAATGCCATTTAGGAGCTGGGACATATACGAGTACCCCACGCTACCAGCAACGACTCATCACACGTGGTCTGTCAAAACGTCATCGCAGATGGAAAAGCCCCGATATGTCATACTAGCTCTCCAAACAAATCGTAAAAATGATAAAACAAAGGATGTCAGTAAGTTTGATCACTGCAAGCTGACAGATGTTAAAGTGCACTTGAATTCGGAATCATACCCATATGATGATCTGAACTTGAAATTTGATGCTCATAAATACGCTCTCCTATATGATATGTATATAAAATTCCAAACTTCATACTATGGACGCCAGTTGCAGCCACTACTCTCAAGGGAAGAGTTTATGCGTGATGCTCCGATCGTAGTCATTGATTGCTCTCGGCAAAACGAAACCATTAAAACAGGTCCTGTGGATATAAGGTTGGAATTCAAAACATCGGAAAACGTTCCCACTAACACAACAGCATACTGTTTATTGCTACATGATCGAATAGTGGAATATACACCTCTAACCAACGAAGTCAGGAAAATTGCTTGAAATGGATACCATTATCATCGACATTCAAGGATTCAAATTACAAAACAATCAATTTATTTTCAAAGAATTGGTCCTTTTAAATTGTGAAAATCAAATGCAGCACTACATATTCCAACCACCATTCCCACATAAACATCTAACTCGGTCTGAAAAGAAACAAGACACAATCACCATGGATTCAGATGGGGTGATGGATACATTCCCTACCGCACACTATATTCAGTTGGAAATCTGTTGCATGATAAAATAATCTATGTTAAAGGAGCTGGAAAGAAACAATGGATTCAGGAATTATTTGGAGAGGAGCTAACCATATATGATGTAGAAGAAGAGGGATGCCCCAAACTATCAACAACAACAACAACAACAAATGGCTTCTTATCCTGCATAATACACGAAGGCCGATGTGCTCTGAAAAATGTTTTTGTAATAAGGGAATTTGTAAATAAAACAAATTTTTTATAAAAAGTTATAATTATTCTTTTATTCATACTATTTACATATTGCACTTGTGTGAATTTTATTCTACATCCATGTCTTCTTGCTGCTGCTGCTGCTGCACTGAAAAATGTCCCCATGGTAGAGTGTCGATCCCGTTGTCCATAATGCAGCGTTTATCATCCTGTGGGTTTAAAGCGATCTTTGCTTGGTTTAAAGTGTACACTTTATGACTATATGAACGAATGCTTTTTTGCTCAGCTATCTTGCTTTTTGAATTTTGCAAACATTCAATATAGTCGCTAATCTGCAAAGTTTTCGCCACAACGTTCTTCTTTACCCCTTTTGCTTTCTTCACTTCATCAACACCATCTATTTCAAGGGAGTACATTTTAGACCTTAAGCCTACAAACAATGTCATTATTCGGCCATTTAATTCATCTTTCATCAATCCAGGAACTTTTTTATTTGCTTGCGGCATATTAAACTGGTTGGTCATAGGATAATCACTAGTATCAAATTTATCTATGTTTTTCTTCATAATATTGTATATGTCAACATTTTTTATTTCATATACTAATGAATCCGTATCCATGTACATTATTTTGCATTTATCAGCATCCAACTCTTTTAGCATAAAGTCATAATGGAATTCGTACAGTGCTATTTTAGAAATATCGAGAATCGCCATACCAATGTATAATGGTTTATCGAATTTAACTACCAGCTTTCGTAATTCAACTGCTACTAAATTTTCATTGAAAATTGGGCGACTATGGAAATTCGGTGCTGCAATGAGGTTTCTAGCGCCATACCGCCCCTCCCACTTTGTACATAGTTTTATGTTTGAATATTTTCGCACATTTTCCATAGTTTTTCCGAAAACAGCATTAATTTTTTCTTATATTGGTTCTTCTCGTAGGCATTTTTGGCTTGTTTCCTTTTATCTGTATTTAAGTCCACATATGGTTTAAGCCATGGTGATTGATCGAACTGCAGAATGCGGTGAATTTTCTTGAGTATTAGTCCATGTGATAAACATTGTTTTAGGTTGCGGTAATGTATAACATATTTTTCTTTGGTGTGTAAAGTGGTTAAAAGTTTGCCTTGTTTTGATCCTGGTGGTGCTGAATGAGTGGGGCAAAATGGAAAATCTTTATGCAAATTATGCAGCTCCTGCGGGTATTCAAGATCTACCTCCAACATATAACCGATCGGTGAATTATCATCAACACTCATAACATCAACATTATCAATCCATTTAAAGTTTCCGGTTGGAAGTGATTGCGACATGGCCCATCCATATAAATTATTCACGTCATAGTACATCAGATATTTAGTTTCTTCATCCGGTTTAAAGTTTTTCATATATTTATTGTTGGCTTCACTATATCTGCAGCAGCATTGGCTAATTCCACCTCGGCAAGATTTTTCAATAAATAAAAGAATGTCAACATCCATAATCCTTTCTAGGCGCACTCCCGTGTAATACAGCATCGCTGCCCATGTATATCCAGGCAGTGTGAAGACGTGTGCAGGGTCAAGTTTGTAAGTCTCCAGTCCCATAGCTCTAAAATTTGTAAAAATATCCGCCAGCAGAAGAACATCTGTTTTTAAATACAAATCTGAATACTCCCCCAGGCTTTTTATGTTAAATTTGTCCCACACTTTTTGCGCATGTTCATAGTCTTTTTCAGTTATCGGCTCATCAATCATTTTATTATAAAAATGCTCCTTGCTAGGTAAACTATTACAGTCCAACTTGTCCCAGCCATCGATGAAGTCATATGGGAAAACTCCTTTGCGCGTGAGAAGGTTGAAGCTTTCATCATCCAGGTGTTGCCATTGAGCTTTTGTAATTATTAATTTTTCCTTAGGCAGCAATCCGGCTAATTTATCCAAAGATTCATCCATAAATCTATAGGAGTCGATGAATCTCAGCTTGATGGAGCTATTTTCAATGTGTTTGGTAAATGAAATGTACCGCTCTTTGTTTAACGGTAAAAGATCCACTTTTCCTGGTATGGTTAGTGCTACATCCTTGATTATGAAATGCGCATCATATCCTGATAAATTGTGGAAAATGACTGGGATGTTGCGGCAATCATTATAATTGATGTTGCAGCTGTTGTGTGCAGGTCCACGATATTTGCCTGTGAGGTGGCAATGATCTCTCACTCTAGTTTCACCAAGCGTAAAGGGTTTCTCGCATATATGACAGCATGGTTGGTTATATTGTATGCACTTTTCCTGCGCTGATAAGGGTGCTAGTGGTTTTATATCTTTTAATTTCTCTTCAGCTATATTTGCTATTTCCTGCAGCTGCAATGTAAACCACTGAAGACACGTTTTTCCACGATTTGATCGGTAAAATGATAAAGAGTCATCGTAGTAGCAGTGAAAATATAATCCAATACTATGAACTTCATGTTCTTGAATCTTTCTCGTTTTATCACCATTACTACCACCATCATCGGTAACAGGTATCAATACCGACTCCAAATCGGCATATACTGTAAAAGGTACCGGATTCTTATAATTCTAATTTTTAAAAGTGATAAATTTCTCCTTGTGAAAAGCAACTTTACAGTCATTCACCTTTTCACACTCAGACACATGCTCTGCGAGCATTTCTTCAGTATAAAAATAAAATAAACATCTATCGCAGATATATTTTTTATGTTTATTTTTAGAAACCTGGCTACACACCAAACGCGACAAGTCTTTAATCCAACAGAAGTGATAAACAATATCACTATCACCGTCACTATCATCACCATCATCATCCTCACTGCCGTCATAATTTGACTTTATCATAAGCAGGTTGATGTGTTTATCCAATTTCTTCTTCGTTAAGTAAGCTGGAACAGTCGTGTATTCATTTGTCTTTTCCTTTTCCAGTATGAAAACATTAATCGATAATCCATTGTTTGCTTCAAATATTTTTATTTGACTCAGTGTAATTGGAAGAGTGATACCGCTCAAGTTTAGCACATTGTTGTAGTGCGGGTACTTTGATGTTCTATATGCGTGATCCCTATACTCTACTGGATACAAAGCAGAGACCACTGCCCACGCAAAGCATGCATTATCATTATTCCTCACATTTACGCATGCATGCTTTGCTGCGATGCTTTGCGGCAATTTTATAAATGACGATCCTCTTAATGGCTCGTATTTGTTTATGTGCACCATTAAGTTCACTATGGTATGTAAAGCCCAGCCGCTATCTTTCTCTTGGAACTCCTCAACTTGGGTCAATAGATCATCCTGCACGTTTTTCAAAAACCACTGTTCCAGATCATCGGTGCTCCCAATGGGTGTAGTTTTGGTGTGAAAGTATTTTATGTCGCTTATAATATCACCATCATTGACACCATGCTTAACATACTCGCAGCTTAAAGTCGTTGATGTCTTGACGAAATTATGCTTCTTTAAAATGTTCTTAACGCGCCGCTCAAACAAAGCATAACCATCCTTTAAAAATTGCTTCACTTCGATGTGCTTTATATTAATGATGACGCCTGTCCTGATTCGTGATGCAAACGCATTATGCAGCTCTTCCCAGCGTACACGAGCACTTCTTTTTTCACTTCTTCCTCCTTCCTGCACACCTGCTCCTTGGTGGCTGCTGCCAGCTTTCAACAATACTTGTAAACCTCTTAGTTGCGCAATACAATTTTGATAGTGTTGTTTGGTCCCAATCTGCTTTTCGGCCCTGCATGCTGCTTTTATTTTTTTAATGAATAAACCACACACCTTTGTAATAATAACACTTTGCGCAGCGTCTCTGTCCCTTAAGCAATCTGCTGCTTGCTTTTTTAGTCCACTCATTATACTGCGTGTATCCATTTTAAAAGTTATAATAATTAATAACAAAAACAAAACTTTTCACTTAGCACTTGTTAAATTGGTTGGATGCTCACTGTTAAAATCACCAGTATTAGCAGGAGTCGTAATTAATAACACTTTACTAGTTAACTCGCGGGATGCTCGTTGTAAACTGTGAAAATACTACTGCTACTGCTTCTTTTATAATACCCGCAATTGCACAACATGAACAAGTTCGATCATGCAAATCTGCCTATGTAGCAAATTCCTGACCCTAAGTGTTGTTTACATAGGTGCATGGAACTCATGGACAAGTACAAAATTTACCAACTTCCGGTATCCGGCTGTCTTAGATGGAATTGCATCACCATAGTCACAGACAGGCAAATCCCTACCCCTTCCCCAAAAGTTGTTTACACAGGTGCATGGAGTTCAATTCAATTTACCAACTTCCGGTCTATAGCTTTCTCACGCAGGTGCAAAAACTGCTGACGTAGCGAATTCCTAGGCCCCAAAAGTTGTTTACACAGGTGCATCATGAAAACTTCTACCCCAAAGTTGTTTAGACAGGTGCATCTATGTGCTGCGGACTCATGGACAAGTTCAATCATGTTTCTAGATTTAGGATATATAATGAGAACTGTGAAGGAGAACGCTAGCAGTTCAACCCCAACCACCTGGAGATCAACAGCATCAGCCCCAGAAACATGGATACAGCAACAGAACTCAAAAGCTTGGAATACTCACCATACTTAAGGATGTCTGACATGGAGTTTGGAACCCCATATAAAATAAAATCTGCAAGCAGGCTTGAAACAGTGTATGGTGTTCGGATTCATCTCGAGTTAAAGGAGCATCAGCTTTTGCTACCAGCCAGGTACAGTTCACTTTCTGATGCAGCCTTACAAGACATCAGCAACAAAGGAAATTTCCACGTAATCAATTCTGGACCGCAGGGGAGGACATATATATTAAAATTTGTACAAATTGATGCCGCCCCAGTTAATTATAGTTTTTATGCTGATAATTCAAGTGAAATCCCTAATTTTTATAATCCTAACAACAAGAAAAGGAAATTTCCAGGTGAATAATAATAATACTGTGGTGTGTCTGAAATAAATAAATAATTGTGCGATTTATCAGAATAAAAAGCAAAATAATATGTGTTCTAATTAATAGTTTTTTTAATTTGTAGCTATTACAACTACAGCAATTCTTTTTAATACCTTAACTTAGTTAAATATTTCAGCAGTTGGCTTGGGTCTAATTAGCACTTAAGGTGATCAGTTTAAATAATAGTATTTATCCAATTCGTTCAGGATCGAATAATTATGGTATAAGGGAATCTTCATTGTTTTTAGTATGTGACTGAGTTTATGTTAAGTATTTTTGTGGCAGCTTATGCCACTTTCTAGTGTTTGCAATATTTGCGGTTTGTGAAGGGTATTTTAGTTTAAAGTATTCAATTTTATTCTTTAAAAATATATCCAGCATGTTCAGGATAATAATAATTACATCATAAGTGTGATGAGAATGGGAATCTTAGCTGTATTGTTGTTGTTATCGGAAATATCTTTTTCAGATATGATTTTCTTGCCCACTTAGTAAGTTGCGATTGCTGTAATATCTGCGACTTGAGGTGAGTATTTTCATTAAGAATTCTTTGGAAGGTAATAATGACATATGGTTGCAATCCAGATCTTAGCTTACAGATCGCACCGGGTTGTTGTCCAGGCCCAATGTTGGATCTCAGCTAAAGCTTAGTGTTACTTGAAAGTCCAGTTCTTCACTGAATTATATGTATATTTTGCTCTAGAATCCAAGCTCATTCCATAGCCTAAGTTGCTACCAGAATTAATACTTGAAAAATATGCTGAATTTGTTTGCTCCTAAAACTATGCAATATCTTTTTCAGGTATGGCTTTTTTAGTCACTTAGTAATTTCAAGTTGCGGTTGTTGTAATATCTGTGACTTGAGGTGATATACCCAATGCTGGCTCCAGCTAAAGCTTAATTTAATTCTTAGTGTTACTTGCAAGTCCAGTTCTTCACCAAATTATTTGTATATTTTGCTCCAGAATCCAAGCTCATTCCATAGCACAAGTTGCTACCGGAATTAATACTAGAAAAATCATCATCTCGAAACCAAAGCTCAAATCCCCCACAGCTCAGTTCATAGTTCCCCCACTCTGGACCAAATTCCATGCCGGTTCTGCGCCACCTTCAAATCACATGCCTGCTCTGGGCCAAATCCCATGCCCGTTCTGCGCCACCTTCAAATCCTGCTCTGGGTCATATCCCATGCCATTTCTGCACCACCTTCAAATCCCATGCCTGCTCCGGGCCACCCCATCCAAGACACAAACTTACATCCAGAGCTTTCAGTCACACCCCAAATCCCATGCCGGTTCTACACCACATCCAAGACCTGAACTTTCACCCATCTCCAACCACCAACTGTAAGCCACCTTATCCAGGACTCACGCCAAAAAATACCTCATACACCCACATCAAGAGCTTTCAAGCCACCTTATCCAAGACACAAACCTAAAACACCTCGTACACCTACATAAAGAGCTTTCACACATCTCCACACACCAACTCTAAGCCACCTTATCCAAGACACAAACCTAAAACACCTCGTACACGTACATAAAGAGCTTTCAGACCCCCCCAAATCCTAGGCGGGTTCTAAGCCACCTCCTAGGTGGCTTAGGAGTGACATAGCTCTACTACTCGCCTCCTAAACAATTTGGAATTAGATGCAAGTGAACCACTCTCTCGGTCTGTCTGCGAGTTAAGAATCAAAAACATTGATCATCATTGGATCCAAATTGAGGAATGCCATAACAACATATGGGAGTTGACTGATGATCCCACATCTGGGGATATAATTTTGAGGACTACGTACAACTTGAAAGCCAGGTACATGAAGCCCAACGCCTTCTGTCAACAAAGGTCGAGGAAATGTCACCGCCGACCGTCGCAACGCAAGTACCAACTACTAACTCCCACATGTTACAGTTACCAAAAATTGTTCTGCCCAGGTTTGACGGAGACTACTTAAAGTGGCGCCAATTCCACGATCTTTTCTCACAAATGGTCCATAACCAAAGTTTGAGCAGCTGCCAAAAAATGTGGTACTTGAAGACCAACGTAGCTGGCGAAGCCGAGAGATTAATAAGGCACTTCATGCTATCAGATGATACTTACTTGGCAACGTGGAAGATGCTGCAGGAACGGTATGATAACCCAAGATTGCTAGTATCCGCAATACTCAATAAGCTGCTGAAACAACCTTCCAACACAGCCGACACTCCATCACCTGCATCTACAAAGGCATTACACGATACAACGTTAGAATGCCTCTTGGGACTAGAAAATTTAGGCGTAAACACTTCAGAATGGGACCCTATTTTGCTAATCATCTTAGTGAAGAAGTTAGATAGGAGTACCCATGCGTTGTATGAGCAGTCACTCACCAATCCCAAGGAGTTGCAGTCCATAAAGGAATTTCTATCGTTTCTCCAAACACGGTTCCAATCTCTCGAAGCCCTTGGCAATAAGGGCCGTACCACGGAACAAATTCACCGAAAAACTCACACAGCAAAGTCATTAACGTCAGTAACCAGTCCAGCCACATGCATAGCTTGCAGTAAAGATCATCATCCACTCTTTCGATGCAATACGTTCCTGCAGATGCCACCAACTGCGCGACTGACGCTAGTCCGGAAGCATGGGATCTGTCACAACTGCCTCAAATCAACGCATAGCACTCCAAAATGTACCCTCAGAGGCTGCACCAAGTGTTCGAAAAATCATAATACGCTACTCCATCTAGACACACCAGCCACGCAGAAGAAGTACCAGCCTCCCGCAGTAGAACACCCTGATAGCCACATTAACCAATTTGAGTAAAGCCGGCTATGTTTTGTTGGCAACAGCATGGGTCAAGCTCGTAAATGACCAAGGAAAGGAGATTGCAGTTCGAGCCATCCTCGACTCAGGTTCGCAGGTGAACATTATCACTGACAAAGCAGTCAAGAAGTTAGGGATGACACCTTCCAATACGGCCTTGAACATTGAAGTCATTGGAAATAGAATGCAAGAATCCGAAAAAAGAATAAGCACAGTGCTAAAATCACGTTTGAACGGATTCTCAACCCGACTGGAGGCATTCGTCATGAAGCAAATCGTATCTCCTCAACCCAGCCAACCAGTGGACATAACAACATGGTCAGTGCCGAAGAACCTCCCATTAGCTGATCCCAACTTTCATCATCCTGGTAAAATTGATCTGCTTCTTGGAGCAGAATTTTACCACGAGGCCATGTCAATCGGACAAATAAAGCTCGACAAAGACCGGCCCATTATACAAAATACAGTCTTTGGATGGATCGTGATCGGGAAGATTGGTCAACCTACATCAAATTCAACATTCTCTGGTATTTTCACGGAAGAAGAAGCTAACATTAATCGAGCCATCCAACGCTTTTGGAGAATTGATGAACATGAAGAACTTAAGAGCAACCACCTAACCGTAGCAGAAAGGAAATGTGAGGACTATTTCAGTCGGACGGTTGCCAAATCATCCTCAGGACAGTTCATCGTAAGGCTGCCATTCTCGGAAGATCCTACTGGCTTGGGCCAATCAAAGGACATCGCCTTTCGGAGATTCATAGCTTTGGAAAGAAAGCTATCAAGAGATCCCAACTTGCGACTACAATATGTAGAGTTCATGGAGGAGTACCTTAAATTAGGTCACATGGAGGAAATTGACATCAATACAATTTTAACTCCTCATTATTTTCTTCCTCACCACTGCATACTGAAACCAGAAAGCACCACCAAGCTTAGAGTTGTTTTCGACGCGTCAGCGAAGACTTCATCTAACATATCACTGAACGACTGTCTACAGACGGGCCCAACCATACAGGATGATCTGTTTACAATTCTCCTCCGATTCCGACTGCCCAGATTTGTATTCACTGCGGACATACAAAAAATGTATAGGCAAGTACTACTGCATGAAGAGGACAGAAGATTTCATCTAATATTATGGCGAGACGATCCCACGAAACCAATCAAGTGCTATCAATTACGGACGGTCACTTACGGAACCTCATCGGCGCCGTATCTAGCGATTAAGTGCCTCCACCAACTAGCAAACGAAGAAAGGACCAAACATCCAATCGGCGCAGAAATTCTTCAAAGAGATTTCTATGTAGATGACGTGATGACAGGTACAAACAGCCTAGCCCTCGCTCAAGAAATGCAATCACAATTAATAGCCATCTTGAAAATCGCGGGATTCAACCTACGCAAATGGTGCGCAAATCATCCTCGTCTGTTACAGCAAATCCACCCGTCACATCAAGAAATCCAACTTGACTTCACCGATGAAAAAGACTCGGCCATCAAAACTTTGGGGCTCACATGGTTGCCAAAGACCGATGAGTTTGTTGTACTAATATTTAAAATAATCCATATTCCACTTCTGATTTTGTTGTGCTAAGGTTTAATAAAACAAAGAAGATCCAGTACTAATTTTTATTATAGGTTCACTAAAAACTCAACCGAACTTATTACTCATAGAAACTTTATTATTCGAAAACTAATTATTAAATATACAAGTATGTCAAGATCGCTAATGTGGTATAATTTCAATATTCTTTAGTGACTAATATTTTTACCTAAATTCGAGAACTAAATTTGAAACGCGTCTTTACACGACGGGAACTAACAATCGACTCTCTTGGTGGCTTCTATATATTACACCAGTTTTACAAATAACGGTTTCTTCTTATTTATCTAGGACAATGTACATAGAACCAAAGAGAAATATAACGCTTGGCAAGTTTGGACTTGCCAAACCTAAATTTTTACAACAGTTCGGCCATCCTGACCCTAAATCGCCCTCGATTTAATAGGCATTTGTTTTCTAACGTAGCTTCATTCTACAGTACATAGTCCTATAACAATTTGTATACAAAAATTAACTCAAAGCAATTATTTGAAAAACTAAATATGAAAAATATATATGTATGTATATATACATCAATGTCTTACTTGAAATTATATTCCAACTTTTCAATCCATTAAACCATTATTATTCATATAAATTCACAAACATTATTCAATATCATTTATAAATATTAAGTAATTATACAAATATAGTGACCCTAAGCCAGGTGGTAACATAAACTAGAAACTTTCTACAAAATCTTGGGCAATTATATTAACTAAACATTCGTTTGCTTCCATAATTTCATATGACTAGGCCCTACTACACCTGAATAAGGTAGTTGCGTCACTTGATGCCCGTCAATATCTTGGACCATATATCGGTCATTTGGTAATACTTTGGTCACAACGTATGGACCTCTAAATTTAGGCAATAATTTTTTATTTACTCCGGGAGTATTAACGTAATTTGTTATTACTACATAATCATTAACTTTGTACTTCCATGGGGACTTTCTAAATTTGTCATAATACTTCTTAGCATAACCTTGATTTTTATTAACACTATTTATGGCATCTAATCTAGTTTGGCCTAAATCCCTCGTTTCAGTAATTCCTAACACTTTCTTAAGCGGATCATCAACACACCCTCTTTGTCTCATCCCAAATAACAATTGACTAGGAGTCTTTCCTGTTGTCCTATTGACCGAATTATTTATCGCATATTCCACATTAGGCAGAACTTTATCCCAATGGGTTGACGACGAACATAACTTTGCTATCATCGGCCTCAAGTTCTCGTTAACTCTTTCTACTTGCCCATTGGCCCACGGAGATCCGACAGCTATCTTAATATGTTGTACATGGTTCCTTTCCATAAACGATTTGAATTCGCCTGAGGTGAAGGAAGTCCCTCGATCAGAAACGATTCTGTTTGGAATGCTATAGTTATTAAAATAACTCTCTAAACATTGAATAGATTCTTTTGAACTGGTGCTTCTAACAGCATAAAGTTTCACGAACTTGGTAAAAGCGTCTATAATAGCAAAAATATGCTTTTTCTTTGACCTAACATTTGGTAATGGGCCGTAATGATCAATGTGCAATACATCAAACGGTAATTCCCCCTTCGGGATATTGTGAAGATACCCCTCCTGTTTACCAACCTTTGAAGAATAAGCTATACACTTAAAGCAATTGGCGATATGTTTCTTAACTTTGTCTCTAACTTTTGGGAACCAATAGGATCGACTAATTTCAGTATAACATTTCTCCACGCCTGAATGCGCTAACATTTCATGATAGGTTCTAATTATTTCAGTTTCCATTCCTTTCGGTACATAAAATAGAATTCCGCTCTTTGCCTTCCGATAAACTAACCCATTTCTCATTTCATAAGTGTTGCTTTCGGTATTTTCTAACTTAGACCGAATATTTTGAATATCTTTGTCCCTTGTCTGACAAATGGCTAAATTTTGCTCTAACGTATTCTCCTCTAAAATCAAAATGCTTGTGTTCCGGCTTAAGGCATCGACGTGATTCATTTTCCCTCCTGATCTGTGTTCCGTAAAGTAGTCGTAATTTTGAAGTTCTAAGGCCCACCGCGCGATTCGCGGATTAATATCCCTTTTATTCAGCGTCAGCACCAGTGAATTGCAATCTGTCACGATTTTAAACCTAATACCTTGTAAATAAATCCTAAATCTTTTTAATGCATAGATTATCGATAACGTCTCCAATTCGTAACTGTGATATTTACTTTCAGTTGGGGTTGTTCGTTTCGAAAAGTAGAATACCGGATGAAATTTACTATCTGACTTCCTCTGCATAAGTATAGCCCCAAATCCTAACGCACTCGCGTCACAATGCAACTCCGTCTCATCCGTAGGACTATAGATTGCTAAAACGGGTGACTCTAATAAACTAGCTTTTAATGTCTCGTAACACTTCAATTCCTTTTCTCCAAAACTAAATTCCGCTCCTTTCTTTAACATATCGTAAAGAGGCTTTGAGAGTAACGCGAAATCCTTAATGAATTTTCTAAAGTAGGAGCATAACCCTACGAAACTATGTACATGCTTAATACTTGTGGGAATCGGGAATTCAGAGATAGCTTTGAGGTTCTCAGGATTTGGCTTGATGCCATTTCCACTGACTAAATATCCTAAGTATTCTATCTCAGTGCATATGAATTTGCACTTATCCAGACGGATCTCTAAAAGTTTGTCATTTAAAATCGTCAATACTTCCCTAAGGACCTGGAGATGTTCTTCCATGGTCTCGCTTGATTCCGACATTTCGTTATTTCACTAAAATCTCTTCGACGAATTTCTTTCTAAGTTCCTCACCAAATTTACGTGAGGTAGCGCACTACTAAATTTGTTATGAACACTAAATTTGTTGTTTTGTTTTTCAATAAAGATCCACTAAATTTGTTCTAAGCTTTCTCGAAACCAATCACTAATATTTGACATAAATTTTTTAAAATTTCCGTTGCCTAAATTCGAAGCCACTAAACTCGGATCAAACACTAATTTTTTAAAAATCTGCTTTGAAGCGCTAATGTGTCGACATAAATTTTCTTCACTACTAAATTCGTTATGACCACTAAATTTCCTGTTCCGTTTTACAATAAATCCACTAAATTTGTTCTAAGCTTTCGCGAAACCACTTAAAATCACTAATATTTGACATAAATTTTTTAAAACTTCCGTTGCCCAAGTTCGAAGCTACCAACCACGAAGCACTAATTTGTCGACATAAATTTTCTTCACTACTAAATTCGTTATGACCACTAAATTTCTTGTTTCGTTTTACAATAAATCCACTAAATTTGTTCCAAATTAAACACCGAAATTTCTTTCTTCCAACGACAATGTCACTAAATTTTCCAAAAACATTTCCCGAAATTATTATTATTATCTTTTTCCAAAGACTTTTCCCGACATAACCTTTTCTCAACCGAACGCGACGCTTAACTTAAAAAAAACCTTCCCGCCACGCGTATCGCTTTTTCTCTTCGTTCCTTTTTCTGTTCTCTTTCGTTGCCTTCGTATATAAATCACTTGTTGAGTGTAGGTACATACACACTGCGCTGAGCAAGTGCTTTTATATTGCTTTACATGCATACAATGGCAACTTTTGTGATGACTGTGTATTTTTATCGCTGGACCATAACCTTCTATATAGAAAGCCATGCTCATGCCAAGTTCACAGACACATGTGAGCAATTTAGTGGTCCGGGTGCCATATTCGTTTGCTATCAAATTGTATGCTAAAGTGGATATTCGAATTATTTTTTGTTTGTTTGTTAGTGAAATAATTATGTTAAAAAAAAGTTATTCACCCAATAAGCCTAAAAACAATTAAATTAAAACGTTCTCATAGAAGTCATACCCAAAAATTTGATTATTGGTGCGATTTTAATGTTTTTTTAAATGTCTTTCAGTGGGCACTAGTACACAGTACAGGTGATTTGATTAAATAAATTGAAAAGCATTAAGTGATTAAGAGTGCTAATTGTAAAGATGAGCACCTGGTTCACGTTAGTTATGTCATGTTTCATTAGGAAAAAAATGTTGAGTTTTTTATGTTGTAATTATTAAAAATATAAGTGCAGAAAAAGTGAAAGAAAGTGCTAAAGTTATTGGAGCATATTCAGTGCATTTATAAAGCTTTTATCTTGGATATAAAGCCATTGCAGATTTTGCCTTTAAATAGTAATTAAAACAATAACTTTAGCACTTTCTTTCACATTTTCCTACATTTAAATTTTTAATAAAAACACTATAATGAGGATATTAATCCCTTTAAAATCACTGGTATTCAATTATCACTGTAGGCACACTGCAAGACACTAAAAAAACACCAAAATCGCACTAAAATTCATAATTTTTAGTTATCACTTCTATGCCAACGTTTTAATATAATTGTTTTCAGGCATATTGGGTGAATAACTTTCTTTTAGCATAATTATTTCACTAAACAAACAAACAAAAAACAATTCAAATATCCACTTTCGCATACAATTTGACAGTAAACGTATATGGCACCCGGACCACTAACTTGGCATGAGCATGGCTTTCTATATAGAAGGTTATGGCTGGACACATAAATTTGAAATTTTTCACTATGCACATCAGACACTAGTGTTACCATCGTTGCTTTCTTTTGCATTACCGGCCATAAAATTGTTGCGAGATTAATTATTTCAACTATTTTTATTTATTATTATTTTTTTCCACTAGAACTATTTTACCTAAGCTTTTACGTGAATTTATTATTTTGGTCAGGCTTTATGGTCCTGATCCCACTTCTGATTTTTTTCCTTCTAATATTTAAAATAATCCATATTCCACTTCTGATTTTGTTGTGCTAAGGTTTAATAAAACAAAGAAGATCCAGTACTAATTTTTATTATAGGTTCACTAAAAACTCAACCGAACTTATTACTCATAGAAACTTTATTATTCGAAAACTAATTATTAAATATACAAGTATGTCAAGATCGCTAATGTGGTATAATTTCAATATTCTTTAGTGACTAATATTTTTACCTAAATTCGAGAACTAAATTTGAAACGCGTCTTTACACGACGGGAACTAACAATCGACTCTCTTGGTGGCTTCTATATATTACACCAGTTTTACAAATAACGGTTTCTTCTTATTTATCTAGGACAATGTACATAGAACCAAAGAGAAATATAACGCTTGGCAAGTTTGGACTTGCCAAACCTAAATTTTTACAACAAGTTCAAGGTAAGAACCAACTGTACCATCCAGCGCAAGATCACAAAAAGAACAATTGCATCAGATATTGCACGACTTTTCGATCCACTGGGGATCCTAGCTCCCGTCGTGATTACAGCCAAGATGTTCCTGCAACAGCTTTGGGAACTACGACTTGATTGGGACGCCTCCATTCCAATGAATTTACACACAGGTTGGATGGACTTCCGCAACGGCCTATCATCGCTAGAGAACATACAATTCCCCAGATATGTATTCTCTCATCAAATACCAAGCTGCACCCAATTTCATGCGTTTGCCGATGCATCAGAGAAGGCCTACGGCGCAGCTATATACATACGTTCCGTCACCAAAGATGGCAGAATAATCGTTCGACTCCTCTGTGCCAAGTCAAAGGTAGCTCCCACAAAAAAGGTGACACTTCCAAGATTGGAGCTATGTGCAGCAAAACTAGCAGCAGAGCTTGTTCACAGAGTTAAGGAAGGATTAAAATTAACCAGTACCATCACATATCTGTGGACCGATTCTGAGATAGTGTTAGCTTGGATAAATTCTACTTCAAGCTCATTCCAAACATTTGTCGCTAACCGAATAGCAGCAATACAAGGAATATCCAACCCGCAACAATGGAGGCACGTGCGGTCCAAAGAAAACCCTGCCGACATTATATCCAGGGGAATGTCTCCAGAAAAACTCAAGCCGTGCAATCTCTGGTTTTATGGACCCCCGTTCTTGCATGGCGACGAGTCAGTTTGGCCACCACGATATATAAAGAGCCTTCAATGCGATGAAGAAAGGAAGCGATCAGCATTAACCGCGGTCCACACAGCCCGGGAGGACTTCATGAATGAAATTCACCACCAGAATTCATTTCGAAGGTTGCAGCGCATCGTCGCATACATTTTAAGATTCGTGGAAAGAACTAGACGCAAAAATCACCAAGAAGTAAGAGGCGCATCATTTACAGCGACGGAGTTGGACCAGGCCCTCTTTCTAATCATCAGAAAAATGCAGGAAGGGGAGTTTCAAGAAGACATCCGCCATATATCCCGATACAAGGAGAGTAGCAAGACAAGCTCATTGTCCAGTCTAGCACCATTCCTAGATGAAAGAGGTATCCTCAGGGTAGGAGGTCGGTTGGACAATGCAAACATCTCGTATGTAGGGTTGCCATAAATATTGGTAACTGATACGGGACGCTTCAGTGTAAAATAAATAAAAACATGAAAAAGGTGGGTGCTAGTGTTCATAATGTTTTATTATCAAAAAAAATAGTGAATAAAATTTAAAAAATATTGATTAATACTCCAATCAAGTTAAATTAACTGCTAGTTGAGAAGAAGGTCGCCTGCAACGGCCACAACGCGCACCACGGAATCTCGCGCGGACAGCCTTTACGCCAGAGATCGCCAACTGACAGTCCTTACGAATCCGACGATTTCCTGTAAGAGCTAGTGCAAGACGTACGGAATGGAGCACTGGCTATCTTTTTCCTCTGTAACCAAACTCAAATGCAATTTTAATGTGAATGTAAATATAAATTGGACCTTTTTCTGTTCGTATTAGCTGCTTTTTCACTTGTTGGTGTCATAATTATATTTTTCTGGTGGATTCCTGAAGGTCGAAAGTTGGCGTTTACTGCTTTACACTTACTAGTTGCGATGCCTTTGTGTCTATCAAAGCCTACTCAGCTGTGTTGCTGCTCACAAAAATATTCAAATTTGCTAACGGCTTTTTCAAATTAGAAAAATTTAAATCGCTATAACTTTTTTATTCGTGAATCGATTTAGTTCAAATTCCTTATTACATTTCTGAAAACATTAGAACATTTTCTGAAAATTCAAACGAAATCAGCTCACGAACAAAAAGCCTTAGCGTTAACAAACTTCGTGTTTGGTAATAATATAAAAGATTTTGGAAAAAACGGGACAAAAACGGGACAGGTAGTAATACGGGACACGATATTCAAATACGGTGACAGTCCCGTATATACGGGACGTATGGCAACCCTACGTATGACTCAAAACATCCAATGCTGCTGCCGTATAGCCATGAGCTCACGAAGCTACTGATTACTGACATACATAAGGAAAACTTTCATGTTGGACCTCAAGGGCTCTTATCAATACTAAGACAACGCTTCTGGCCCGTGAAAGGAAAAGCTTTAGCGCGCTCAGTCGTACAGCGGTGCGTAGCATGCGCCAAAGCCAAACCAAAATTTTTAACGCAAATGATTTCCGACCTACCACCCTATAGGGTCCAGCCTGCACGACCGTTTATCAATGCCGGAGTGGACTTTTGTGGACCCATGTGGGTACACCATAGGATAAGAGGAAAGAGACCTCACAAGGGTTATGTGGCAGTGTTCTGCTGCTTTACTACCAAGGCAGTACATCTCGAAGTAGTAAGCGATCTCTCCACAGAGGCATTCATGGGAGCACTGAAACGATTTATAAGTCGGCGAGGGCATTGTCGAAACCTTCATTGTGACAACGCGACCAATTTCGTGGGTGCACGAAACCAACTAGCAGAGTTAAACCAAGCCATCTACTCGAATGAAAGCCAACAAAAAATTACGTCTGCATGCAGTCATCAAGGCATAGACTTCCATTTCATCCCTCCACGAGCCCCGCATTTCGGCGGTCTTTGGGAAGCCGCCGTAAAATCAGCTAAAAATCTGCTACGGAAGACGGTGTCGGGATCGTCGTTAACATATGAAGAACTAGAAACTGTAATGGTAGAAATCGAGGCAGTTCTCAACTCTCGGCCATTAACTCCGATGTCCAGCGATCCAAATGATCTGGCGGCTTTAACTCCTGGTCATTTTCTGATAGGGGAACCTTTGCGAGCACAAGTAGACTCTCAAGCAAAACCACTGAAGACCGGCTTGCTGTCACGATGGAAACTAGTATCCAGCCTTAAACAAGAGTTCTGGACACGTTGGTCCAGGGACTACTTACACGAACTTCAGCAGAGACACAAGTGGAAGCACCGATCCCCAAACGTAGAACTAGGGTCCATAGTAATCCTGATGGAAGACAACACTCCAGTGATGCACTGGCCCTTAGGACTCGTAATTGAGATCCACAAGGGCAACGACGGATGCGTGAGGGTAGTAGATGTACGGACAGCTTCCGGAATTCTAAGAAGACCAATTCATAAGCTCGCTCCACTACCTTGCGACGAGCAAACAACCAACGAGGAAGAGACGAGCGGAGATACCATCTCAGATCAGCATCCAGAAGGACCGAGAACCAATATCGCGACGGTCTCAAATGTACCAGCTGAAGTGTCACCCTCAACAAGTGGGGCACACGAACCAAAACAAAAAGAAGCGCGGAGATCTATGGCTTCATCGTTGGTCTCATTATTACTCGTCTGTCTACTAGTACCAGCTATCAAGGCAAACTCCATTAAGGTCATTAATTTCAAACCAGAATTAGGCATACACTTTGAAGGACTAGGGACAACAGAATTAACCACTACGGAATGGAACCTCGTGGTATACTATGATCTCCAGCCCTACTGGATAGAATTTTCAGCACTGAAGAACGGAACAAACGGACTCCAACATCTTTGCAATCAACTCAGTCAAAAACTCACCTGCCAAGCAATTGTTAGTCATTTTCATCACTTCGTAAAACAAATTGCCGAAGAAAACGAACTATTATCACCGCAGCCCTCCGCGAGTAGAAAAAGAAGAGGAGCCGTTAACATAATTGGCAACATCGCCAATGCACTTTTTGGCGTACTCGACAGTCAATACGCAGAAGAAATGTCCTACACCATCGATGCCATCAAGGATAATGAAGAGTATTTGCTAGCGGTATTCAGAAACCAAACGTCAATAGTCGATTCAACGTTGAACATTATCCGCCAAAATCAAAAGGAATTTCACCAATTCGACAAGCGATTATCCGAGTTAATCCATCAAGTAAACGGAACTGATCGCCTCAACAGACTGCATCGGCGATTCATTTCGCTAGCTCTTCAGATATCACTAATAACCTCTAATATCCAAAGGACTCAAGCTGTAATATTTGAGGTCGCCGTAGATGCTCACCACGGTCGTATAAATCCGCTACTACTGACATCTGAGCAGGTGAAACAACAAGTAGCGATAATAAGAAATAACATGCCGGTAGGAGTAAAGTTGCCTGTCGCAGAAGAAAACCTTCTCGGATTATACAGCTTAATGACAGCACAAGGATATGTGACTATATACTGTTCAAGATACAGATGCCTCTAACAAATTCAGCAAGGTTCGACTTGTTCCAGATTATTCCTATTCCAGTGCGAGTAAACAACTCACTAGCAGCGATTCAACCATATTCTACTTTTTTGGCCATCTCTCCACATCGGGATCAATACTATCCCTTGACTAGTTATGATCTAAGCTCTTGCAAGATAATTCAGGAGACACTGCACGTATGTAAACAATTAGGTCCAATATATCATCGTAAAGCCAATATAAGCAGATGCGAAGTGGAATTTTTGAATAATGCACCAAGTTTCGAAGGGTGCCGTTTAAAGAAGCTAGAGTTACAATCTATCTGGATACCGCTGCCGCATACCAACCAATGGATCTATGCCTTCAACCCCCAAAACACAATCAATGTGGTTTGCGACAACGAGGCCTTCTCAGCAACACTACAAGATTCGGGAATGATTAATATCGCGCCAAATTGCGTTATTAAAGATGGTCACACTACCATCCAAGGCCATCGGATCTACTCCAACAAAAATAAAAAAAATTCTCCAAAGGTGTACTAAGTTTTGCTGATGGAGAATTTTTCTGACTGGAACATTTTTTCTCGAAATGGAGTGGTTTGTGTGATCGTGATGACGATCATTTTATATATAAGAAAAATTTATGGAAAATAAATTTAGTTCAGTTTTGAATCTAATCGCCAACGGAAGTCTTTTCTTTAGTTTCTTAAAATTGTGCTCACTCTGGTTGTGATCCAAGCATCGCAACCAGATCATCAACAGTCTAGGTCCAAGGTACCTAGGCTGCATTTACCAAGTTAATTAAAACATCGGTTTCCAATAAACCAGCCACCTGGTCACGATACAAGCATCGTGATCAGCCCATCAACAGTTAAGGTCCAAGTACCTTGATTGAGCAAAAAGGAGGAAAGGCAAAAGAGCCTTACACTAAACAGTTTAATTTTAATAATTTTGCTAATTGAGTCTATACATGGGTAGTTATTATCTATGTTTCTATAAATTTCATGCTTAAATTTCAAGTAATTTTTAATGATTTTTTTTTAACTACAGTTTAAAAACTACTCTACGTCTTGTTAATGATCTTGTTTTTGGTGTTGTACTGAAGTTAGGGTCTAAAACGTGCGCGGATTTAGTTCGATCTATATTGATAACTTGCGTTTTTCCGTCTACACATACTTCTAATGTCTTGTCTCTTCTTGCTAGTACTTTATGCGGGCCCGTATATGGCGGGTTCAAACTTCCTTTATATATCCCTTCTTTAATGAACACGTGGGTGCTATTTTCGATATCTTGTGGCTGAAAGATTTTGTTTTGTTTTCAAGTTCGTGAGGAAATAGATCTAAGATTGGTCATGCACTCCTGTATTTCCTTAGCTAGTGTGCTTGTCATTTCGAGATCCCGTGAGGTTTGCTGAGTGATAAACTCTCCCGGGAGACGTAGGGATTGGCCGTAAAGCAACTGTAGTAGTAGAGCTAGGCGGGTACCAAGCCACCTCCTAGGTGGCTTCGTACCCGCCTAGGATTTGGGGGGGTCTGAAAGCTCTTCATGTACGTGTACGAGGTGTTTTAGGTTTGTGTCTTGGATAAGGTGGCTTAGAGTTGATGTGTGGAGATGGGTGAAAGCTCTTTATGTAGGTGTACGAGGTGTTTTAGGTTTGTGTCTTGGATAAGGTGGCTTGAAAGCTCTTGATGTGGGTGTATGAGGTATTTTTTGGTGTGAGTCCTGGATAAGGTGGCTTACAGTTGGTGGTTGGAGATGGGTGAAAGTTCTGGTCTTGGATGTGGTGTAGAACCGGCATGGGATTTGGGGTGTGACTGAAAGCTCTGGATGTAAGTTTGTGTCTTGGATGGGGTGGCCCAGAGCAGGCATGGGATTTGAAGGTGGTGCAGAAATGGCATGGGATATGACCCAGAGCAGGATTTGAAGGTGGCGCAGAACGGGCATGGAATTTGGCCCAGAGCAGGAATTGAAGGTGGCGCAGAAATGTCATGGGATATGGCCCAGAGCTGGCACGGGATTTGGGGATGTGACTTAAAGCTCTGGATGTATGTTTGCATCTTGGATAAGGTGGCGCAGAACCGGCATGGGGTGGGAAGTTGGTGCGAGATGTGAGCGCCAGCTGTGAGAAGCTAGTTGAACTAAGAATTAAAGAAGCTCTTGAGGGATCTTTTGTAATGATCTTTGATTCAATTATTATGTATATAAATCCTTGAAGGGGGAATGTGATGAACAGTTATAAGGATTCTACCAGATTGCTTGAGGAAAAGGGTGATAAAGGAAGCAAAGTAAAAGAATTAAAATATCAGCTGAATTCTCTATCAATTAAATCGAAGCAATCATCATCATCATCATCATCATCATCATCTGAGAGTAAAGATACTTCTTCATCCATAAGATATCAGCAGATAAAAGATAAGTAAATATGAGCATACCAAAATTTCTCGAAGAATATTCTAGTATTCTGTTGGAGGAGCATAAGGGTAAAATAGAACAACTCTATAGATATGTTCAAGAATATGAAAATGCTGGAAAAGTTATTTCTATACATGGAGTACATTATATGAACTGCCCATGGTCGAACGATAAAACAACTTGTGGACCAGATACATGTGGATGCTGTTTTGTGGAGCGGTACAAACGGGAAGTTCAACGCCTAGTAAATTTTTATGTCCGGATCACCAAAAGCAGCTGTAGAGAATGCTGAAAAGGGTTCGATTTACACTAGCGCCTGAAGTACACATCATGTATGTATGGGATTTCGCTTATAGAGCTAGCCGTATGGGGCAATGGCATATAAGTGCCCTTGATAGATGCAGATTTCAACAGAGAGTCATCAATACAGGCAAAATCCTAGAGCCCATATTAAACCAACATCATCGTGAAAAAATATATAGCATAAGATTTGAAAATAAAACAAATTTGTTATAAAAAAATGTCTTTTTATTTAATAATACATCATTAGCATTTATCCAAGAATTGTGTTCTCGTGAGAACCCCAGCCATTTAACATAAACTTTATCACCACTCTTTTTCAATATTTTTTCAACAAGGTAGAGATCTGAGTGTTTAACTTTCTGCAATTCCTTTTCATAGAATCCTCCTTTAATGGGGTTGCCCTGGTAGTCCTCAAGTTGATATGTCGGTGGATTAGTCAGTTGAACCTTGGAGATTTTAAAGATTTCAGTTGTCCAGTTTGGTGTGTAGCCTTTTTCAAATAGATGTTTATATTTGCTTATACGGACGCGGTCTCCTATTTTATATGCAGGTGAAGGGGCAATTTTGATGTGATTATAGGCTGTAGCAAGAAGTAGCTTTTCATTTGTCCTATTAACATCACAGGGACGCATTTTAATTGTTCGATGTTTTTTTGCATTGTATTGTGATAGCAGTTTTTTCATCATAGAAATCCATTTGTAGGATCCATTCACGCTAAATTCCTTCCACATCATGCTCTTTAAAGTTCGGTTGAATCTTTCCACTATTGATGCCTTAAGCGATGTATATGTTGAGTAGTGGTTGATTTTATATTTGCTCATTAGCTTTTGAAAGTGAGAGTTGTAGAATTCCTTACCATCATCCGTTTGCAAATTGTTAGGTGTGCGCCCATCTTTAAATATTGATTGCATCGCTTCTGTGACTTCTGGACCGGTTTTTCTTTTAATTGGCATAGCCCAGGCATATTTAGAAAATGCATCAATTACAGTCAGTAAGTAGCGGAATCCTTTGTTTTCATGTTTATATGCATCCATTTCCACCAAGTCAGCCTGCCACAAATCATCCAGACCTTTAATGATAACTCTCCGCCTAGAAAAATTTCGACGAGCAGGTTTGTGAAGCTCATTTACTACTTGCCTCTTACTCAGAGATGCCATTTTCAGCCTTCTTATTAATTATGTGTGAGAATATATAATTTTCGATCTTCGCAATTTCGCGATAAATGAACATCGTTAGATTCTCTACTGCTTTGTCAATGCTTTCCCGTATTTCTTCATCGACATAGTTTTTGGTTGCAGCGTCAGCATTTTCTTTTGGATCACCTAGGTTTTTGATTCTTTTCAAGGTAAGATCATAGTCATCATCTGATGTTAAATTGAAACCGTTTCCTTTTGGTCCAGCAGGACCGTCTTTTCCAGGAATTCCAGGTGGACCGCGATCACCCACTGCTCTAAATTTTTGCCGTTTAAAAGATCGACCAAACTTGTCAACGCTCATTTCCGAAATGTTAATAGTTCTATGTGGGTGGGAATATTTATACTATAATGTCAGCTTCCCGCAACTCCTCAATGATTGACACTATTTCATTACTATGGCTATTATTTCCAGCTTGCTGCGATGCTATCAATATTCGGAGCCTATCAACTAGCTCATTGGGGTCATCCCAATATATGTAATCGATATTTTTCTTTGGAATTTGCATTATTCCCGTTCCAGTATGAGGAGTGTGAATCAACTTTTTTATTATGTTTCTATATTTGAAGCTATTTGTTCCTTTTATTTGCTGGTTTTCCTTAAAATCACGTCTGTGGGTACATGTATCATTTACAATTTTTTGATAATTGGACAAGTCTTCTTTTGAGTAGCCTCGAGGCTTTTTCATAAAAATTAATTCAGCTAGACCTTCAGTTATCTTGTACCGCTTGCCATCTATAAGAAAGTATTCTTTATCAACTTTTAATCTCGAATTACCAATATTCCACATATCGTTCTTATAGTACGCTCCATACGTTTTATCAATTCTCGTGCTATCATTTTCCAGTAGTTGTTTATATTTGTTTAGTATCTGGTCTGCAGACTCTAATTTTGGTTCTTTTGTAGGTGTGACAAACTGATCATCATCATCGTCATCATCATCATCCTCAGAATAACTCGGTGGCTCTAGCTTTAAGTATTTACGTGGTGGTGGTGGTGGTGTGTATGCTTCTTCATTGCCCTCTTGCTTAATTTCATCTTCTTCTTCTTTTGGTTCAAGTTTCACTGATGCTGCTGTTGTTGTGAGCTTTTTCAGCGTGTTGGTTATAGGTTTAAATGTTTCCTCTAATTGAGCTTCAGATTCAATTTTACCAGTCTTGAGAGCTTTATATTTTCTTCGTATAGCCTCACGAGTCTTTATAATACCCTTCATCAATTTTTCATTCATGTTGCTACACAGGTGGTTACAGCTACAATGATATACAGCTATGCTAATAAGCATTTATATAGATCCTGACAGGTCAGTCAACCAGACAGACCAGCCAGCCAGCCAGACAGATCAGCCAGACAGACCAGCCAGACAGACCAGCCAGACAGACAGACCAGCTAGACAGACCAGCCAGACAGACCAGCCAGACAGACCAGCCAGACAGACCAGCCAGCCAGACAGACCAGCCAGACAGACCAGCCAGCCAGACAGACCAGCCAGACAGACCAGCCAGACAGACCAGCCAGACAGACCAGCCAGACAGACCAGCCAGACAGAGCTGATAGACCTGGTCCTTCATAGGCTCATGAAAGCATCAAAGCCTTTTCGATATCGGCCTTTACCCATGGGGCTGTCCTTATCAATTACTAAGAATCCATATTTGTCTTTCCAACATTTTGCACACGCTTTTCTAAACTTTGCGAATTCCATATCACTATTTACATGATCATTGTACACATGCTTCAGGTTCAAATCATCTTGTTTGAATATGATCAGAAAGTTTGCATTATCTCGGATTAGATGCTTTGGTATATGAGTATATGTCTGGCAGAGGTAAAAGCTGTCAACGTCGTTATGTCTCTCCATACAAAAGTAGGCTCTAATATTATTTTGTTTATCGCAGGCTACGTCATCAAAGATGAAAATTGAATTTGGCTTTGCTTCCTCCGGCGGTATAACATCGTGGTTGTTAGAAAATGTATAATAGCCCAAACCTGATATGTGAGCTACAACTTCTCCTAAATACTCGTATTTCGACTGACTTAGCGACTTTGAGTAAATGTATATATTCTCGAATCGCAGACCGTTAGGATGCTCCAGTAAACTTAGCATAACATTTGTCTTGCCGCAATTTGACGGTCCAACAATAATCCCTCGTATACTGTTTGGCAGCAGCACCCCATGCTTCTTTGATGTACTTGTAATTTCCACATCAGTATTTCTAACTGGTAGACACGCTTGTTGCTTGATAAACTTCATGTTGTACATTAACACAATCCCTATAAATACCCGTACTTTTATAGATTTTTATCAGTCTTGCTGTAAAGCTATAAAATGATTGACCATAGCGAGAAACGCATCATTCATCGAAAAGCTGCCAAGGGGGGAGGACTGTTAAACACTGTTATAAATAAGTTACCGCTTGAGCTTCATCTACCGGGATATCAATACTCTGGTCCAGGAACAAAGTTAGCTAAAAGACTAGCTCGCGGTGATCCTGGTATCAACCCACTAGACGCAGCCTGCAAACAGCATGATATTGCATATCGAGATCATAAGGACTTAAGCGACCGACATATAGCTGACCGTATTTTAGAAGAAAAAGCCTGGCAACGAGTAACATCTAAAGACGCTAGCTTTGCAGAACGTGCTAACGCGCTATTAGTAACAAACGCCATGAAAGCTAAAATAAAAGTTGGAATGGGTGTCAAAGCAAAAATTACCTGCTCGAAGAAGAAGAAGAATACGTTACGTCCATCATTCCGCGAAGCTGTACGTAATGCTAGAAAAGTGTTAAAGCTGAAAAAGCCGAAAAATCTGTTGGAAGCTACTAAAATTGCTCTAAGTGCTGCAAAGAATGTTATTAAGGGGAAGAAAAAATCATACACTACACCTAGAGTGATACCAGTGCCTAAAGTAGGTGGAGTTTTACCGTTCCTCATTCCACTTTTTGCAGGTCTTTCAGCCGTTGGAGCGCTATCTGGAGGTGCAGCAGGCATAGCTAAAGCTGTAAACGCTGCAAGCGGCGCACGTCGGGAGCTTCAGGAAGCGAAGCGTCATAATGAGACAATGGAAGCTATAGCGCTAGGAAAACATGGGCAAGGATTATTTCTAAAGCCATATAGGAAAGGACTGGGACTTTTTCTCAACCCCTGACCAAAAAACTAATAAAGTCGCTGCCCAAAAGAGCACTCAATGAAAATGATCTGCGTAAATATGCACAGAATATAGCCCACTTTAGAGGAGTATTTATGCGCGATCAATTACCTAAAAAACCATGGGGAAATGAGAGCGGAATTATAAATCTAGATGTTTCATCTGGACCTGGAACGCATTGGGTAGCGTATAAGAAGAATGGAGATATCATAAATTACTTTGATAGTTTTGGAAATCTGCAGCCACCGCGAGAAGTTGTAAATTATTTGGGAGATGCAGTCACATACAACTATACAGCTCATCAAAATTTCAACTCAGTGATTTGCGGACACTTATGCTTAGAATTCTTACATAATGTATAAATAACGGTCTTCAAGTGCAAACATAGACATTTCATATCAAGTAGCCATGTCGATAACACTCTCTCTTACTGGTAATGCATCGGTTCTCACCGCTGAATACTTTCCCCCATTGGAATTAGCTGGAGACTACGTTTGCGGATTAATTGATTTTCAAACATACAATTCTATACCGAATATTGATGACAGCAATAACTTAATGCATGTGGGTGATGCATGTATCGAAATACCTGTTGGATCATACGAGATTGATGACATAGCAGCTTCAGTGCAGCAAAGCTTAAATAAGAGCAGTAGCAAGGCAACAGTCTTAATAAGGGCAAACAATAATACCTTGAAGAGTGAAATAAAAGTATAACTGAAGTTATACATTTTGATAAAGAGCCATCTATCGCACCGCTGTTGGGATTTGGAAAACGTGTTCTGGATGCAAATATATTACATACATCAGATCTACCCGTCAATATTATAAAAGTTAATACTATAAGGGTTGAATGTAACATCATATCAGGCTCATACATCAACAATAAACAGGGGCATATGCTGCATGAATTTGCCCCAACCGTGGGGCCAGGCTATAAAATAGTAGAGGTTCCAGCGAATGTGATCTATTTACCGGTGAACGTCAAACGTGTTAGTTCGCTCACACTAAAGCTAGTTGATCAGGACGGAGATTTGATAAATTTTCGAGGTGAAACGATAACTATCAGACTACATTTAAAGCCACAGAATGATAGTCTACCTTGAAGCGAACAAGACGTCAACTGAGAGCTGATAATATACAATTTCTAAAATCAATAGGACTAAATTTGAAGCAATGAACAACATCTGGGATATTACTGAAGGCACGAGCCATGACAATAGCATAACAAAAATTGACTACCATACTTACTCATCGTTCACCTCTTCATTTAAAAACAGTGATGAAACCCGCATTCCAGTGCAAAACCAAGACCTGTATATCCTCCCAGCTAAGTTTCATATACATTGAGGGAACAGTAACTAAACCTGATGGAACAATATCCAGCACTGCAGAGCTAGTAAATAATGCTGTAGCGTTTCTCTTTGAGGAAATTCGCTATGAAATCAATGGTGTGGAAATTGATAGAACTCGAAATCTTGGAATAGCAACAACACTAAAAAATTACATATCATTAAACCAAAATGAGAGCCGCATGTTATACAACGCTAGCTGGTCACCAGATAAATCAATTACATCCTCCAATGGATTCTTCAATTTCTGCATCCCTCTAAAAACATTGCTGGGCTTTGCTGAAGATTACAAGAAAATTATCGCCAACGCTAAACATGAACTCATATTAATACGAAGCAGGATGGATGAAGATGCAGTCATATCCCGACAGATGATGTAAACATCTCAATTTCGAAACTTCAGTGGCGCATTCCCCATATTAATGTTGCCGATCAAGAGAAAATTACTTTATATAAAATCATTGAAAGCGGCCGTGAAATACAAATGCCATTCAGGAGCTGGGACATATACGAGTACCCCACGCTACCAGCAACGACTCATCACACGTGGTCTGTCAAAACGTCATCGCAGATGGAGAAGCCCCGATATGTCATACTAGCTGTCCAAACAAATCGTAAAAATGATAAAACAAAGGATGCCAGTAAGTTTGATCACTGCAAGCTGACAGATGTTAAAGTGCACTTGAATTCGGAATCATACCCATATGATGACCTGAACTTGAAATTTGATGCTCATAAATACGCTCTCCTATATGATATGTATATAAAATTCCAAACTTCATACTATGGACGTCAGTTGCAGCCGCTACTCTCAAGGGAAGAGTTTATGTGTGATGCTCCGATCGTAGTCATTGATTGCTCTCGGCAAAACGAAACCATTAAAACAGGTCCTGTGGATATAAGGTTGGAATTCAAAACATTGGAAAACGTCCCCACTAACACAACAGCATACTGTTTATTGCTACATGATCGAATAGTGGAATATACACCTCTAACCAACGAAGTCAGGAAAATTGCTTGAAATGAATATCATTATCATCGACATTCAAGGATTCAAATTACAAAACAATCAATTTATTTTCAAAGAAGTGGCCATATTAAATTGTGAAAATCAAGTGCAGCACTACATATTCCAACCACCATTTGCACATAAACAACTAACTCGATCTGAAAAGAAGCAAATTGAATGGCTCAGACGCAATCATCATGGATTCAGATGGGGTGATGGATACATTCCCTACCGCACACTATATTCAGTTGGAGATCTGCTGCATGATAAAATAATCTATGTTAAAGGAGCTAAAAAGAAACAATGGATTCAGGAATTATTTGGAGAGGAGCTAACGATATATGATGTAGAAGAGGAGGGATGCCCCAAACTATCAACAACAACAACAACAACAAATGGCTTCTTATCCTGCATAATACACGAAGGCCGATGTGCTCTGAAAAATGTTTTTGTAATAAGGGAATTTTTAAATAAAACAAATTTTTTATAAAAAGTTATAATTATTCTTTTATTCATACTATTTACATATCGCACTTGTGTGAGTTTTATTCTACATCCATCCCAGCAGGAAAAGAGAGCATCCCAAATGAATAAAGGAGGCCTCCCTTGGGAGTATAGGAGGCCTCCCTCTACGTTATCTTTTTTGCTCCTTTTTACATAAGCATGTCCGGAAAAGGAGGGCTCTATTTGTACTCGCCTTGAATACACTCTGTTTATTATCTGGGGAGCAAAAATAGAGGTTTCGAAAAAAAGGGAATGCTCCGTTTGTACTCGCCTTGATTACTCTCTGTTTATAATTTTGGGGAGGTGAAATCGCGGTTCCGAATGTTGCTTCTAAATTATAACAAAATATATATCACCTTTGCAAACAAATTTTTTTAACATTGCCATTCAGGTTTAACGCATCGAACTAAAATGACTTACTCATTCCCTACACTTTGCGCCTGGCTTTGCATGTTCGTTCGTGTTACGGCGATGATTCATTCAGAATAACTCCCTTTTTCTTTACAAGAGAGGTATATATTTTTTCCCTTTTAAATTCTAATCTCTCCTATACCTCCTTTAAGGAGATCTCCCTCGATTTCCTACTTACTTCTTTACCCCTTTTGCTTTCTTCACTTCATCAACACCATCTATTTCAAGGGAGTACATTTTAGACCTTAAGCCTACAAACAATGTCATTATTCGGCCATTTAATTCATCTTTCATCAATCCAGGAACTTTTTTATTTGCTTGCGGCATATTAAACTGGTTGGTCATAGGATAATCACTAGTATCAAATTTATCTATGTTTTTCTTCATAATATTGTATATGTCAACATTTTTTATTTCATATACTAATGAATCCGTATCCATGTACATTATTATACCAATGTATAATGGTTTATCGAATTTAACTACCAGCTTTCGTAATTCAACTGCTACTAAATTTTCATTGAAAATTGCGCGACTATGGAAATTCGGTGCTGCAATGAGGTTTCTAGCACCATACCGCCCCTCCCACTTTGTACATAGTTTTATGTTTGAATATTTTCGCACATTTTCCATAGTTTTTTTCCGAAAACAGCATTAATTATTTTCTTATATTGGTTCTTCTCGTAGGCATTTTTGGCTTGTTTCCTTTTATCTGTATTTAAGTCCACATATGGTTTAAGCCATGGTGATTGATCGAACTGCAGAATGCGGTGAATTTTCTTGAGTATTAGTCCATGTGATAAACATTGTTTTAGGTTGCGGTAATGTATAACATATTTTTCTTTGGTGTGTAAAGTGGTTAAAAGTTTGCCTTGTTTTGATCCTGGTGGTGCTGAATGAGTGGGGCAAAATGGAAAATCTTTATGCAAATTATGCAGCTCCTGCGGGTATTCAAGATCTACCTCCAACATATAGCCGATCGGTGAATTATCATCAACACTCATAACATCAACATTATCAATCCATTTAAAGTTTCCGGTTGGAAGTGATTGCGACATGGCCCATCCATATAAATTATTCACGTCATAGTACATCAGATATTTAGTTTCTTCATCCGGTTTAAAGTTTTTCATATATTTATTGTTGGCTTCACTATATCTGCAGCAGCATTGGCTAATTCCACCTCGGCAAGATTTTTCAATAAATAAAAGCATGTCAACATCCATTATCCTTTCTAAGCGCACTCCCGTGTAATACAGCATCGCTGCCCATGTATATCCAGGCAGTGTGAAGACGTGTGCAGGGTCAAGTTTGTAAGTCTCCAGTCCCATAGCTCTAAAATTTGTAAAAATATCCGCCAGCAGAAGAACATCTGTTTTTAAATACAAATCTGAATACTCTCCCAGGCTTTTAATGTTAAATTTTTCCCACACTTTTTGCGCATGTTCATAATCTTTTTCAGTTATCGGCTCATCAATCATTTTATTATAAAATTAGATAAAAAAAACTTTTTAATATAACACGTTTTTATAACGAACTAAAAAGTATAAAATAATGGCACTAGCCCCATACAGATTTAGAACCTCAAACATATTTCTAACACCATACAGATAGTCCTGAAAATTTGAGATTGTGAATTTGTAATAGCTAAGAAAATATATGTAAAATTTTAAACGAAAAACCGTGGGGCGTATATATTATTGATGCGAATGATTTCTCAACCCAGCTACTCTACACTCCTTACTATTGTCTATAGCATGCGCCCCACGTTTTTTCGTTTAAAATTTTACATATATTTTCATAGCTATTACAAATTCACAATCTCAAATTTTCAGGACTATCTGTATGGTGTTAGAAATATGTTTGAGGTTCTAAATCTGTATGGGGCTAGTGCCATTATTTTATACTTTTTAGTTCGTTATAAAAACGTGTTATATTAAAAAGTTTTTTTTATCTAATAATTATTATCTGCTTTTTAGTCTTGTGTGCGACATTTTGCAATCACTTTTTAACATGGTCATGATATTATGACGGATACATGTGGAAAATTGTTACCAATCTTTTCAATTTTGATATTCCTGAAAATTAAAAAGAAGGAGTAAGCTAAATTAATTTTATATGATTTTTATTTCAATAATAGCTGCATCTCTTTTTTGATCATTTTTACTATTTTCACTCGTGAGTGCTCGCAACTACTCTTTTACTGAAAAGCGCTTAGCTGACTTTTGGTTGTATTTAACTGCTTTCTTCATATAAAAACATTTATAAATTAAATTTGAGTCGTGATTATCTGAAACTTTTATCTTTCATTTTACTTTGAATAATTTACCGTATTAGTTTAAATTATGTAACTGATACATGTGAAGGTTGTTGTAAAGTTAGGCAATCCACCAGTTTATGTCAGCCGCCAAGTAAAATTTACAATGACCTCATATAGCTTATTGTATTCTACTTATCACACCCTTTTCTGTAGTACCTACGTCGCGGGTGTTGTGATGAAAATGGTAAGCCGTTCTCTGAAGAGAATGGTAATCCACCCTCCTGAGGAGGCCGCCATGGACCTAATGATGTTCTGAGTATATTGTATTGCTTATGTTGTTTTACTTATCATACCCTTTCATTTGATACCCATGTCGAAAGGGTTCTGAAGAGAATGGTAACCGGCCCTCCTGAGGAGGTCGCCATGGATCTAAGGATATAGCTTATTGCATTACTTTTGAAGCCCTTTCGTTTGATACCCATGTCGAGGGGGTTGTGAAGGAAATGTTAATCCGTCCTCTTGAGATGGGCGCCATGGACCAAACGAAATATTGAGGATAATATATTGCTTATGGTATTCTACTTTTCATACAATTTCATTTGACACCCATGTCGAAAGGGTTCTGAAGAGAATGAAAACCCACCCTCTTGAGTAGGCCGCCATGGACCTAATGAGGTTCTGAGTATATTGTATTGCTTATGGTGTTTTACTTATCATACCCTTTCATTTGATACCCATGTCGAAAGGGTTCTGAAGAGAATGGTAACCGGCCTTCCTGAGGAGGTCGCCATGGATCTAAGGACATAGCTTATTGCATTACTTTTGATGCCCTTTCGTTTGATACCCATGTCGAGGGGGTTGTGAAGGAAATGTTAATCCGTCCTCTTGAGATGGGCGCCATGGACCAAACGAAATATTGAGGATAATATATTGCTTATGGTATTCTACTTATCATACCCTTTCATTTGACACCCATGTCGAAAGGGTTCTGAAGAGAATGGTAACCCACCCTCCTGAGTAGGCCGCCATGGACCTAATGAGATTCTGAGTATATTGTATTGCTTATGGTGTTTTACTTATCACACCCTTTCATTTGATACCCATGTCGAAAGGGTTCTGAAGAGAATGGTAACCGGCCCGCCTAAGGAGGTCGTCATGGATCTAAAGACATAGCTTATTGCATTACTTATGGTGCCCTTTCGTTTGATACCCATGTCGAGGGGGTTGTGAAGAAAATCTTAATCCGTTCTCTTGAGATGGCCGCCATGGACCAAACGAAATATTGAGGATAATATATTGCTTATGGTATTCTACTAATCATACCCTTTCATTTGACACCCATGTCGAAAGGGTTCTGAAGAGAATGGTAACCCACCCTCCCGAGTAGGCCGCCATGGACCTAATGAGGTTCTGAGTATATTGTATTGCTTATGGTGTTTTACTTATCATACCCTTTCATTTGATACCCATGTCGAAAGGGTTCTGAAGAGAATGGTAACCGGCCCTCCTGAGGAGGTCGCCATGGATCTAAGGACATAGCTTATTGCATTACTTTTGATGCCCTTTCGTTTGATACCCATGTCGAGGAGGTGGTGAAGGAAATGTTAATCCGTCCTCTTGAGATGGGCGCCATGGACCAAACGAAATATTGAGGATAATATATTGCTTATGGTATTCTACTTATCATACCCTTTCATTTGACATCCTGTCGAAAGGGTTCTGAAGAGAATGGTAACCCACCCTCCTAAGTAGGCCGCCATGGACCTAATGAGGTTCTGAGTATATTGTATTGCTTATGGTGTTTTACTTATCATACCCTTTCATTTGATACCCATGTCGAAAGGGTTCTGAAGAGAATGGTAGCCCACCCTCCTGAGTAGGCCGCCATGGACCTAATGAGGTTCTGAGTATATTGTATTGGTTATGGTGTTTTACTTATCATACCCTTTCATTTGATACCCATCTCGAAAGGGTTCTGAAGAGAATGGTAACCGGCCCTCCTGAGGAGGTCATCATGGATCTAAAGACATAGCTTATTGCATTACTTATGATGCCCTTTCGTTTGATACCCATGTCGAGGGGGTCGTGAAGAAAATCTTAATCCGTTCTCTTAAGATGGCCGCCATGGACCAAACGAAATATTGAGGATAATATATTGCTTATGGTATTCTACTAATCATACCCTTTCATTTGATACCCATGTCAAAAGGGCTCTGAAGAGAATGGTAACCCACCCTCCTGAGGAGGTCGCCATGGATCTAAAGACATAGCTTATTGCATTCGACACATGATTCCCTTTCATTTGATACCCATGTCGAGACCCTTTCATTTGATACCCATGTCGAAAGGGTTCTGAAGAAAATGGTAACCCACCCTCCTGAGGAGTCTGCCATGGATCTAAGGGCATGGCTTATTGCATTCGTCTTATGATGCCCTTTCATTTGATACCCATATAGAGGGGGTTGTGAAAAAAATGGTAATCCGCCCTCTGGAGATGACCGCCATGGACCAAACGATAAATTGAGTATACTATATTGCTTATGGTGTTCTACTTAACGTACCATTTCATTTGATATCCATGTTGAAGGGTTTGTGAAGAATATTTCAATCCGCCCTCCTGAGACGGCCTCCATGGACTAACGGTATGTACCATATTGCATTGTCATCACAGCTAAAGCTGTGTGCAAAATTTCACCATGATAGGATATCCGGAAGTATTTGAAAAATCGAATGCAAAATTTGTTCCGTGAAGAAAACAGTAATCCGTCCTCTATAGTCCTCCGCCATGGATCTAACGGTATAATGAGTATACCATATTGCATTGTCATCGGAGCTGAAGCTGTGTGCAAAATTTCAGGGTGATCGGGTAACCGGAAGTAGTCAAAAAATCGATTGCAAGATTTGTACCGGACAAACAGACAGACAGGAAAGCGAGCTAATAAAAACGTTTTAAAATGCTCCACGCTAGGTAAACTATTACACTCCAATTTATCCCAACCATCGATGAAGTCATATGGGAAAACTCCTTTGCGCGTGAGAAGGTTGAAGCTTTCATCATCCAGGTCTTGCCATTGAGCTTTTGTTATTTTTAATTTTTCCTTAGGCAGCAGTCCGGCTAGTTTATCCAAAGATTCATCCATAAATCTATAAGAGTCGATGAATCTCAGCTTGATGGAGCTATTTTCAATGTGTTTGGTAAATGAAATGTACCGCTCTTTGTTCAACGGTAAAAGATCCACTTTTCCTGGTATGGTTAATGCTATATCCTTGATTATGAAATGCGCATCATATCCTGATAAATTGTGGAAAATGACTGGGATCTTGCGACAATCATTATAATTGATGTTGCAGCTGTTGTGTGCAGGTCCACGATATTTGCCTGTGAGGTGGCAATGATCTCTCACTCTAGTTTCACCAAGCGCAAAGGGTTTCTCGCATATATGGCAGCATGGTTGGTTTAATTGAATGCACTTTTCCTGCGCTGATAACGGTGCTAGTGGTTTTATATCCTTTATTTGCTCTTCGGCTATATTTGCGATCTCCTGCAGCTGCAATGTAAACCACTGAAGACACGTTTTTCCACGATTCGATCGGTAAAATGATAGAGATTCATCGTAATAGCAGTGAAAATATAATCCAATACTATGAACTTCATGTTCTTGAATTTTCCTTGTCTTATCACCATTACTACCACCATCGGTAACAGGTATCAATATTGACTCCAAATCTGCATATACTGTAAATGGTACCGGATTCTTGTAATTATAATTTTTAAAAGTGATAAATTTCTCCTTATGAAAAGCAACTTTACCATCATTCACCTTTTCACACTCAGGCACGTGCGCTGCGAGCTTTTCTTCAGTATTAAAATAAAACTAGTTGGAATGTGGGTTCGACCCTTTCGGTCCACACGATCAACTTCCCAGTATGACAGATGTTGAATATTATGATTGGATTTTTTTTTTTTTAATAAGCATATTTATTATTATGTTATAATAACAGACTTACAGGCTATGCTTATACCTATTTTCCCTATCTAACTTAACTAACTTACTGGCCCTCCATACTTAATTAGTTATGTTTAATTTTGCCTTTCGGCCTCTTTATTTATTTAAGTTCTTTTACACATACTTTATTTTACAATTAATGCTAAGAAAATATTTTCAAAAACTTAGCTAACTTAATCTATTTTATAGAACTTAAGCTAAATGTTAAAACAAAAAAAATCTACAAGCTACTTACTCTAAGCTATGCCTAAACCCTAGAAATTTGTCGCCCGCGAGAACTGAGGCTTTAAAATATCCTGAGAGCTCTCGGGCGATAGCATTCCAGGCTACCCGTACTTAAGCCTAACCTTAAAACTACCTACCTATCTTATAACTAAACTTATTACAATGGTAATCCTATGACTATACCTAATTCCCCTACTGGGATCCTTATCCTACACTCACACCATGCATAGACACATTACATAAATACATAGACATTCACCCACTTCACCCTATTGACTCTTCCAGCCACCAGTACTTGGAACTGGCTCTGGAAGCTTCCTCCCTATCTGAAGGGCCGATTCGCGTGCTGAAACGCAGGAGCTCTGCGTTCCGCCCATCGGTTCGCTCGTATAATATCCGTTTATCCCGCGCCCGGCGATAAACGTGGTATATTAACGGTACTCCCTCCCTGTTTTGTATCAGGCCTAGCGAATCTAGCCAAGGGAATGCTTCTGGTGGTACATGTCCCGTCCGTCTTGTCATGTTATAGTAGTCTGGTTTAGGGTAATAAGCCCCAAAAATGAGGGGATTGCCGCTCTCCGTCGCTCTTACAACATGATTTCGGATCAATCTGATTATGAAACTGTCTATCCTCATGGTTTCTGCTTTTCCGTATAGGATATTATTGGCATGGAATTTTTTGAAACTTGACTCAGGTGTTCTACACATGTTTAAGCATGCCCTTAAGCATTGTCTTTCGAACACCCTCATCTTCTCCATATATGATGGTGATATATTCCACCATACGGGGCAGCCGTAGGTAAGGACCGGTCTGACTAAGGTCTTGTAGCACTCCACCTTAACTCTGGAGTTGAGGTGTTTACAAAAAAAGAGCCTTTTCGTCATTTGGAATGCCTTACGGGCTTTGACTATAGCAGCACGTATATGACTTTCGTAATATACATACTGATCCAACCAAATTCCTAGGTACTTAACCTCGGTTTTCTTTACCAGCGTCTGTCCCGCATGGCTTCGTATATGAAACTCTTTCCAGTTCCTCCTAACATCGCGTGAAGCTTTATTAAGAGGAGTCCTGAAGAGGATCGTTTCGCATTTTCCATGATTGATTTTCAGTTTCCAATCATCGGCGTAACGCTCGATTTCCTCGAAGTCGTGTTATAATAGCGTCTGGATCACGTCAAACTTCGGTCCTGTCCTGTAAATGACGAGGTCGTCCGCGAAAGCTAATGCGCTAGGAAGGGATCCAACCAGATCGCTTATATAAATGTTAAAGAGCAGCGGTGAATTCACTGCTCCTTGTTGCAACCCGTTTTTAATTTCAAAGACCTGTGAGGTAAAGTTCCCACTTTTGACCAGGAACTTCTTCCCCGTTATCATGTCACAGATCATGCGAAGCAGAGGATTGCCCATTCCATATCTTGTCAGTTTAAGTAGTAGCCCCGCGACCCACACAGAGTCGAAAGCCTTCTCCAAGTCGACAAGGCATGCTCCGGTACACTGTTTCTTACTGAAGTTCCAGTGTATGTCGGACACCAATTTTGCGCAAGCATGGATAGTGCCATGTTCCGCTCGAAATCCGAACTGGTTGTCCTCAGCCCAGCTTGTCAGCGAACGGTTAATTACAACCTCAAATACTTTACTGATATTTGGGAGTAAACTTATTGGTCGGAGATTAGCAGGGTTTGATCTGTCTTTATTAACTTCCCAGTATAGGAAGTTAATGTAATCGGTCCGAAAATCGAAATCGAAAATTTCAACGTATTTTCATCTTTCAAGGTCCCAGGAGCATTTTAAGCAAAAAATTGGGAGGAAGTATGTGTGTGTGTGTATGTGCGTACGGATGTGGTCATTTTTTCCTGCACGATATCGCCCGAACCAAAACTGATATCGACTTCGTTGAGATGTTGTTCGAAGCGTATTAACCGAAATATGATCTGAAAAGAATTTCATGAAATTCGGTCCAGCCGTTTTTTTGTTTGAGCGACGTAAGTGATTTTTGTACCTGCACGATATCGCCCGAACCACGAAAGATACTGACTTACTTGAGGTGCCGTTCGAAGCGTATTAGTGACAATATTATTTGAAAAGATTTTTATAATATTCGGTCCAGCGGTTTTTTGGTTTAAATGACTTAAGTGATTTTTGTACCTGCACGATATCGCGCGAACTATAAAAGATATCGACTTAGTTGAGGTGTTGTTCGAAGCGTATTAACCGAAATATGATCTGAAAAGATTTTCATAAAAATCGGTCGAGCCGTTTTTTTGTTTAAGCGGCGTAAGTGATTTTTGTACCTACACGATATGGCCCGAACCACAAAAGATATTGACTTACTTGAGGTGCCGTTCGAAGCGTATTAGCGACAATATAATCTGAAAATATTTGTATAATATTCGGTCCAGCGGGTTTTTGGTTTAAATGACTTAAGTGATTTTTGTACCTGCACGATACCGCGCGAACTAAAAACTATATCGACTTCATTGAGGTGCCGAAAAACATTATTACATCAATTTTATATACATTTTCGTCATCCTAATCTTGTAAGTGCGCACATTTAGTTTGACATTTTAGCGAAAATATTGATAAACAATTGTGGCAAATTCTCGGTATTATACATATATTCTATATTGCCTATTGTTCATTTATTATTAAAATATCCAATCATAATACTCTTGACGATATGCTCGTTCGAACTGTCGTACAGGGAGGACGTGAAACTGCGAAAGCAAATTAATTGTCTTTTTTTAACGAATTAATTTACCCTCGAGAAAAATAAAAACAATAATTTTACTCTAGTGAGTAAGTGCCGTGCTAATAAAATAGTGCCGGCCCAAAAAAATAAAAAAAAAAATATTAAAAGAAAAAAAAATAACTATTTAGAACTAAAAAAATTTTTTAAAAAAAAAACCGACTTCAAAACTACATATACCTATGCATGCATATGTACAAACTTAAACTAAAAAGTAAAAAATAATATTTTAATTACCTCAAAGCAAGAGCCTTAAAGGACAGTTAAAAAAATTATTGATATTTATATATGTATGTATCTATTTAATATTTTTAAAAAGTTCATTTTGGAGTCGGTGCCAGCCAAAGGTATGTATTAACGTAAGTTTTCTTTTGCACCCAAGCTTTCAGGGTATGTATAAACGTAATTGTTCTTTGGCTGGCACCGACTCCAAAATGAACTTTTTAAAAATATTAAATAGATACATACATATATAAATATCAATAATTTTTTTAACTGTCCTTTAAGGCTCTTGCTTTGAGGTAATTAAAATATTATTTTTTACTTTTTAGTTTAAGTTTGTACATATGCATGCATAGGTATATGTAGTTTTGAAGTCGGTTTTTTTTTAAAAAAAAATTTTTTTTACAAAATTGTATTCTACTCGTCATACCCTTTCATTTGATATCCATGAAGGGGGTCGGGAAACAAAATTGCAAAATTCGGCCGCCATCTTGGAACCGACCGTATTTTTTTACAAAATTTATATGAGACCACCTCTGAGGTATAACGTACCAAACAAAAAAAGAATCATCAAAATCGATTCATAATTGGCGGAGTAATCGCGTAACATACATAGAAAAAAAAAACAAACATACATTCGAATTGATAACCTCCTCTTTTTTGAAGTCGGTTAAAAATAAATAAATTAAGTGAAAAGCGCAACGGACGCAAGGGAGTGGGCCATAAGTATGGACCCCCGTCCCTCTAATAGTGCAGAGCAAATAGGCACTACGAAAAAACGTAGAAAAACAATTAAAAAACGCCTGATTCCCAGGAAATCAAAAACATCGCCTGCGACTGAACCAGGAACCATAAATGGCAGCGTCATAGGTAGCGGTGAAGAGGAGAGCTCTTGCGAGAGCCTGCCATCTACACCAACAAAAAATATCACAAATAACGACACCACACAACAAGTGCAGCAGCAACAGCCGGCATATACTGGAGTAGGAAATACTTTCGCTCCGTTAATTTCAACTGAAGAGGAAGAAAAAGCGTTAGAAGAATTGATTAATCTGGTGAAGGAGAAAAATAACAAACAGCCTTCGCCAAAAAAAGTGCCCACAGAAAGCTCGACTGAAAATCAAGAAAAAACAACAACAACACCAACAGCAACAGCAGAAAAATGTATTAATTTTTCAAAAAAAGAAAAGGTACCGCCTATAAAAATATTTAACCAAAGTGTCACAGACACTTTGGCGTTAGCTTTAAGAGTGATTGGGAGGGAAGGGTATTCCGTTAAGAGACAATCTAACGGACACGACTCCTTAGTATGTATGAAAGTAGGAGACTATAAAAAAATGAAAAGTGTGCTTGAGCGTACTAACACTGAGTACTACTCTTATATACAGTCTATAAATCTGTATTGGAAAAATAAGATCCGGTCCATAAAACCCACTGGTCCAGGCATGTTTCCGCAGATAAATCTTTAGGAGGAGGACACATAACCGACTGGAGAAGTTGCAATTATCTAAGAATCTTGAAAATGAGGAACTGGTACGAAAAGCAGGATTAGATCCAGATACGCTCTACCGAGATGCCGACGATTATTTTTGCGTGGAAGATGAGCAGGACAGAGTAGATTTAATAGGGGCTTTCTGCTAGGGAGTTTATACGGTGAACACTAGTGTTCGGCGGAATTTTGACCTGGAGAATCAGGCAATATTAAATCATTCCGTCCTTCAAAGCGAAATCAGAGCACAGAGATCTGAGAATCGACATGTAGTCGAATTCAGTGAAGATTGCCCAGCAGATAATATCTCAGAGGCCTCCGAACACTCAATCTTCGTGAGTAAGGACAACCTCCTGCGAATCTTCCAAACATTGAACAATAAAAAATCGGCGGGGATTGATGGCATCCCTAATGTGGTTCTGAAACACCTACCCCCTGAACAATGCTTATTTCCCAGAACATTGGAAAATAGCTGTGATATATCCGATCCCAAAAAAAAATAAAGACAGATCAAACCCTGCTAATCTCCGACCAATAAGTTTACTCCCAAATATCAGTAAAGTATTTGAGGTTGTAATTAACCGTTCGCTGACAAGCTGGGCTGAGGAAAATAAAGTAATTCCGGACAACCAGTTCGGATTTCGAGCGGAACATGGCACTATCCATGCTTGCGCAAAATTGGTGTCCGACATACACTGGAACTTCAGTAAGAAACAGTGTACCGGAGCATGCCTTGTCGACTTGGAGAAGGCTTTCGACTCTGTGTGGGTCGCGGGGCTACTACTTAAACTGACAAGATATGGAATGGGCAATCCTCTGCTTCGCATGATCTGTGACATGATAACGGGGAAGAAGTTCCTGGTCAAAAGTGGGAACTTTACCTCACAGGTCTTTGAAATTAAAAACGGGTTGCAACAAGGAGCAGTGAATTCACCGCTGCTCTTTAACATTTATATAAGCGATCTGGTTGGATCCCTTCCTAGCGCATTGGCTTTCGCGGACGACCTCGTCATTTACAGGACAGGACCGAAAATTGACGTGATCCAGACGCTATTATAACACGACTTCGAGGAAATCGAGCGTTACGCCGATGATTGGAAACTGAAAATCAATCATGGAAAATGCGAAACGATCCTCTTCAGGACTCCTCTTAATAAAGCTTCACGCGATGTTAGGAGGAACTGGAAAGAGTTTCATATACGAAGCCATGCGGGACAGACGCTGGTAAAGAAAACCGAGGTTAAGTACCTAGGAATTTGGTTGGATCAGTATGTATATTACGAAAGTCATATACGTGCTGCTATAGTCAAAGCCCGTAAGGCATTCCAAATGACGAAAAGGCTCTTTTTTTGTAAACACCTCAACTCCAGAGTTAAGGTGGAGTGCTACAAGACCTTAGTCAGACCGGTCCTTACCTACGGCTGCCCCGTATGGTGGAATATATCACCATCATATATGGAGAAGATGAGGGTGTTCGAAAGACAATGCTTAAGGGCATGCTTAAACATGTATAGAACACCTGAGTCAAGTTTCAAAAAATTCCATGCCAATGATATCCTATACGGAAAAGCAGAGACCATGAGGATAGACAGTTTCATAATCAGATTGATCCGAAATCATGTTGTAAGAGCGACGGAGAGCGGCAATCCCCTCATTTTTGGGGCTTATTACCCTAAACCAGACTACTATAACATGACAAGACGGACGGGACATGTACCACCAGAAGCATTCCCTTGGCTAGATTCGCTAGGCCTGATACAAAACAGGGAGGGAGTACCGTTAATATACCACGTTTATCGCCGGGCGCGGGATAAACGGATATTATACGAGCGAACCGATGGGCGGAACGCAGAGCTCCTGCGTTTCAGCACGCGAATCGGCCCTTCAGATAGGGAGGAAGCTTCCAGAGCCAGTTCCAAGTACTGGTGCTGGAAGAGTCAATAGGGTGAAGTGGGTGAATGTCTATGTATTTATGTAATGTGTCTATGCATGGTGTGTAGGATTAGGATCCCAGTAGGGGAATTAGGTATAGTCATAGGATTACCATTGTAATAAGTTTAGTTATAAGATAGGTAGGTAGTTTTAAGGTTAGGCTTAAGTACGGTAGCCTGGAATGCTATCGCCCGAGAGCTCTCAGGATATTTTAAAGCCTCAGTTCTCGCGGGCGACAAATTTCTAGGGTTTAGGCATAGCTTAGAGTAAGTAGCTTGTAGATTTAGCTTAAGTTCTATAAAATAGATTAAGTTAGCTAAGTTTTTGAAAAAATTTTCTTAGCATTAATTGTAGAATAAAGTATGTGTAAAACAACTTAAATAAATAAAGAGGCCGAAAGGCAAAATTAAACATAACTAATTAAGTAAGGAGGGCCAGTAAGTTAGTTAAGTTAGATAGGGAAAATAGGTATAAGCATAGCCTGTAAGTCTGTTATTATAACATAATAATAAATATGCTTATTAAAAAAAAAAAATATCCAATCATAATATTCAACATCTGTCATACTGGGAAGTTGATCGTGTGGACCGAAAGGGTCGAACCCACATCCCAACTAGTTTTTTTATTTTTTTGGGCCGGCACTATTTTATTAGCACGGCACTTACTCACTAGGGTAAAATTATTGTTTTTATTTTTCTCGAGGGTAAATTAATTCGTTAAAAAAAGACAATTAATTTGCTTTCGCAGTTTCACGTCCTCCCTGTACGACAGTTCAAGAGTATAATGATTGGATATTTTAATAATAAATGAACAATAGGCAATATAGAATATATGTATAATACCGAGAATTTGTCACAATTGTTTATCAATATTTTCGCTAAAATGTCAAACTAAATGTGCGCACTTACAAGATTAGGATGACGAAAATGTATATAAAATTGATGTAATAATGTTTTTCGGCACCTCAATGAAGTCGATATAGTTTTTAGTTCGCGCGGTATCGTGCAGGTACAAAAATCACTTAAGTCATTTAAACCAAAAACCCGCTGGACCGAATATTATACAAATATTTTCAGATTATATTGTCGCTAATACGCTTCGAACGGCACCTCAAGTAAGTCAATATCTTTTGTGGTTCGGGCCATATCGTGTAGGTACAAAAATCACTTACGCCGCTTAAACAAAAAAACGGCTCGACCGAATTTTATGAAAATCTTTTCAGATCATATTTCGGTTAATACGCTTCGAACAACACCTCAACTAAGTCGATATCTTTTATAGTTCGCGCGATATCGTGCAGGTACAAAAATCACTTAAGTCATTTAAACCAAAAAACCGCTGGACCGAATATTATAAAAATCTTTGGGGCTGTCCATAAATTACGTAATCATCTAAGGGGGAGGGGGGGGGGGTATGCTGATTCCTTACGTTTTATTACGGTAGGAGGGACGGGGGGTAAACGTCATAAGTTACGTAATCAATTGAAATTAAATTTTTTTCAAACATGCATTTTTATATTTTTATCTCCTTACGTTGGGGCACTGCAGAAATTGAAATCGCAAAAGTAGGATTCTGAATTATCGACAAATGTAGTAAATTTTACTCGTCTCGTAGTCAAGGAGAATGTTTGATCGCAACGGTTGTGAATTATCAGATTTTAATATAAAAATAAATGTCTAATTTTAAAATGATTATGATTACTATTTAGGGGGGGGGGGGGGAGTTTCCTTAATATTACTGTTGCTTACACTGGGGGGAGGGGGGTCTTAAATCAAGAAAAACTTGATTACGTAGTTTATGGACAGCCCCTTTTCAAATAATATTGTCACTAATACGCTTCGAACGGCACCTCAAGTAAGTCAGTATCTTTCGTGGTTCGGGCGATATCGTGCACGTACAAAAATCACTTACGTCGCTCAAACAAAAAAACGGCTGGACCGAATTTCATGAAATTCTTTTCAGATCATATTTCGGTTAATACGCTTCGAACAACATCTCAACGAAGTCGATATCAGTTTTGGTTCGGGCGATATCGTGCAGGAAAAAATGACCACATCGGTACGCACATACACACACACACATACTTCCTCCCAATTTTTTGCTTAAAATGCTCCTGGGACCTTGAAAGATGAAAATACGTTGAAATTTTCGATTTCGATTTTCGGACCGATTACATTAACTTCCTATACTGGGAAGTTAATAAACATCTATCACAGATATATTTTTTGTGTTCCTTTTTAGACGTCTGCCTGCTCACCAAACGTGATAAGTCTTTAATCCAGCAGAAATGATAAACAATATCACTATTACCGTCACTATCATCACCATCCTCACTGCAGTCATAATTTGACTTTATCATTAGCAGGTTGATGTGTTTATCCAATTTCTTCTTCGTTAAGTAAGCTGGAACAGTCGTGTATTCATTTGTCTTTTCCTTTTCCAGTATGAAAACATTAATCGATAATCCATTGTTTGCTTCAAATATTTTTATTTGACTCAGTGTAATTGGAAGAGTGATACCGCTCAAGTTTAGCACATTGTTGTAGTGCGGGTACTTTGATGTTCTATATGCGTGATCCCTATACTCTACTGGATACAAAGCAGAGACCACTGCCCACGCAAAACATGCATTATCATCATTTCTCACATTTACGCATGCCTGCTTTGCTGCGATGCTTTGCGGCAATTTTATAAATGACGATCCTCTTAATGGCTCGTATTTGTTTATGTGCACCATTAAGTTCACTATGGTATGTAAGGCCCAGCCGCTATCTTTCTCTTGGAACTCCTCAACCTGGGTCAATAGATCATCCTGCACGTTTTTCAAAAACCACTGTTCCAGATCATCGGTGCTCCCAATGGCCATACAGACACGAGGGGTCATTCTGCATGCGGAATGTTGATACTCCAGGCAGACACGAGTCCTACTCTCTCGCGCGTAACTTTCTTGTCTTTACAAGAAAAGATCGATGTGTGTGTTTTGCGTTTCTATTTATTTATAGTTGGCTTTTATCCTGTCATAGCGATTTACGGAATAAACATTCGCACCGTAAATGTCAAAGGCAAGAAGAAGATAAAAATAAAGAAGGAGGCCGTTTTGTGTATTAGTATTAGCTTTCACGCGTAAAATTTTCGTTGAACGAGTTGCAACACTATGCCCCTTTCCTTTTACACTTCTCGCCTAAAAACCCTCTAGTGCAACAGCGGAATTAGTACTCGTGTCCGTATGGCCAATGGGTGTAGTTTTGGTGTGAAAGTATTTTATATCACTTATCACATCACCATCATTAACACCATGCTTAACATACTCGCAGCTTAAAGTCGTTGATGTCTTGATGAAATTATGCTTCTTTAAGATGTTCTTAACACGCCGCTCAAACAAAGCATAACCATCCTTTAAAAATTGCTTCACTTCGACGTGCTTTATATTGATGATGACACCTGTCCTGATTCGTAATGCAAACGCATTATGCAGCTCTTCCCAGCGTACACGAGCACTTCTTTTTTCAGTTCTTCCTCCTTCCTGCACACCTGCTCCATGGTGGCTGCTGCCAGCTTTCAACAATACTTGTAAGCCTCTTAGTTGCGCAATACAATTTTGATAGTGTTGTTTGGTCCCATTTCGCTTTTCAACCCTGCATGCTGCTTTTATTTTTTTAATAAATAAACCACACACCTTCGTAATAATAACACTTTGCGCAGCGTCTCTGTCCCTTAAGCAATCTGCTGCTTGCTTATTTAGTCCACTCATTATACTGCGTGTATCCATTTTAATAGCAAAAACAAAACTTTTCACTTAGCACTTGTTAAATTCACTGGATGTTCACAATTAAAATCACCAGTATTATCAGAGGTCGTAATTAATAACACTTTACTAGTTAACTCGCGGGATGCTCGTTGTAAACTGTGAAAATACTACTGCTACTGCTTCTTTTATAATAATACCCGCAATTGCACAACATAAACAAGTTCGATCATGCAAATCTGCCTATGTAGCAAACTCCTGACCCTAAGTGTTGTTTACATAGGTGCATGGAACTCATGGACAAGTACAAAATTTACCAACTTCCGGTATCCGGCTGTCTTAGATGGAATTGCATCACCATAGTCACAGACAGACAGACAAATCCCTACCCCTTCCCCCAAAAGTTGTTTACACAGGTGCATGGAATTCAATTTACCAACTTCCGGTCTATAGCTTTCTCACACAGGTGCAAAAACTGCTGACGTAGCAAATTCCTTAACCCCCAACTTCATGAAAACTTCCACCCCAAAGTTGTTTAGACAGGTGCATCTATGGACTCATGGACAAGTTCAATCGTGCTTCTAAATTTAGGGTATATAATGAGAACTGTGAAGAAGAACGCTAGCAGTTCAACCCCAATCACCTGGAGATCAACAGCATCAACCACAGCAACATGGATACAGCAACAGAACTCAAAAGCTTGGAATACTCCCCTTACTTAAGGATGTCCGACATGCAGTTTGGAACCCCATATAAAATAAAATCTGCAACCAGGCTTGAAACAGCATATGGTGTTCGGATTCGTCTCGAGTTAGAGGAGTCCCAACTTTTGCTACCAGCCAGGTACAGTTCACTTTCTGATGCAGCCTTACAAGACATCAACAACAAAGGAAATTTCCACGTAATCAATTCTGGACCGCAGGGGAGGACATATATATTAAAATTTGTACAAATTGATGCCGCCCCAGTTAATTATAGTTTTTATGCTGATAATTCAAGTGAAATCCCTAATTTTTATAATCCTAACAACAAGAAAAGGAAATTTCCAGGTGAATAATAATAATACTGTGCTGTGTCTGAAATAAATAAATAATTGTGCGATTTATCAGAATAAAAAGCAAAATAATATGTTCTAATTAATATTTTTTTTTTATTTGTAGCTATTACAACTACAACAATTCTTTTTAATACCTTAACTTAGTTAAATATTTCAGCAGTTGGCTTGGGTCTAATTAGCACTTAAGGTGATCAGTTTAAATAATAGTATTTATCCAATTCGTTCAGGATCGAATAATTATGGTATAAGGGAATCTTCATTGTTTTTAGTATGTGACGACTGAGTTTATGTTAAGTATTTTTGTGGCAGTTTATGCCACTTTCTAGTGTTTGCAATATTTGCGGTTTGTGAAGGGTATTTTAGTTTAAAGTATTCAATTTTATTCTTTAAAAATATATCCAGCATGTTCAGGATAATAATAATTACATCATAAGTGTGATGAGAATGGGAATCTTAGCTGTATTGTTGTTGTCATTTTTCTTTGTCCTTGGTAAGTTCTTGTCCATCGTCGGTATGATGAGATTATCCATATCTTTGAGATTGTTGGTTAGATTCCTGGTCGTTGGAGGTAGGAGTCTGTTATTTGTATTGATCTTACAAATACTTCTTTGGAAGGTAATAATGACATATGGTTGCAATCCAGATCTTAGCTTACAGATCGCACCGGGTTGTTGTCCAGACCCAATGCTGGATCTCAGCTAAAGCTTAGTGTTACTTGAAAGTCCAGTTCTTCACTGAATTATATGTATATTTTGCTCTAGAATCCAAGCTCATTCCATAGCCTAAGTTGCTACATTGATTATAGAGTAAGTAGATATGGACAAACATCTTTCAGGTTGTCTTGTTAGATGGCGCTAGTTACACTGAATTGAGTTTTAGGGCTGCGAATTTCTGTTGTAAACCTCTAAAATTAATGGGAATGGGTTTACAACATTAGTTTAATAATATTAATTTTTTATTAGTGCATAATAATCATAAAATAGGCAATTTGTTTTAATTTTGCTATTTTTTAGTAAAACATAAAAAAGCGGGTTTGCGCCTGAATTTAAAAAAGCATTTCAAAGCCCTTGACGCATGTTGGAAGAAAAAACAAAAGTTTCGGATCTAAAAATAGATTCCTGTGCGGGCATTCCTTTTGTTTTGATTTGGAAGGGGGTGGGTGGGCTGAAACTACGATGATTTCTTGGCCGGTGGCTGAAATTTATGAATGAAGAAATTAATGAATGGGAAGAGAGATTTAATGGGAAATTTAGCATCGTGTTTTTTTTATTTTGAGAAAAATTAAATAAGTTTGTTTTTAACAAAATTCTAGTTTTTTTGTATTGATTTTATTATTGCTTTTAGAGCAAATTGAGCAAACTATTTGAAAATGTGAATATATGTATACATATTTGCGTGCAATAATAGAAAACAATAAAAAACTTTCTTTTGAAACCCTACTTCATATTTCTCAAGAGTGGTAGTCGTCAATGAAAAAAGAAGAGTTCCGATTTTGAAAGATTTTTTAAAATGTTTGTATTAAGGGTAATTGTTTACTTTATCAGACGCAAAAGTTCGCGCAATACTCCAAAAATGCGGTGAGTTTTTGGTGGGAGAATTAAACTGCTATTTTTTATAAAAATTACTTTTACAAAATTTTAACCCTGAATAACCAACCGGTGACCAACGGCTAATTCCAAAAGCAACATGCTCTGGTCAACCCCTTACAAAGCCTACCTCCTGCGGGGGTGCGGTGATAACGTAAATAATTATCTAAAATTCTAAGAATTTTATATATATGTACATGTATATGAATATCCCACTCCACCACCCGTTCATTTAATTATGGTAGCTTCAATAAAACTACCCTTTTGCTTACTTCTGATAGTATCAAATTTTAAAAATTAATGAAAATAATCCAATTGGAAATAAAAATAATTTAAATTATTAAGAACAAACCAGTCTGGATTCATTATTCAACTGGAAGCCTGCCATGAAAACCTATAATTAGTGGCGGGTCCGTCGACACAAAAACTCAGTTGTTGCAAACAAGTTGGAATTCTTGATGTTCAGGTTGCAACGAGAGCCAAACTTCAAAAAGAGAGATGTACACATATTGTGTAGCTATAAGAATGATGAGGGCTCACGTGCTCTTGCTTGGGACGACCAGCTTTTTTAGTATGTATAAATTAACCGTTAATTTAAAGGCCTTCGTGATATTCAATATTCATCTTACTAGGTAGCTGGGCATGTGAGCCTTACAGCTAGCTATTCATAAGATTTCCCATTGAGTTTTATCTGTGAAACAAAGGGAAGCCGCTGGAAATGTGCGCAAAAACATTCCGTCGACATTGTCCGCACAAGGATTCCGCCGGCCATTTCATTCAAACATCAAAGTAAGACGGGCAAAACCCTCTTTCCCACCATTAAACACTAAATGCACATCAGCCAGTTTCTTAACAAGTTCTTTAATACATATCTACAATATTTTCATTCAGTTTTACTATTTTTTTTGGTTCAAAGGTGAATTTTTTATTAAATGCTGGTCATTTTCTTAAAAGTTGTAGCTTTAAAAATTATTGAGTTGATTGAGTGGATAGAAAAGCCGCCTCTTTTTAAAACTGCATACATTTTTGCAGAAACTTGAGCGCAGAGTTATGCGTGCAAATTCCTTTGCACAGGTGGAAAATTCGACGCTTTCTGTAAAACTGTAAAATTAACGCACATCGCAGTACTAAAGAACTGGTTTGAGAGCTTTATTTCTGGCCATTCAATTAAGGTAGTACGGGCCATTCAATTAAGGTAGTACGCCTTCGTCAATATAAGACAAGAACGGGCAAGACCTTGTCTAATAGAGTGTGAACTCTCATCCCTCGAAAAAATTGTACCATCCTTCCCTTTATCTCAGTGGTAAAAAGAATCTAATAGCTGACTCATCTCTTAACATCTTAATATACAAATCCACCAAAGCAAACAAACATTTGCTCGCCGGCAAAATGACGTCACGAAGAAAGTGCATATCGCAGCTATGCACATTTGGAACATCATCTTTTTACGTCATTATCTTCTTCTTCTTTAACGGCTCTACAACCGGGATCCGGTCCTGGCCTCGCGCAACTGTTCTCTCCACCGGTCCCGATTCTGAGCCGATGTCATCCAGTTTGGCATCCCTAAACTCTGAGCGTCCTGGTCCACGCCATCCTTCCAGCGAAGGTTGGGCCTCCCTCGCTGTCGCACCCCATAGGTCTTACCGCAGAGAACTTTACGAGCAGGCTCATCTTCACTCATACGAGCTAGATGCCCTGCCCACCGGAGCCTACCGAGCTTTATTTTCTTCACAACATCTATGTCGCGATAGCGCTCGTAGATCTCGTCATTGTAGAGTCTCCGGAATCGTCCTTCCTCACATACGGGGCCAACAATCCTCCGAAGTATTTTCCTCTCAAACACGCCCAAGAGGTTTGAGTGCTTTTTGCTAAGCACCCACGTTTCGGATGCATATGTGAGAACGGGTAAGACCATCGTCTTATATAGTAAAAGTTTAGACGTTATGGTTAGATATTTGGATTTGAAGAGCCTTGACAGACTATAGTAGGCTTTGTTGGCTTTTAGCAGTCGTGCGCGTATTTCTGGTTCCATGCTATTGTCGGCTGCTACTATTGACCCAAGGTAGGTAAATGATTTTACCACGTCAAATTCGTGTTCCGCTACCTTGATTGTGGGACCAATGTTAGGTGTTCTTCCAGACGAGGCCACCATGTACTTTGTTTTGCTTTCGTTAATGTGCAGTCCCAGATTTCCTGCCGCTTGCTCAATCTGAGTGAAAGCTTCTTGTACAGCTGTTGTTGTTCTTCCAATGATGTCAATGTCGTCTGCGTAAGCCAGTAGTTGGGTGGACTTGTGGAGGATTGTACCCCTTGATGTCACGCCCGAATCGCGGATCACTTTCTCCAACGCCAGGTTGAAAAGGAGGCAGGCCAGACCGTCCCCTTGTCGGAGTCCATTATAGATGTTGATTGGTCTGGACAGTGTTCCGGATACCTTTACTTGGCTTGACACATTGATCATGGTCAACCTACATAGTCTTGTCAGTTTGTTGGGGATGCCGAATTCTCTCATGGCTTTGTAGAGTTCTACCCTGGCTATGCTATCATAGGCGGCTTTAAAGTCTATGAAGAGGTGTTGAATTGAGTTTTGAAACTCTAGACATTTTTCCATAGCCTGCCTCAAGGTGAAAATCTGATCAGTCGTTGATTTGCCTGGGCTGAAGCCACACTGGTAATGGCCTATGATGTTTCTGGCGTATGGGGCCATCCTGTTTTGTAGGATAGCGGAGAATATCTTATACACGGTACTCAACAACGTTATACCGCGATAATTAGTGCACGCTGTGATATCTCCTTTTTTGTGTACCGGACAGAGGATGCCTTTTCTCCAGTCTTCTGGCATCACTTCCTGCTCCCATACTTGCACAATTAGTTCATGAATCGCTTGGTGTAATGTAGGCCCACCATATTTAACCAGCTCCGCTGCGATGCCGTCTGCACCCGAGGCCTTGTTGTTTTTGAGCCGGCTGATGGCTCTGCTAACTTCTTCTATGCTTGGTGGCGGCAGCATAGCATTGTCATCAGATATTGGTGGAGCCTCCGAATCCTCAGTTAGCTCGCCATTTAGCAATTCATGAAAGTGCTCTTCCCATCGCTCCAAGATGCCTTTAGGATCGGTGATCAGATTACCTTCTTTGTCCTTGCAGTATGTGCAACGTGGTGTGAATTGCGTCATACTGCGGACTCTTTGGTAGAACTCCCGCGCCTGGTGCGGCCGTCGTTCTCTGTACTGTTCTAGCTCACAGACGAGATTTTTTTCCCAGGCTTCCTTCTTCCGTCTGTGAATTCTCTTTTCTTCTTTTCTGAGCTCTTTATAGTTCTCTTCGCGTGCCCGTGTTCTCTGAGACTGCTGCATGGCTCGGTACGCAGCATTCTTACGTTCAGTTGCCAGCTTGCATTCATTATCGAACCAGTCGTTCCGATCTTTACGACTTCTGCCTAAGATGGAATCAGCAGTACTAATGACAGTATTTTTAAGGCGTGTCCAGTTCTCTTCGACGCCCGGCATCTCATCCCCAGGACTTAGGGCGAGTTCTAATGCATGACCGTAGCTGTTTCTGGCCATTTCATTGCGTAGTGCAGCTGTGTTGATTCGAGCCTGATCAGCGGATACAAAGCTTTTCAGCGTTGTAATGCGCTCTCGGAGCACCATACCAACAAGATAGTGATCCGAGTCGAAGTTGGCACCTCGGTACGTTCGTACCGTCATCAGACCCGAAAGGTGGCGGCGGTCTATCAACACATGATCTATTTGGTTGCGAGTGGCTCCATCAGGAGATACGTCATTATCACGTCAAGAAAAAATGCCTTTGGTGGACTCGTACTTTTAGACGTAATTTAATCTTCAGTGGCATTCCGTATTACAATATTGTTAAATCCGATTAGAAGACGAAGCAGCTTGCAAGTAAAAATTTACCAATATTGTTAAATTTTCATGTAAAATAAATGTCAATATTGTATAATATAAAATACGGTTTCAGCAGTTTCGGAAAAAAATAACAATATTGCAATAGAAAATAAGGTCCCAGATCTGCGATGGAGTAATCACATATTCCAAATCGCCAAACAAGCTTATCAATGCAATGCTTATCAATTATCAGATTCCTGAAGAGATGCAAGTTCCTCCTTCAGCAGGCGGCCCTCTACAATCTACAAGTCCTACATTCCGCCTTATATGGAATTGTATTGAACATAACTCGTATATCTGGGCAGAAGTTATGTTCCCACGGCCACAACCCATACGACACATGACCCCAACCAAAAGTTCACGAGCCTTACGGCACAAGCCACCATCAATGACCTCGGGAGCATCCGGCTACCTAGATATTTAGCTAGCAATATTGTAACATTATTAATATTATTATTCTTTCATCTTTGGAAAAAATAAATTAACAGAGCTTCAGCCTCGGATTAGTCTTTATCAAAATGCGTCTGGTTGTAATTACAATAATTTGTTTAATAATCCTCTCAATTTATTTTAACTCGTTATAAATCCCTAGTTTTTGTTGTAATAAAATACTATATATTTAATTGTTTTTGACGGTTGCGTGGCGCGAACCTGTATTGCAGGTGCCCCAAAAACTAGCTTGCCTTGGCTGGAGAAGGTGCAAAGCGAAGAAGGTGCATTGGCGATAGCACCCTTTTGCTCCTCTAGAGACCCTTCAAGCCACGGTAGTATTTGCAGCCCTCGCTAATTTTTACCGCTTTTACCTACATGCACCTTTTTTCCCAAGACAGCAAACTCGGCCTATTGCAGGCCCACTACATATACCTCCCCTTCGTTAATAAATAGAACAAACAGCCGGTGTTGTTGAAACCATATAACACCTCACAGATCAAACGCAAGGTTCATTGACATCTACGTATAAAAGGTTCACCATGCCACATAAATAGAAATTATTTATATATCTCAATAGAAGTACAATTATCCGTAAAAATTACTAATTTCTACGAATTCTATTTGTCATTCAAAACTCATTGAAAAAAATGGAATAATCCCTGAAAACCCATTTCAATTTTTTCAACATAATAAAAAACCCTTGATGCCAAATTTCCCATTACAATTATCTCGCCCATTCATTTCATTCCCTCATTGTAAAATTTCACCCATCAGCTACGAAATCATCATCATTTTTTTATCCTCTTTGCCCTTCCCTAACAAAACAATAGGAATAAGCGCATAGGAATCTGTTTTTAGATTCGCAGCCACTAAACCCAAAGCCGTAGCTTCTGATTTTGTTTTCAAATGCGCAAAGGGCTTTCACATAAACCAGAAAAAGTTTATTTCGGAAACTAACCATATATAGCGGAGCATAAAACCCTGCGATATTAGCGCCCCCAGCTCGTGGTGCCGTAACCTAAAGTTAATTTGACTCACGTTAGTCCATATCTACTTAGTATATAATCAATGGTTGCTACCGGAATTAATACTTGACATTGATTATCTATAAGTAGATACGTAACCTTGCTTGCGGGCTTTGGACATAGATGGCGCTACTTACACTGATTTCAAAAATCCATGTTAAAACTGAGACTCAAGAGCTTTCGAAATATATAAAAGCTGTCTATCGGTTTCGCTGCTTATGTACATTGAACTTTTGAATTCATGTATATAGCAATCGCATGAATTGGGATACTTGCGATTGCGCCTGCCGTTCTTTGAGACAAAATTTTCGGAATTTTTGTTGTTGTGTTGTTTAAAAACGATTTTTCAGGTTTAGGGAAAAATTTAGTCGTGGAAGATTTTTATTTTTGTTTTTATTTTTTTATGAAATCATATTTTTTTGTCTGCAGGTGGATACGGTGCCGCAAATTTTAATTTCTGCTTTGTACAGAATATAAAATTTTTTCTATTTTCGACCAAAAGTTGAGCCTGAGAAAATTTCAGGAAAAAGTTTTAAATTACATATCGAAGAGGTTTTTATCATATCGAGCCCTTCCCGCCGTTTTATCGTAACCGACAAAAAGTAAATTTTACAGGGGAAGGTTTTTTTTACTTATTTTTGTATCTGTTATTTATAATGGGCTGAAATTAGTTAGGGAATTATTTTATTAGTTAGGCTAGTTTATTATCCGATTAATGTCAAAATTGGTGGTATGTTTCGAAGGTTAAATTAACGTCGTTTGCGGTAAAAAACGAATTTTCGAAAAAATGTCGCTTACGATAAAACGGCGGGAAGGGCTCGATATAGTATCCCAGGCAATGAAGTATTTTGCATCACCATTAAGATTTAATGTTTAATGATATAAGAAAAGAAAAATCTTTCTTTATGTAAAACCATTCCATGCTAAACTGTCGCACTTTACTCCAAAAGAATATTTTAAAATTTATAACGCACCAGGAATTGTAAGTGCTTTAATAAGTTATAATAAGTCTTGTGCACTCTCTTCCACACCACCTAAGAGGTCGAGTACAGGCCGCGTTTTTTTATATCGTGGTGTCCCCAGTAGGCATAATTCACGGCTTTCAATCAAAAAGATCCTTTCGCATTCAGGCATTGCTTTGGATTTAGGACCTTGGCTATAATGATAGATCCACATAAATATATCATCCTGGAACTGTAAAACAATTGAATCCTTCTTTCCAAAATTTACAGACAGCATAACAGGGACAGGCTGAAGTGTACTATAAACCGGCTTTACTTGGTATTAACTGGTTTTGTTAATATTCATCCTCTCATCTTTACAATTTTTCCGCAACTGCTTGTACAGGGTCTGTCACGTATGCTAGGACTCCTAATAGTTTGGCGCTATAAAATTTGTAAATAGAGTATTACTAACACCCTATATGTAACAAATCAAAGGCTCCCAGCAGGAAAACTAGCGAGGGGTTACTCAGGTAACCCAAGAATTCATTAATGATTTGTGTAACCGCTTACATGGTAATTGAAAAATTCGACCGCAAATTTAGTAAAATGAAGGTCTTTACATTGTAATGGCTAGGTAAGTGACTGGGTAATGACTTGTGAAATATTTCGTTGGAAATGTGATGTGCTTTTATTATTCTTTGTCTTGTCGAAGCCTCTCTTCTTGAGTTTATTCCGTCCTCCAAATTCGTTCGGTGTGGATCGTGCAGTGCAGTCAAAAAGATATCTTGCTAGTAAAATTCTCACCAAATGTAGCTGAAATGCAATGGTAATTTTGGATAGTAATGTTTTTAATGCTAAAAAGGGTAGCCAGAATTTTATTCTGCGTGCCATACATGGTAATCTATGTATTCACTTAATACACTTCACCTCTGAAATAAGTCCTCGTTTGTAATGCCTACAGTAAGTACTTACCGCCATAGGACATCCCTATGTAAAAGTAAGCTATTATTTCACCACAAAGGTAATGGGTCCATCTCATTATCACCTCGCTTACCTAGCCATTACATTTCCCGCTGCGTTGTAAAAACGGAGTTTTATCGGATCAGTTTTATCCCGTAAACTTCCGAAGTTATAGTCGAAGGCGAACTGACAATCAATAAATCTTGGTGCTTCAATAAATCTTGGCGTAGATCAACAAATTACTTGCTAAACATTCTATCGCCATTATCTCAGTACCATCGAAATAAACCCTCTCCTGCCTGCACGGCAATCCTATTCCCTCAGCACCAAATTAGATAACTCGTCTCACTCCTTCCACCTGCAGCCCTCTTTTCGGGCACTCTACAAAATAGGAATTCGTTTCTAAAAATAACAACTGGATTCTGGAATAATCGGTTAGTATTTCCGAGCTCCAACATCCAAGAATTCAAACGCAGAACTCCTAGTCAATTCCACCTCCCAACGATCATAATGGTTAACCTATTCCACCATGAGGTTATAATAAATTTTCCAATTTATTTTTGATATTATTTCATCAAAAATAAAATTTAAAAACATAAAAATATTTGAATCATTTTTCAAATACAACCTGTATCTAGGGGTGGTTGAAAATGACTTATTTGTTCTTAAGAATACCAAGCAACCAACCTGCAATCCGGTAGCAGCAACAATTACCCAAAACGTAGAAAAAAGCTGCTGTATAAAGTTTATTTTTAAAATATTACTTCCCTTTAATTTTATCCCCTTAATAAAATTCAGCTAGATTAAATAAAAATCAACCACCTTCGCAAATAAATATAAAAAAGAGTGCATTTAATTTGATTATTAAAATTATCCTTAAAAAGGGGTATATTTTATATTTTTAAGGGTGCGACAAACATATTTTATTGCAGTCCTAAAATTTCCTGCTGATTTGCATAATCAGCCACCAAAAAACATGAAGAGAAATGGCCTCGACTCCCAGATCCGGCGGCGCGGATGTGAGTGCGGATTTGACACTTTGCGATTCTCAAATCCGCAGTCCCGGATTCAATTAAATCAAAAATTCGGAATGAAGACTCACGATAATGAAATACCTGATGTCGGATTATCTTAGGCGCATTTGTGGTTTCGAATCCGCAGAAAATTTGTTGCGGATCACACTTTTAAAGCGCGGAAAATATCAAAGAGAGATTCGCAGTTGTGGATTTGAGAATCGCAAAGGCTCAAATCCGCACTCACTTCCGCGCCGCCGGATCTGGGAATCGAGGCCATAGTTTCAAAACGGTGTTTCGACACCCCTCCCCCTCCCATTCCTTTGCGTTGCAAATGGACTTTTCGCTAACTAATGCAAATAAGTCTCATAAAATCAAAAAGTCCAAAATCTGAAAAATCATGAGATTCGATATCTCAAATTTGTATACGGCACCGCGCCCCAGCAAAATAAATTCAACTTCATTTTAATGTTCCAAGAAAATACCTTCTTATGTACACATTATTTCCATCATGGTACAATAATACAAGGTAGGCTCGTAAGGAAAAGCTCTGTTTCCATCTTGAAAAGCTTCTACCATTTTTATATGAGAAAAGATCTGAGTGACGTCACGAGAGAGCTTTTTTCCTTTGCGAACTAAGATCTGAGTGACGTCACGGGGCTCTTATAAGCTTACCTTGTAATTATTGTACCATGATTTCCATCATCGATAACCCTCAGCTTTTTTATTATGTATTATCGAAACTCCAAACCAAAGCTTCCAAATCTTGCAAGTTTTACCGAAAGCACAAACCGCAAAAAGAAAACACACGCTAGCGCCGCCAAACATCAACACCCGCCATCCTCACAGGTCCCATGATTACGCATCTACTTATAGATAACATTGATTATAGAGTAAGTAGATATGGACAAACATCTTTCAGGTTGTCTTGTTAGATGGCGATAGTTACACTGATTTAAGTTTTAAGCTGCGAATTTCTGTTTTAAACCTCTAAAATTAATGGGAATGGGTTTACAACATTAGTTTAATAATATTAATAATAATATTTCTTTATTAGTGCATATTAATCAGAAAATAGACACATTTTTTAATTTTGTTATTTTTTAGAAGAAATTGACAAAAAGCAGGTTTGCGCCTGAATTTAAAAAAGCATTTCAAAGCCCTTGACGCATGTTGGAAGAAAAACCAAAAGTTTCGGATCTAAAAATAGATTCCTGTGCTTTGGAAGGGGGTGGGTGGGCTGAAACTACGATGATTTCTTGGCCGGTGGCTGAAATTTATGAATGAAGAATGAAGGAATTTTAGCATCGTGTTTTTTTTATTTTGAGAAAAATTAAATAAGTTTTTTTTTAACAAAATTCTAGTTATTGATTTATATTGATTTTATTATTGCTTATAGAGTAAATTGAGTAAACTATTTCAAAATATGAATATATATACCTACATATTTGCGTAACATAATAAAAAACAATAAAAAGTATTAGAATTTTCGTTTAAAGCCCTACTTCATATTTCTCAAGAGTAGGTAGTCGTCAATGAAGGAAGAAGAGTTCCGATTTTGAAAGATTTTTTAAATGTAATAAGGGTAATTGTTTACTTTATCAGGCAGCCTCCCCCCATCCGCTTTGGGCGCAACGGTTAAAGGTTCGCGCAATACTCCAAAATTGCGGTAGAAGTTTGGGTGGGAGAATTAAACTGCTATTTTTTGTAAAATTTACTTTTACAAAATTTCAACCCTGAATAACCAACCGGTGACCAAGGGCTAATTCCAAAAAAAACGCGCTATGGTCAATCACTTATAATCCCTACCTCCTGCGGGTGTGCGGTGATAAAGTAAATAACTATCCAAAACTCTAAGAATTTTTGTATATATGTACAGCTATATGAATATCCCACTCCACCACCCGTTCATTTAATAATGGTGGCTTCAATAAAACCACCCTCTTGCTTACTTCTGTTAGTATCAAATTTTAAAATTTAATGAAAATTATGGTATTGGAAATAAAAATACTTAAAATTATAAAAAGCAAACTAGTCTGGAATCGTTATTCAAGTGGAAGCCTGCCATGAAAAACCATAATTAGTGGCGGGGCCGTCGATACAAATACTCACTTGTTTTGTGGTGGCAAAAAGATTGCAAGCAAGTTAGAACTCTTGTTGTTCAGGTTGCAACGACAGCCAAATTTCAAGAAGAAAAATGTAGACATAGTGGGATGATACACGAGTCAACGTGTCTCTGCAGCACACTGTCAGTTTGTTGCGCGGAGGTGATACACGAGTCAACACGCTACACGCAACGCTCTGTGTAATAACATTGCGATTTCATATGTATGGGTGTGCATTCCAAATTATTTTCACCCAGAATCGCTTGACAGTTACGCATACATAAACATTTTTCAAGCAACTGGAGGAAAAATAGAAATCGTTTCTAGTTTCAGTCAACACCGCACACTTCACCCTGACCCGTCCCTTTGCCTACGAACTGCGCAGAAAAAGCTCGTGTTTCAGAACATGTTGACCCGTGTATCATCCCCCATATTGTGTAGCTATAAGAATAATGAGAGATCACAGGCTCTTGCTTGGGACGACCAGCACAGACGAAGAGAAATCTAGAATAGAAAATTCTAGTATGTCTCTAGTATTAACCGGTAGTTAAAAGGTCTTCGTGATATTCAATATTCATCCTACTGACTAGTTGGGCATGTGAGCTTTATGGCCCGCGCACATAACACAAACCTTGTTCGCGCAAACTCTTTTCCCATGGATTTTTATCCATGAAACAAAGAATGCTGGTGGAAATGTGCGCACAAACATTCCGTCGACTTTGTCCGCACAGGCATCCTGCCGCCCATATCATTCAAACATCAAAGTTTCACCTGATCTCTTTCTAATATTCATTAATGATTTGCTCTCAATCCCCTCCACCAACCCACTTCACAGTTTTGGCAATGACACCCTGCGTTACTCCTACGCCTTCGTCAATATAAAGCAAGCCGGGCCAGACCTTGTCTCCTAGAGCTGAGCTCTTATCTCTACGAAAACTTGTACCATCCTTCTCTTTATCTCAGTGGGGAAAAAGAATCTCATGGATGACTCTTCTCTTGAGATCTTCATACCCTCGACAGACTATCACACTTAATCCGGATTATGACGTCAGAATGACGTAAACCCCATTTCATTTCCAGATCTTTTATATGGGTCTACGTCATTTTGACATCATAATCTTGAATAAGGATGCTAGTCTGTCTACGGTAACAGGTATGAGTTCACCAAGGAAATCGAACATTTGCTCGCGGGCAAAATGACGTCACCATATCACAGCTATGCACATCTGAAACATATCCTTTTAACGTCATTATAACGTCATTCAAAAGCCTGCGTGCAAATTCCTTGGCGGATTCGTACCTTTAAGGACGAAATACACGAGCGCTTCTTCCATTGATGTTTTGGCGTGCATGGAGCGCACGTGCATTGGGCCCTTTAGACATACATAATTGTATCTTCAGGGGCCCTATTCTCTATTACAATATTGTTAAATCCAATCTGAAAACAAAACAGTAAAATCTTGCTAATATTATTAAACTTTCATGTAAAATAAATGCCGATATTGTAATAGAGAATACGGTTTCGGCCAGTTTCGTCAAAAAATATAACAATTTTAAGGCCCGAGATACATAGATACGTGATGGAGTAATCACATTCCAAATCGTCAAACAAGCTAATCAATGCTTGAGATTAATCCAGAGATTAAAATCCCTCCTTCAGCCTGCTGTCCAGGCTACAATCTACAAGTAATACATTCCGCCTTGAATATAACTCGTATATCTGGGCGGACTCAGCCAAAATAAGCTTGGCTAAGCTGAATAAGGTGCCAAACGAAGAAGGTACATTGGCGGTAGCACCCGTTTGGTCCTCTATATACCCTTCAAGCCGGTAGGAATGTAGCACCTAAGTTTAACAGCTTTCACCTACACGCACCTCTTTTTCCAAGATTAGCCAACTCAGGACATCCGCGGTCCACTACATACCCCCCTTTGTTAATAAATAGAACACATAGTTGTTAACAGAGAACTGATCAAACGTACGGTTCATTGACATCTACTCACGCACCATCCCGACTAACCTAAACTTACTAGTACATCCTTACTTGAAGGACATAACGTGGTAACGGTACAAAGGGTTGGACTTGGCCATGCCACATAAATAACGATAAATAAAATAAAAAACAAAAATTATTTTATTTATCTCAACAGTAATTAAATTATCCGTAAAAATTTCAAATTTCTACGAACTTATAAAATACCTGAGAACAAATCTAAAAATTTGTCACCTTTTCGCTAAGAAAAAGGAAATAATCCCTTCATTTTTCTAAAGATAATAAAAACATGCTTGTAGCCAAATTTCCCATTAAAGTTATCTCGCCCATTCATTTATTCCCTCATTGTCAAATTTCACCCATCGGCTACGAAATCATCATCATTTTATCACCCTCTTTGCCCTTCCGGAACAAAACAATAGGAATAAGCCAGAATAAGCGCATAGAAATCTATTTTTAGATCCACCGACACTAAACTCAAAGCCGCAGCTTCTGATTTTGTTCTCAAATGCGCAAAGGGCTTTCACATAAACCAGAAAAATTTTATTTCGGAAACTAACCATATATAGCGGAGCATAAAACCCTGCGATATTAGCGCCCCCAGCTCGTCGTGCCGTAACCTGAAGTTAATTTGACTCGCGTTTGTCCATATCTACTTAGTATATAATCAATGTAGATAATCAACATTGATTATCTATAAGTAGATGCGTAATCATGGGACCTGTGAGGATGGCGGGTGTTGATGTTTGGCGGCGCTAGCGTCTGTTTTCTTTTTGCGGTTTGTGCTTTCGGTAAAACTTGCAAGATTTGGAATTGGAGTTTCGATAATACATAATAAAAAAGCTGAGGGTTATCGATGATGGAAATAATGTGTACATAAGACAAGGGAGGATCTAGAAAAGTTTTTTAGGGGGGGCGATCTGAGTAATTTAAGGATATTTATTATTTGTAGTGTTTATATGTTAATGAACGTGTGAATATGTATTTAAAAATATACTGTTTGAATGCTTCTACTTCGGGATATGTCTAAGAAATAAAATGAAATCTGAGTGAAATGAAAAAGAGGTTGAGGCTGAAATGCTAAAATTTTTATTTTAGGGGGGGCGATCGCCCCCATCGCCCCCCCTGTGGATCCGCCCCTGACATAAGAAGGTATTTTCTTGGAACATTAAAATGAAGTTGAATTTATTTTGGCTGGGGCGCGGTGCCGTATACAAATTTGAGATATCGAATCTCATGATTTTTCAGATTTCGGACTTTTTGATTTTATGAGACTTATTTGCATTAGTTAGCGAAAAGTCCATTTGCAACGCAAAGGAATGGGAGGGGGAGTGGTGTCGAAACACCGTTTTGAAACTATGGCCTCGATTCCTAGATCCGGCGGCGCGGAAGTGAGTGCGGATTTGAGCCTTTGCGATTCTCAAATCCACAACCGCGAATCTCTCTTTGATATTTTCCGCGCTTTAAAAGTGTGATCCGCAACAAATTTTTTGCGGATTCGAAACCACAAATGCGCCTAAGATAATCCGACATCAGGTATTTCATTTCGTATTCATTCCGAATTTTTGATTTAATTGAATCCGGGACTGCGGATTTGAGAATCGCAAAGTGTCAAATCCGCACTCACTTCCGCGCCGCCGGATCTGGGAGTCTAGGCCATTTCTCTTCATGTTTTTTGGTGGCTGATTATGAAAATCAGCAGGAAATTTTAGGACTGCAATAAAATATGTTTGTCATCTTTATAAATATAAAATATACTCCTTTTTAAGGATAATTATAATAATCAAATTAAATGCACTTTATTTTATATTTATTTGCGAAGGTGGTTGATTTTTATTTAATCTAGCCGAATTTTATCAAGCATTAAGGGGATAAAATTAAAGGGAAGTAATATTTTAAAAATAAATTTTATACAGCAGCTTTTTTCTACGTTTTGGGTAATTGTTGCTGCTACCGGATTGCAGGTTGGTTGCTTGGTATTGTTAAGAAGAAATAAGTCATTTTCAATACATATAATACAGGTTGTATTTGAAAAATGATTCAAATATTTTTATGTTTTTAAATTTTATTTTTGATGAAATAATATCAAAAATAAATTGGAAAATTTATTATAACCTCTTTTTCAATGCGGTGAATCCACCCTTGAATCAAATCAAAAAAAAAACTTGAAAAATGTTGTACGATTTTTGAACAAATTTCCCAAAATAACTCTCGTACAACTAGTCCATTATTTAGTTTGTCATATCATGGTTCATTGTCTTGCAGTAAGATTAGTACCAGGGTGGAATAGGTTAACCATTATGATCGTTGGGAGGTGGAATTGACGAGGAATTCTGCGTTTGAATTCTGGGATGTTGTATGAGCTCGGAAATACTAACCGATTATTCCAGAATCCAGTTGACTCATATTACCTTTGTGATGAAATAATAGCTTACTTTTACACAGGGATGTCCTATGGGGGTAAGTACTTACTGTAGGCATTACAAACGAGGACTTATTTCAGAGGTGAAGTGTATTAAGTGAATACATAGATTACCATGTATGGCACGCAGAATAAAATTCTGGTTACCCTTTTTAGCATTAAAAGCATTACTATCCAAAATTACCATTGCATTTCAGCTACATTTGGTGAGAATTTTACTAGCAAGATATTTTTTTGACTGCACTGCACGATCCACACCGAACGAATTTGGAGGACGGAATAAACTCAAGAAGAGAGGCTTCGACAAGACAAAGAATAATAAAAGCACATCACATTTCCAACGAAATATTTCACAAGTCATTACCCAGTCACTTACCTAGCCATTACAATGTAAAGACCTTCATTTTACTAAATTTGCAGTCGAATTTTTCAATTACCATGTAAGCGGTTACACAAATCATTAATGAATTCTTGGGTTACCTGAGTAACCCCTCGCTAGTTTTCCTGCTGGGAGCCTTTGATTTGTTACATATAGGGTGTTAGTAATACTCTATTTACAAATTTTATAGCGCCAAACTATTAGGAGTCCTAGCATACGTGACAGACCCTGTACAAGCAGTTGCGGAAAAATTGTAAAGATGAGAGGATGAATATTAACAAAACTAGTTAATACTAAGTAAAGCCGGTTTATAGTACAATTCAGCCTGTCCCTGTTATGCTGTCTGTAAATTTTGGAAAGAAGGATTCAATTGTTTTACAGTTCCAGGATGATATATTTATGTGGATCTATCATTATAGCCAAGGTCCTAAATCCAAAGCAATGCCTGAATGCGAAAGGATCTTTTTGACTGAAAGCCGTGAATTATGCCTACTGGGGACACCACGATATAAAAAAACGCGCCCTGTACTCGACCTCTTAGGTGGTGTGGAAGAGAGTGCACAAGACTTATTATATTTATAAAGCACTTACAATTCCTGGTGCGTTATAAATTTTAAAATATTCTTTTGGAGTAAAGTGCGACAGTTTAGCATGGAATGGTTTTACATAAAGAAAGATTTTACTTTTCCCATATCATTAAACATTAAATTTGAATGATGAGGCAAAATACTTCATTGCCTGGGATACTATATCGAGCCCTTCCCGCCGTTTTATCGTAAGCGACATTTTTTCGAAAATTCGTTTTTTACCGCAAACGACGTTAATTTAACCTTCGAAACATACCACCAATTTTGACATTAATCGGATAATAAACTAGCCTAACTAATAAAATAATTAGCCTAACTAATTTCAGCCCATTACAAATAACAGATTCAAAAATAAGTAAAAAAAACCTTCTCTTGTAAAATTTACTTTTTGTCGGTTACGATAAAACGGCGGGAAGGGCTCGATATGATAAAAACCTCTTCCATATGTAATTTAAAACTTTTTACTGAAATTTTCTCAGGCTCAACTTTTGGTCGAAAATAGAAAAATTTTTATATTCTGCCCAAAGCAGAAATTAAAATTTGCGGCACCGTATCCACCTGCAAACAAAAAAATATGATTTCATAAAAAAATAAAAATCTTCCACGACTAAATTTTTCCCTAAACCTGAAAAATCGTTTTTAAGCAACACAACAACAAAAATTCCGAAAATTTTGTCTCAAAGAACGGCAGGCGCAATCGCAAGTAGATATATCCCAATTCATGCGATTGCTATATACATGAATTCAAAAGTTCAATGTACATAAGCAGCGAAACCGATAGACAGCTTTTATATATTTCGAAAGCTCTTGAGTCTCAGTTTTAACATGGATTTTTGAAATCAGTGTAAGTAAGGCCATCTATGTCCAAAGCCCGCAAACAAGGTTACGTATCTACTTATAGATAATCAACATTGATTATAGAGTAAGTAGATATGGACAAACATCTTTCAGGTTGTCTTGTTAGATGGCGATAGTTGTACCGATTTAAGTTTTAGTGATAGAAATTTTTGTTTTAAACCTCTAAAATCAATGGGGATGGGTTTTCAACATTAGTTTAATAATATAAATAATAATATTTCTTTATTAGTGCATAATAATCAGAAAATAGACACATTTTTTAATTTTGTTATTTTTTAGAAAAAATTGAAAAAAAGCAGGTTTGCGCCTGAATTTAAAAAAGCATTTCAAAGCCCTTCACGCATGTTGGAAGAAAAGCCAAAAGTTTCGGATCTAAAAATAGATTCCTGCACGGGTATTCCTTTTGTTTTGTTTTGGAAGGGGGTGGGTGGGCTGAAACTACGATGATTTCTTGGTCGGTGGATGAAATTTATGAATGAAGAAATTAATGAATGGGAAGAGAGATTTAATGGGAAATTTAGCATCGTGTTTTTTTTATTTTGAGAGAAATTAAATAAGTTTTTTTTTGAACAAAATTCTAGTTATTGATTTATATTGATTTTATTATTGCTTATAGAGTAAATTGAGTAAACTATTTCAAAATATGAATATATATACCTACATATTTGCGTAACATAATAAAAAACAATAAAAAATATTAGAATTTTCGTTTAAAGCCCTACTTCATATTTCTCAAGAGTAGGTAGACGTCAATGAAGGAAGAAGAGTTCCGATTTTGAAAGATTTTTTTAAATGTAATAAGGGTAATTGTTTACTTTATCAGGCAGCCCCCCTCCGCTTTGGTCGCAACGGTTAAAGGTTCACGCAATACTCCAAAATTGCGGTAGAAGTTTGGGTGGGAGAATTGAACTGCTATTTTTTGTAAAATTTACTTTTACAAAATTTCAACCCTGAATAACCAACCGGTGACCAAGGGCTAATTCCAAAAGAAACGCGCAATGGTCAATCACTTATAATCCTTACCTCCTGCGGGTGTGCGGTGATAAAGTAAACAACTATCCAAAACTCTAAGAATTTTTGTATATATGTACAGGTATATGAATATGCCACTCCACCACCCGTTCATTTAATAATGGTAGCTTCAATAAAACCACCCTCTTGCTTACTTCTGTTAGTATCAAATTTTAAAATTTAATGAAAATTATGGTATTGGAAATAAAAATACTTAAAATTATAAAAATCAAACCAGTCTGGAATCGTTATTCAACTGGAAGCCTGCCATGAAAACCCATAATTAGTGGCGGGGCCGTCGATACAAATACTCACTTGTTTTGTGGTGGCAAAAAGATTGCAAGCAAGTTAGAACTCTTGTTGTTCAGGTTGCGACGACAGCCAAATTTCAAGAAGAAAAATGTAGACATATTGTGTAACTATAAGAATAATGAGAGATCACAGGCTCTTGCTTGAGACGACCTGCACAGACGAAGAGAAATCTAGAATAGAAAACTCTAGTATGTCTCTAGTATTAACCGGTAGTTGAAAGGTCTTCGTGATATTCAATATTCATCCTACTGGGTAGTTGGGCATGTGAGCTTTATGGCCCGCGTACATAACACATACCTTGTTCGCGCAAACACTTTTCCCATGGATTTTTATCCATGAAACAAAGAATGCTGGTGGATATGTGCGCACAAACATTCCGTCGACTTTGTCCGCACAGGCATCCTGCCGCCCATATCATTCAAACATCAAAGTTTCACCTGATCTCTTTCTAATATTCATTAATGATTTGCTCTCAATCCCCTCCAACCCACTTCATAGTTTTGGCAATGACACCCTGCGTTACTCCTACGCCTTCGTCAATATAAAGCAAGCACGGGCCAGACCTTGTCTCCTAGAGCTGAGCTCTTATCTCTACGAAAACTTGCACCATCCTTCTCTTTATCTCAGTGGGGAAAAAGAATCTCCTGGCTGACTCTTCTCTTGATGGGTCTACGTCATTTTGACATCATAATCTGGAATAAGGATGCTAGTCTGTCTACGGTAACAGGTATGAGTTCACCAAAGGAAAACGAACATTTGCTCGCGGGCAAAATGACGTCACCAAGAAAGTGCATATCACAGCTATGCACATCTGAAACATATCCTTTTAACGTCATTATAACGTCAGTCAAAAGCCTGCGTGCAAATGCCTTGGCGGATTCGTACCTTTAAGGACGAAATACACGAGCACTCCATCCATTGATGTTTTGGCGTGCATGGAGCGCTCGTGCATTGGTCCCTTTAGACATAATTTTATCTTCAGGGGCCCTATTCTCTATTACAATATTGTTAAATCCAATCTGAAAACAAAACAGTAAAATCTTGCTAATATTATTAAACTTTCATGTAAAATAAATTCCGATATTGTAATAGAGAATACGGTTTCGGCCAGTTTCGTCAAAAAATATAACAATTTTAAGGCCCGAGATACATAGATACGTGATGGAGTAATCACATTCCAAATCGTCAAACAAGCTAATCAATGCTTGAGATTAATCCAGAGATTAAAATCCCTCCTTCAGCCAGCTGTCCAGGCTACAATCTACAAGTAATACATTCCGCCTTGAATATAACTCGTATATCTGGGCGGACTCAGCCAAAACAAGCTTGGCTAAGCTGAATAAGGTGCCAAACGAAGAAGGTACATTGGCGGTAGCACCCGTTTGGTCCTCTATATACCCTTCAAGCCGGTAGGAATGTAGCACCTAAGTTTAACAGCTTTCACCTACACGCACCTCTTTTTCCAAGATTAGCCAACTCAGGACATCCGCGGTCCACTACATACCCCCCCTTTGTTAATAAATAGAACACATAGTTGTTAACAGAGAACTGATCAAACGTACGGTTCATTGACATCTACTCACGCACCATCCAGACTAACCTAAACTTACTAGTACATCCTTACTTGAAGGACATAACGTGGTAACCGTACAAAGGGTTGGACTTGGCCATGCCACATAAATAACGATAAATAAAATCAAAAACAAAAATTATTTTATTTATCTCAACAGTAATTAAATTATCCGTAAAAATTTCAAATTTCTACGAACTTATAAAATACCTGAGAACAAATCTAAAAATTTGTCACCTTTTCGCTAAGAAAAAGGAAATAATCCCTTCATTTTTCTAAAGATAATAAAAACATGCTTGTAGCCAAATTTCCCATTAAAGTTATCTCGCCCATTCATTTATTCCCTCATTGTCAAATTTCACCCATCGGCTACGAAATCATCATCATTTTATCACCCTCTTTGCCCTTCCCGAACAAAACAATAGGAATAAGCGCATAGGAATCTGTTTTTAGATCCACCGCCTCTAAAATTAAAGCCGCAGCTTCTGATTTTGTTTTCAAATGCGCAAAGGGCTTTCACGCAAACAAGAAAAGTTTATTTCGGAAACTAACCATATATAGCGGAGCATAAAACCCTGCGATATTAGCGCCCCCAGCTCGTGGTGCCGTAACCTGAAGTTAATTTGACTCGCGTTTGTCCATATCTACTTAGTATATAATCAATGTAATCAATGTAATCAATGTACTTGAAAAATATGCTGAATTTGTTTGCTCCTAAAACTATGCAATATCTTTTTCAGGTATGGCTTTTTTAGTCACTTACATTGATTATATACATTGATTATCTATAAGTAGATACGTAACCTTGTTTGCGGGCTTTGGACATAGATGGCCTTACTTACACTGATTTCAAAAATCCATGTTAAAACTGAGACTCAAGAGCTTTCGAAATATATAAAAGCTGTCTATCGGTTTCGCTGCTTATGTACATTGAACTTTTGAATTCATGTATATAGCAATCGCATGAATTGGGATACTTGCGATTGCGCCTGCCGTTCTTTGAGACAAAATTTTCGGAATTTTTGTTGTTGTGTTGTTTAAAAACGATTTCTCAGGTTTAAGGAAAAATTTAGTCGTGGAAGATTTTTTTATTTTTTTATTTTTTATGAACTCATATTTTTTTGTGTGCAGGTGGATACGGTGCCGCAAATTTTAATTTCTGCCTTGTACAGAATATAAAAATTTTTCTATTCTCGACCAAAAGTTGAGCCTGAGAAAATTTCAGTAAAAAGTTTAAAATTACATATGGAAAAGGTTTTTATCATATCGAGCCCTTCCCGCCGTTTTATCGTAACCGACAAAAAGTAAATTTTACAGGAGGTTTTTCTTACTTATTTTTGTATCTGTTATTTGTAATGGGCTGAAATTAGTTAGGCTAATTATTTTATTAGTTAGGTTAGTTTATTATCCGATTAATGTCAAAATTGGTGGTATGTTTCGAAGGTTAAATTAACGTCGTTTGCGGTAAAAAACGAATTTTCGAAAAAATGTCGCTTACGATAAAACGGCGGGAAGGGCTCGATATAGTACCCAGGCAATGAACTATTTTGCCTCATCATTAAGATTTGATGTTTACTGATATGGGAAAAGTAAAATCTTTCTTTATGTAAAACCATTCCATGCTAAACTGTCGCACTTTACTCCAAAAGAATATTTTAAAATTTATAACGCACCTGGAATTGTAAGTGCTTTATAAATATAATAAGTCTTGTGCACTCTCTTCCACACCACCTAAGAGGTCGAGTACAGGGCGCGTTTTTTTATATCGTGGTGTCCCCAGTAGGCATAGTTCACGGCTTTCAGTCAAAAAGATCCTTTCGCATTCAGGCATTGCTTTGTATTTAAGACCTTGGCTGTAATGATAGATCCACATAAATATATCATCCTGGAACTGTAAAACAATTGAATCCTTCTTTCCAAAATTTACAGACAGCATAACAGGGACAGGCTGAAGTGTACTATAAACCGGCTTTACTTGGTATTAACTGGTTTTGTTAATATTCATCCTCTCATCTTTACAATTTTTCCGCAACTGCTTGTACAGGGTCTGTCACGTATGCTAGGACTCCTAATAGTTTGGCGCTATAAAATTTGTAAATAGAGTATTACTAACACCCTATATGTAACAAATAAAAGGCTTTACTTCCCAGCGGGAAAACTAGCGAGGGGTTACTCAGGTAACCCAAGAATTCATTAATGATTTGTGTAACCGCTTACATGGTAATTGAAAAATTCTACTGCAAATTTAGTAAAATGGAGGTCTTTACATTGTAATGGATAGGTAAGCGACTAGGTAATGACTTGTGAAATACTTTCGTCGGAAATGTGATGTGCTTTTATTATTCTTTGTCTTGTCGAAGCGTCTCTTCTTGAGTTTATTCCGTCCTCCAAATTTGTTCGGTGTGGATCGTGCAGTGCAGTCAAAAAGATATCTTGCTAGCAAAATTCTCACCAAAATTAGCTGAAATGCAATGGTAATTTTGGATAGTAATGCTTTTAATGCTAAAAAGGATAGCCAGAATTTTATTCTGCGTGCCTTACATGGTAATCTATGTATTCACTTAATACACTTCACCTCTGAAATAAGTCCTCGTTTGTAATGCTTACAGTAAGTACTTACCGCCATAGGACATCCCTATGTAAAAGTACTAAGCTATTCAACGATCATAATGGTTAACCTATTTCACCCTTGCACTAATCTTACTGCAAGACAATGAACCATGACATGACAATCTAAATAATGGACTAGTTGTACAAGAGTTATTTTGGGAAATTTGTTCAAAAATCGTACAACATTTTTCAAGTTTTTTTTTTATTTTGATTTGATTCAAGGGTGGTTCACCGCATTGAAAAAGAGGTTATAATAAATGTTCCAATTTATTTTTGATATTATTTCATCAAATATAAAATTTAAACACATAAAAATATTTGAATCATTTTTCAAATACAACCTGTATCTAGGGGTGATTGAAAATGACTTATTTCTTCTTAACAATACCAAGCAAACAACCTGCAATCCGGTAGCAGCAACAATTATCCAAAACGTAGAAAAAAGCTGCTGTATAAAGTTTATTTTTAAAATATTACTTCCCTTTAGTTTTATCCCCTTAATGCTTGATAAAATTTGGCTAGATTAAATAAAAATCAACCACCTTCGCAAATAAATATAAAAAAGAGTGCATTTAATTTAATTATTATAATTATCCTTATCCTTAAAATGGACTGTATTTTATATTTATAAGGGTGACAAACATATTTTATTGCAGTCCTAAAATTTCCTGCTGATTTTCATAATCATCCACCAAAAAACATGAAGAGAAATAGTTTCAAAACGGTGTTTCGACACCCCTCCCCCTCCCATTTCTTTGCGTTGCAAATGAACTTTTCGCTAACATGCAAATAAGTCGCATAAAATCAGAAAGTCCGAAAACTGAAAAATCATGAGATTCTATATCTCAAATTTGTATACGGCACCGCGCCCCAGCCAACTTCATTTTAATGTTCCAAGAAAATACCTTCTTATGTACACTTTATTTACATCATCCATAACTCTCAGCTTTTTTATTATGTATTATCGAAACTCCAAACCAAAGCTTCCAAATCTTGCAAGTTTTACCGAAAGAACAAACCGCAAAAAGAAAGCAGACGCTAGCGCCGCCAAACATCAACACCCGCCATCCTCGCAGGTCCCATGATTACGCATCTACTTATAGATAATCAATGTTATATACTAAGTAGATATGGACAAACGCGAGTCAAATTAACTTTAGGTTACGGCACCACGAGCTGGGGGCGCTAATATCGCAGGGTTTTATGCTCCGCTATATATGGTTAGTTTCCGAAATAAACTTTTTCTGGTTTATGTGAAAGCCCTTTGCGCATTTGAAAACAAAATCAGAAGCTACGGCTTTGGGTTTAGTGTCTGCGAATCTAAAAACAGATTCCTATGCGCTATTGTTTTGTTAGGGAAGGGCAAAGAGGATGAAAAAATGATGATTTCGTAGCTGATGGGTGAAATTTTACAATGAGGGAATGAAATGAATGGGCGAGATAATTGTAATGGGAAATTTGGCATCAAGGGTTTTTTATTATGTTGAAAAAATTGAAATGGGTTTTCAGGGATTATTCCATTTTTTTCAATGAGTTTTGAATGACAAATAGAATTCGTAGAAATTAGTAATTTTTACGGATAATTGTACTTCTATTGAGATATATAAATAATTTCTATTTATGTGGCATGGTGAACCTTTTATACGTAGATGTCAATGAACCTTGCGTTTGATCTGTGAGGTGTTATATGGTTTCAACAACACCGGCTGTTTGTTCTATTTATTAACGAAGGGGAGGTATATGTAGTGGGCCTGCAATAGGCCGAGTTTGCTGTCTTGGGAAAAAAGGTGCATGTAGGTAAAAGCGGTAAAAATTAGCGAGGGCTGCAAATACTACCGTGGCTTGAAGGGTCTCTAGAGGAGCAAAAGGGTGCTATCGCCAATGCACCTTCTTCGCTTTGCACCTTCTCCAGCCAAGGCAAGCTAGTTTTTGGGGCACCTGCAATACAGGTTCGCGCCACGCAACCGTCAAAAACAATTAAATATATAGTATTTTATTACAACAAAAACTAGGGATTTATAACGAGTTAAAATAAATTGAGAGGACTATTAAACAAATTATTGTAATTACAACCAGACGCATTTTGATAAAGACTAATCCGAGGCTGAAGCTCTGTTAATTTATTTTTTCCAAAGATGAAAGAATAATAATATTAATAATGTTACAATATTGCTAACTAAATATCTAGGTAGCCGGATGCTCCCGAAGTATCGAGGTCATTGATGGTGGCTTGTGCCGTAAGGCTCGTGAACTTTTGGTTGGGGTCATGTGTCGTATGGGTTGTGGCCGTGGGAACATAACTTCTGCCCAGATATACGAGTTATGTTCAATACAATTCCATATAAGGCGGAATGTAGGACTTGTAGATTGTAGAGGGCCGCCTGCTGAAGGAGGAACTTGAATCTCTTCAGGAATCTGATAATTGATAAGCATTGCATTGATAAGCTTGTTTGGCGGTTTGGAATATGTGATTACTCCATCGCAGATCTGGGACCTTATTTTCTATTGCAATATTGTTATTTTTTTCCGAAACTGCCGAAACCGTATTTTATATTATACAATATTGACATTTATTTTACATGAAAATTTAACAATATTGGTAAATTTTTACTTGCAAGCTGCTTCGTCTTCTAATCGGATTTAACAATATTGTAATACGGAATGCCACTGAAGATTAAATTACGTCTAAAAGTACGAGTCCACCAAAGGCATTTTTTCTTGACGTGATAATGACGTAAAAAGATGATGTTCCAAATGTGAATAGCTGCGATATGCACTTTCTTCGTGACGTCATTTTGCCGGCGAGCAAATGTTTGTTTGCTTTGGTGGATTTGTATATTAAGATGTTAAGAGATGAGTCAGCTATTAGATTCTTTTTGCCACTGAGATAAAGGGAAGGATGGTACAATTTTTTCGAGGGATGAGAGTTCACACTCTATTAGACAAGGTCTTGCCCGTTCTTGTCTTATATTGACGAAGGCGTACTACCTTAATTGAATGGCCCGTACTACCTTAATTGAATGGCCAGAAATAAAGCTCTCAAACCAGTTCTTTAGTACTGCGATGTGCGTTAATTTTACAGTTTTACAGAAAGCGTCGAATTTTCCACCTGTGCAAAGGAATTTGCACGCATAACTCTGCGCTCAAGTTTCTGCAAAAATGTATGCAGTTTTAAAAACAGGCGGCTTTTCTATCCACTCAATCAACTCAATAATTTTTAAAGCTACAACTTTTAAGAAAATGACCAGCATTTAATAAAAAATTCACCTTTGAACCAAAAAAAATAGTAAAACTGAATGAAAATATTGTAGATATGTATTAAAGAACTTGTTAAGAAACTGGCTGATGTGCATTTAGTGTTTAATGGTGGGAAAGAGGGTTTTGCCCGTCTTACTTTGATGTTTGAATGAAATGGCCGGCGGAATCCTTGTGCGGACAATGTCGACGGAATGTTTTTGCGCACATTTCCAGCGGCTTTCCTTTGTTTCATAGATAAAACTCAATGGGAAATCTTATGAATAGCTAGCTGTAAGGCTCACATGCCCAGCTACCTAGTAAGATGAATATTGAATATCACGAAGGCCTTTAAATTAACGGTTAATTTATACATACTAAAAAAGCTGGTCGTCCCAAGCAAGAGCATGTGAGCCCTCATCATTCTTATAGCTACACAATATGTGTACATCTCTCTTCTTGAAGTTTGGCTCTCGTTGCAACCTGAACATCAAGAATTCCAACTTGTTTGCAACAACTGAGTTTTTGTGTCGACGGACCCGCCACTAATTATAGGTTTTCATGGCAGGCTTCCAGTTGAATAATGAATCCAGACTGGTTTGTTCTTAATAATTTAAATTATTTTTATTTCCAATTGGATTATTTTCATTAATTTTTAAAATTTGATACTATCAGAAGTAAGCAAAAGGGTAGTTTTATTGAAGCTACCATAATTAAATGAACGGGTGGTGGAGTGGGATATTCATATACATGTACATATATATAAAATTCTTAGAATTTTAGATAATTATTTACTTTATCACCGCACTCCCGCAGGAGGTAGGCTTTGTAAGGGGTTGACCAGAGCATGTTGCTTTTGGAATTAGCCGTTGGTCACCGGTTGGTTATTCAGGGTTAAAATTTTGTAAAAGTAATTTTTATAAAAAATAGCAGTTTAATTCTCCCACCAAAAACTCACCGCATTTTTGGAGTATTGCGCGAACTTTTGCGTCTGATAAAGTAAACAATTACCCTTAATACAAACATTTTAAAAAATCTTTCAAAATCGGAACTCTTCTTTTTTCATTGACGACTACCACTCTTGAGAAATATGAAGTAGGGTTTTAAACGAAAGTTTTTTATTGTTTTCTATTATTACACGCAAATATGTATACATATATTCACATTTTCAAATAGTTTGCTCAATTTGCTCTATCTAATTTTGTTAAAAACAAACTTATTTAATTTTCCTCAAAATAAAAAAAACACGATGCTAAATTTCCCATTAAATCTCTCTTCCCATTCATTAATTTCTTCATTCATAAATTTCAGTCACCGGCCAAGAAATCATCGTAGTTTCAGCCCGCCCACCCCCTTCCAAATCAAAACAAAAGGAATGCCCGCACAGGAATCTATTTTTAGATCCGAAACTTTTGTTTTTGCTTCCAACATGCGTCAAGGGCTTTGAAATGCTTTTTTAAATTCAGGCGCAAACCCGCTTTTTTATGTTTTACTAAAAAATAGCAAAGTTAAAAAAATTGTCTATTTTATGATTATTATGCACTAATAAAAAATTAATATTATTAAACTAATGTTGTAAACCCATTCCCATTAATTTTAGAGGTTTACAACAGAAATTCGCAGCCCTAAAACTTAATTCAGTGTAACTAGCGCCATCTAACAAGACAACCTGAAAGATGTTTGTCCATATCTACTTACTCTATAATCAATGTCACTTAGTAATTTCAAGTTGCGGTTGTTGTAATATCTGTGACTTGAGGTGATATACCCAATGCTGGCTCCAGCTAAAGCTTAATTTAATTCTTAGTGTTACTTGCAAGTCCAGTTCTTCACCAAATTATTTGTATATTTTGTTCCAGAATCCAAACTCATTCCATAGCACAAGTTGCTACCGGAATTAATACTAGAAAAATCATCATCTCGAAACCAAAGCTCAAATCCCCCACAGCTCAGTTCATAGTTCCCCCACTCTGGACCAAATTCCATGCCGGTTCTGCGCCACCTTCAAATCACATGCCTGCTCTGGGCCAAATCCCATGCCCGTTCTGCGCCACCCTATCCAAGAAACAAACATCCAGAGCTTTCAGTCACACCCCAATGCCACCTCTGCACCCATCCAAGACCACAGCTTTCACCCATCTCCAACCAAAGACTCCAAGTCACCCCATCCAAGACACACAAACCTAAAACACCTCATACACGTATGTACATGAAGAACTATCAAGCCACCCCATCCAAGCAACACAACCTCATACACGCACATGAAGAGCTTTCAAACCACATTATCCAAGACACAAACCTAAAACACCTCGCCCACGTACAAGAAGAGCTTTCAAGCCACCTTATCCAGGACCTACACCAAAAAATACCTCATACACCCACATCAAGAGCTTTCAAGCCACTTTATCCAAGACACAAACCTAAAACACCTCGTACACGTACATGAAGAGCTTTCAGACCCCCCCAAATCCTAGGCGGGTACGAAGCCACCTAGGAGGTGGCTTGGTACCCGCCTAGCTCTACTACTAACTGTGCTGGGGAAAAACCTATGTCTTCCAAAAGTGCGGAACGGATTCCTAACAGAATCCATGGCAAACTGTTATACCAATTTTTTGGCTGTGGTGATGCACGTATAGCTACCTTGAGCTGTCTATGGAAATGTTCTACCAATCCGTTTGAGTGCGGATGGTAGGTCGTAGTTCTGATACGATGTTGTCCCAAAATGTTCGACAGTTCATTGAACAGCGAGGACTCAAATTGCATCCCTTGGTCTGTGGTTAATGTTTGGCATACTCCGAAACGCGCTACCCAGTGCTGGATGAACGCATTGCACACAGTTTTGCTTTCGATGTTTCGGATAGGTATTGCTTCCACCAAACGAGAGAAACGATCTTTCCTTGTTAATAGGTACATGTGGCCGTTAGAAGGTGGTAGGGGACCCACTATATCCATGTGTACATGTTGAAATCTCCCGGAGGGAGTATTGAAGTTTCCTTGTGGAGTTACTGTGTGGCGTATGACTTTTGCCTTTTGACACGAGTTACAAGATCTTGACCACCAATTTATCTCTTTATTCATTTTTGGCCAAAAGTATTTCGACGTAAGGAGCTTATTTGTGCAGCGAATGCTGGGATGCGAAAGGTTGTGTATTGTGTCAAAAATGCTACGACGGAGGTTTTCTGGGACGTAAGGCCGGTCCGTACCTGTTGGGGTTTCGCACCAAATATGCAAATTGTCGAGAGGTATTTTGATTAGTTTTAATGTGAAAGAGAGTGATTTGTCCTCGGTTTGGCTGTTTAGAAGGGCTTTCAATTCTTCGTCGTTTTCTTGTTCTTTGCTTAAGATCTCGATGTCTATTTTCTTAGGGTTTTGGATTGCGTCAATGTGCGCTCTTGACAAGGCGTCGGACACTACGTTATGACAACCTTTGACGTATCTGATGTCATTAGTGAATTCGGAGATGAATGACAGGTGGTTTGTTTGTCTTGGGGATTTGTCTGTTTTTGAAACGATCGCTGTCGTGAGGGGTTTATGGTCCGTGTAAACGGTGAAATCTTTGCCCTCTAAAAAATATCTGTAGTGTCTGATTGTTAAGTATAGAGCTAATAATTCGCGATCAAACGCTGAATATCTCCTCTCGGCTGGTTGCAGTCGTCGGGAAAAGAAACTGAGTGGCTCCCAATGTGTACCATTAGATTGTTGAATAACTCCTCCCACTGCGTCGCCGGATGCGTCTACCCAAACGCTTAGTTTTGCGGTTGGATTCGGATGTGCGAGTAAGGTACAGTTTTGAAGTTTGGTTTTTATTTCCTCGAAAGCTTCTTCATGGGAGTCCTCCCATTCGAGTATGTTTGGTTTGCGTTTATCTGAATCTGATTGTTTGATGAGATCGTATAAGGGGCCGGCGAGAGCGGAGAAACGCGGAATAAAGCGATGGTAAAAATTTGCCATACCTAAAAAGCGTTGCAAATTTTTTTGTGTGTGAGGCTTTGGGTAATTGCTAAGTGCCTCAATTTTATCTTTGGAGGGTAGTATGCCTTCCTCGCTGATTTTGTGTCCCAAGTAGTCTAATTCTGTTTGTCCTAGGGAACATTTTGTCGGATTAACATTGATTCCGTGGTCCTGAAGTCGCTTAAATAGAACGCGCAAGTGTTCTTTATGTTTGTCGGGCGTTTCGCTTCCGACTAGTATGTCGTCAATGTAACAGAAAACGAAATCGAGACCTGCCAAGATTTCGTTGATGAACCGCTGAGACGTTTGTGCCCCATTTTTTACACCGAAGGGCATTCTGAGGAATTCGAAAAGCCCAAATGGAGTTATAACTGCGGTCTTGTAAATATCTTCTGGAGCTACCGGTATTTGGTGGTAGGCTCGGACTAGGTCTATTTTAGAAAATATTTTACAACCATGTAACCGTGTAGTAAAATCCTGGATGTTGGGCAATGGGTATTTGTCGAATTCCGTGATGTTATTAAGCTGGCGATAGTCGCCGCATGGGCGCCAACTGGAATCCTTTTTGGGGACCAGGTGTAAAGGCGAGGCGGCGGCCGATGCTGACGGGCGACAAATACCTAGTCTTACCATCGTTTCGAATTCCTCTTTAGCGATAGCATATTTTTGTGGGTGTAATCTTCTCGGACGCGCGGCTGGCAAGGGTCCATTTGTGTGAATGCGGTGTACGACACTGTGTTTGACCTTTAAGTTGAAGTTTGGTGGGGCTTTTAATGCTGGGAACTCGTTTAGAATTGTTCCATATTCTCCTTCGACCACTAAAAGTTTGGGGGACGTTGAAGAACATTTTCGCGCTTTGCAGTTAATTGTTAACGAGGTTGTTTGGTCAATGAGTCTCTTGTGTCGAAGATCAACAAGTAAACTGTATTTATGTAAAAAATCTGCGCCGATAATGGCGTAATTAAGTGCTGCAATAGTAAACGTGTGGTCGAAATTTCGGCGTAATCCTAGATTTAGCGTTAGATGTTTGTACCCGTAGGTAGCTATGGGCGTGCCATTAGCTGATGCCAAAGTAGGGCTACTTTGAGCGGATCGGTTTGGGTATAACCTTTTCGGAATAATGGATACCTCCGCTCCTGTATCGATGAGGAAGATGATTTGACTATTTTTGTCAAGAAGGAAGAGGCGGCGCGAATAATTGTTTGCTTTCGTGTTTGAAGTGTTTGAGGGAGTTTATTAATCCACAGCTTTTTTAACAGCATTGGATTAACTAAGCTATTCCCTCCAGCTAAGGATTCCATGTGTCGGTAAAGTTCCGACGGCGTGTAATCACCCAGCTGGAGTTTATGCATGAGGGTGTCGAGCCTGCGTACTTCCGAATCTGTTGAGCGTGAGAGAAGACTTGCTTTAAGATGTTCATATTTATCTTGGTTGGGTGGGTGCAGCAGTATGTCTGCTACGATTTCCATGGTTTCCTGTGGCAGGGACGCTACTAAGTGATCATACTTAGTGTCCGAGGAAGTTATCCGTTTAACTTTAAATTGTGTTTCTACCTGGAGGAACCATAAATCTGGGCGATTACTCCAGAATGGGGGTATTTTAATGCTGCTAATCAAAGGGTTAATGGGTTCTGGTTGTTCCCAGGGGTCGTTTTTCGATGATGCCCCGGGGGTCTCCGTTTCCCCGTTGCCTGTGGACATGTTGATTGCACAATAATCAGACGCAATTATTTATCTACCGAAACACCACGACTTATTTCGACAACTCGGGTAAAACTAGGGAAGAAAGGCTGAAAACGATCAGCGAATCTCACATTTAATTAGCGGTCGTTAAAATTATGAATGTGGCACTAACTGAAATGTAGCTTTGTGATAGGTACGGCTGAGTGTGGGCATATATTTGAAAATTTGCTTTCAAAACTCCGCCGTTTTTTTGTTTAAGCGACGTAAGTGATTTTTGTACCTGCACGATATCGCCCGAACCACGACAGATATTGACTTACTTGAGGTGCCGTTCGAAGCGTATTAGCGACAATATAATCTGAAAAGATTTTTATAATATTCGGTCCAGCGGTTTTTTAATTTAAATGACTTAAGTGATTTTTGTACCTGCACGATATCCCGCGAACTATAAAAGATATCGACTTAATTGACGTGCCGTTCGAAGAGTATTAACCAAAATATGATCTGAAAAGATTTGCATAAAATTCGGTCGAGCCGTTTTTTTGTTTAAGCGATTTTTTGTTTAAGTGATTTTTGTACATGCACGATATCCCGCGAACTATAAAAGATATCGACTTAATTGACGTGCTGTTCGAAGAGTATTAACCAAAATATGATCTGAAAAGATTTTCATAAAATTCGGTCGAGTCGTTTTTTGTTTAAGCGGCGTAAGTGATTTTTGTACCTGCACGATATGGCCCGAACCACAAAAGATATTGACTTACTTGAGGTGCCGTTCGAAGCGTATTAGCGACAATATATTCTGATAAGATTTTTATAATAATCCGTCCAGCGGTTTTTTGGTTTAAATGACTAAGTGATTTTTGTACCTGCACGATACCGCGCGAACTAAAAACTATATCGACTTCATTGAGGTGCCGAAAAACATTAACACATCAATTTTATATACATTTTCGTCATCCCAATCTTTTAAGTGCGCACATTTAGTTTGACATTTTAGCGAAAATATTGATAAACAATTGTGAAAAATTCTCGGTATTATACATATATTCTATATTGCCTATTGCTCATTTATTATTAAAATATCCAATCATAATATTCAACATCCATCATACTGGGAAGTTGATCGTGTGGACCGAACGGGTCGAACCCACATCCCTACTAGTTTTAATTTTAATTTAATATTTTAATTTTTAATAATTTTCGTTTTGTAATAACTCACTGTGCCTGCATGTGTAGATGAATTTGTTAAAAATTGTTGTCTATATTTTCATTTAACCTTTTTTCTTTTCTTTTTAGTACCCAAAAACAAGATAATTAATGCCCTAAAATGAAAAAAATATTATAACTCTTGCATTCTTTAATATATACAATTTTGGAAGGAAAAAATATAGTACATTAACATGCTGTATTGTAAATAACGCCTTCTCCTGGGATGCCGTTTGCCTTATTGTATTTTATTCGCCATGCGGTTTGTGTCGCTGTCTATTCAAAATTATCGAGCCTCGTTGCGTTTTGTTCCTTTGCTGCTGTTGTTGTACCATGGAATCTTGCAGGTTTCTTATTTTTTTTTCTTTATGATGAGTTCCTAATTTGCTGCTACTCGTTTTAATTATGTATCTTGAAAAATGTTTTTGTTGCACTTCAGAAATAAAATATTTCTTTTGTTGAACACTGAACTCTTATGTTAGGAAATTCGTTTCGTGAATAATCACTGCCCCACGAATTGTTTCCTAAACGCTTTAAATGGCACTTTACGATGCGATTTTCTATTATTTTTATATTTTATTTAAAAAAAAATCCTAATTGCACTTTATACTATATTCGGGGTCACCATTGTAGCAGGTATGCGGATTAATTTAATACAATATAATATAACAAACGCACGGGTTGATGAAATTGACTTTAATCTTTGATGGTAACAACGAGACTGATCTACAGCTTTTTATCATGCTAGCGAGTGGCTGATCTAGCGGTAACCTTTGATACTGTGTATGCAATTCGATGATATTTTAGTGTTGCCGCTACAGGAGTGCTTTCTGGAAAAGCTAGTAACAAGGCGAAATCCACAGCTGAATTCATTGCAGAAATAAACAAATTAATAGATTGCTTAAACAGCAAAAATCCGTTTTGTAAAAATAGTTTTAAGGCCAGATTAAGAAGAGAAGGGTTTGTAAAGCAATTCCTGGAAGAAATGATTGAATATATCACGTCAATAAAACTAGAATAGTAGCAAAGCAAATATTATTTTAATGGTTTAGTCCAAACCATTTTAGCCCGTTCAAAAGGAAGCCCAGCTACGTTTAGTTTAATCCGTTTACAATTTGACACCACTATCCTGCTAGCTGCTGCGTTCCTTTTTTCAGAACGATTCCACTTTTTTTATTTCATTTAAAAAACAAACCGATTTCGTATACAAATCATATATATTTTATGCGAATACCAAAAATATTCCCCAATAGGAATATCGACAATTTTTTTTCAAGCGCCATTGCACACATACAAGCAGCTCTCAAACAGTCATTTCATATTTCAAACCTCGATTACACATAACATAAATATGTATTCATTTTGACGTGACAACGTCTATTAAAACGATGAAAGCCGGCTGCATGCACGAAAAATGATGACTCATTGTCCCGTTATGTCCCGTTAGTCCCGTTAGTCCCGTAAGTCCCGTAGTAATTTTAATAAAAATTTGATTGTAGTAATCTTAAAAATTTGATTAAAATTGTCAAAAATTGTCAACAATAATATTTGTTGTGGATTCTCGATTGTGAAAAAGCGCAGCAATGTGATGTCAAAGCAGCAGTATTGCGAGTTTCTTCGAACCACCAATCCGGAACAACGGGAGATCATCCTTGAAGTCATTCACCGATTACATGGTTGTGGAGATGGCATTTTGGAAGCGCTACAAATTTTCTTCACCGGTTCGGCGGGCTGTGGAAAAACTTACACATTAAAGTGCCTTATGGAAACGTACAACCGATACATTCAGGAGTACAACTCGATGAACAACACCTAAATTGCCTGTGCAAGCACAGGTAAAGCCGCTGTACCTCTTGGTGGCACTACAGTGCATTCAGCGTTTCGTCTCACAACTTCTCGCGTGGCAAAACTCTTATCCACAGAAAATTTGCAAGCCTACAGAAACATGTTCGTTGGCGTCAAAGCTGTTTTCGTCGACGAGATCAGCATGTTAAGTTCAGCCATTCTTCAAAAAATCAACTACCGACTGCAGCAGATTACCGGCTTTTATGACAAACCATTCGGAGGCATCCACGTGATATTATGCGGAGATTTCAGCCAGCTACCACGGTCTCATGACGTTATCACGTTAAACTATCGTCCGTAAACCCTCTTTACAGACAACAAATTTTTTTATATACATATGTACATATATAGATTATTTTTAAAGTATTATTTGTATTAGGTTATCGAAAAAGCTAAAAAAATTATGATGTGATAAACCCTTTTCAGACTCAAATCTACAATCTTAATATAACAAGAAGAATAGTTATAATTGGTCTCACAACAATGTTAAGACGGCTAGACGAAAATGAAACTATTTACTATTTTTTGAAAAAGCCGTGTTCATGCAAATTATGTTGCTCGCGAAAAACAATTCTGTCTTAAGAAATCCGTTCAGATATAACTGCTTTGAAAAACCCGGTTAAGACCCGATATACAAAATGAGCGATTTCTCCAATAAAAAAAGAACTCAAATTACCGAATATTACATTTATTATAAACTTATTATGAAACTTCAAATTACACCTTTTACTACCATTCAAAATATTTCAAATTCAAATCAAAAAGAAATTAAATCAAACTCAAAAAAACTCGTGTGGAAAGCTTGCGTATTCTATCTCAAAATGAAAAAACGTGAGAGCTTTATCCAAGTATTTTTCTCATATACATATATCTATATCAAATGCCTACGTGATTTTTGCAAGCTTTCCGTTACATCGAAAAATTCCCCTTCCAATTTTCTTATTTGCTCCATTCACCATTTGCTCTTTTTTGCAGCTTTTAAGAGTATTTTTTCAATCGAGAGCTTTTTACAAATGGGTAAAGCTCACGATCGACAGCTGTCAAACTAAGCTTTCAAATTTGTTTAGTGATGTGATGGATGCAGCAAATAAGTGTTTTGAAAGGGTAAGTTGAAATAGTGTAATTAATTTAATTCCATTTTATGGTGTTTGGAAATCTTTTGAAATAACTTACATTATAAGCTTGATGTGAGTTTCTTTAAGTTAAGGTTTATATTTAATGTTAACATTGTCAAAGGTTACAAGTGTTGTTTATGTCAAATGTGAGGTTATGTATTTGTTTTCTAATTTGTTGATGTTTACATTTATTTGTTTACTGTATTTGATAAGCTACTAATTTCTAATTTTAATTATTAAATTTTAGGTTGAACCGGTGTGCTACAACTGCAGGTGCTCCAGGTGATTTGTGATAGCTGCCAAACAGGTGAGTTTATTAATTATGATGACTCTTATTAATGTTTCCTTTTATTGATTTTTAGGTGGATCCTGAACATACTCCCGGTCCTTGAATCCTGTGGATTCGAAATGTATGCCTGCAAGGACAACTTTTAATAATGTTTTACCAATATGAGTATAGAGATGATAAAAAGACTGGATTAGAAAGGATAAAAGGACGGGATTAGAAAGGATAAAAAGACGGGAGGAAAGCATACAAGGACGGGAGGCACGGTATGTGATGTTTAATTAATATTATGTTGAAGACCTAGTGTTGTGGCTCGTTTTCATTAGTATCATTGTCTTGAAGTGGCATCAAACAAAGTTTTGCTATCGGTCTTTTGAATGTGTTATCTTTTGTTTTTATAGTAGCCACTCTCACTAGGTTGTCTGCCCCCGGATGTGTCTCCACAATCCTGCCAGTAAGCCATTTTGTTGGCGGGAGTTTGTCGTCTTTGACGATCACCATTTGTCCGACTTTTAAGTTCTTAGCCCTGCCCAACCATTTGGGCCGTTGTTGTAGCTTGGACAAATACTCTTCTTGCCACCTCTTCCAAAAGGATTGGGTGAGATGCGTCAAATATTGCCATCGGGACAGCGAGTTTACTTTATAATCTAGCGTGGACGGTTCGGGTAGTGCTAAAGCTACATCGTGAATTAAAAAGTGACCCGGCGAATTGGGGCAAGCTTCGATCTGCGCCGCTATTGTCGTGAATTCTTCATATGTCAAGGCTGTGCTAGTCAAAATTATTTTTAGGTGGTACTTTGTAGCTTTTACCCCGGCTTCCCATAAACCCCCGAAATGAGGTGCTGATGGAGGTATAAAGTGCCAAGTTATCCTTAATGGAGCACTTATTTCTGGAATTTCATGTTGTATTTGATTTATGTGTTTGCTGTAGTCTTTGTCCATTGTTCTGCTTGTTCCAACAAAGTTAGTGCCGTTATCCGAATAGATATCAGAATACATTCCTCTTCGGCTTACGAATCTTTTCAGAGCCGCGTAAAATGCCTCCGTCGTCAAATCGGATACGACCTCGATGTGTATGGCTCTGACAGCCAAACAGACGAATATTGCCAGATAACCTTTATAAGACTTTTGTCCTCTACCCTTGGATGCCTTCATGTTAAATGGTCCACAAAAGTCTACGCCAACATGTGTGAATGGACGAGACATTCTAGCTCTAGGTCCAGGCAAATTCCCCATCAGTTGAGCTAACGGTGCTGCTCTTTGTTTGAAACAAGTTATGCATCGGTGTATTTCCTGTTTAATTGCATTCCGAGCGTTTACGATCCAAAATTTCCTTCTGATTAATCCAATCATTAATTGCGTGCCACCATGCAACGTTTTCGCATGCATGTCTCTAATAATAAGTGTCGTGAGAGGATGTTTAGGGCCTAGTAATATTGGGTGTTTCTCGGACCAAGATAGGCTTGATGCTTCTAAACGTCCACCGACTCGTAAAACTCCGTCCTTTTCTGTAAATGGTGTCAAATTTTTTATTTTTCCTCCCTTAATGTTCCTTTTCAAATTTATTGCCTTCAGCTCTTCTTCAAAATCTTCAGCTTGGGCGTCCTTCACCCAATATGTTAAAGCATCGTTTAGTTCCGTAGTGGTGATCCAGGGGGATGAATGGCTGCTGATTCTTTTGCATTTATTAATAAAACGAAAACAAATGCAGGAAACTCTCAAAAGTTTGGTGAGACTTGAGTATTTAGTTACAAGTTTAATTCTGGCTGTATTGTATGAAGTCGTTAGGTGCACCTTGATATTCCTTCTCTCTTCCAACTGTGTGTCTTCGAATTCTCTTGGAGTTGGCCAATAGTTTTCTGAGGCTCTGAGCCACTTCGGCCCATTCCACCATAGTGCATGCTGCTCCAATTCCTTCGGCGACATGCCACGAGATGCACAATCTGCTGGGTTATCCCCGGATGATATAAACTTCCAAGCTGTGCAATCCACAGAGCCTTGAATTTCCGACACGCGGTTAGCGATAAACGTCTTCCATTTCGAGGGGTGAGCCTTTATCCAGGATAACACAATTGTCGAGTCGCACCACAAAGTAAGATTGATGCTGTCAAATTTCAAAGCCTTTTTAACAATATTAAACAGTCGAATCAACAACACGGCTCCACACAATTCAAGGCGCGCTAACGAAATCTGTTTTGTGGGAGCCACCTTTGTTTTTGATGTTATAAGTCTTGTTATGATGTTTCCCGAATCGTCTATAGCCCTTGCATAAAAAGCAGCTGCATATGCACGAGTCGACGCATCACAAAACCCATGCAGTTCAATATCGTTCGTAGTGGTGTGCAGCCATCGCGGTATTTTGATACTTTCGATCTGTTTCAAATCATTTGTAAGATTCAATCAAACTTCTGCTATGGCTTGTGGTACATCTTCGTCCCAATCGGTTCCTGATAACCACACCGATTGCATCAAAATTTTTGATCGTATGACAACCGGTGCTAGTAGTCCTAATGGATCAAATAACTTTAAAATTTGTGATAGTAATTCCCTTTTCGTAATTTGTTCAGAATGTGCTTCAACATTTATTTTGTACGAGAAAGCGTCTGACACCAAAGCACTCCAAGTGTCTTAATGCCCTCATCAAATTCGATGTTGTGGATCTGACTAATTTCCTGATCTTCAATAGGGATGTTGGTCAGTAGATTTGCATCGTTCGTTGTCCACTTTCGCAAATTGAATCCTCCAGATCTTAATAAGGCAATTAACTCAGTTTGAAGGTTTATCGCTTCAGCTATGGTGTTGGCTCCTGTCAACAAATCGTCAACATAAAAATATGTTTTTAGTACTTGTGATGCAGTTGGGAACCTGCTTGCTTCGTCGTCTGCAAGTTGATATGACTGGTGCTCCACCAATAAACTGCAACTAAACACCAGTAAATGCCACGTAATTACCTTCTCTCGTAAAAAAAGCATACAGTTGCAATACTATTATCTCAACGGCAGGGTATTAGACCGCGTTGATCAAATTGTAGATTTGGGTATTGTCCTGGACAATAAATTAAATTTCAATTTGCACTACGATAATATTATTGCAAGAGCTAGCAAACTTCTAGGCTTTATAAAGAGAAGAGCCAAGGAATTTGACAACCCTCGAGTTACAAAAACCCTTTTCTGTTCGCTAGTCCGCCCGATTTTAGAATACGCATGCCCGATCTGGAATCCTATTTACCAGGTAAGCAGTAACAGGTTTGCAAAAGAAATTTCTACTCTTTGCTCTGAGAAATCTATACGACTCGCGTGATTTTCATAGCCTACCACCCTACATGGACAGGCTCAAAGTGTTGGATCTCATGCCTCTGTTTAATAGGCGTAAGTTGCTTATATCATGCTTTACTTTGGACGTCTTGAACGATAGGATCAATGTTCAGTTTCTGTCAGACAGGATCAAAGTTAACGACGATGTCCGTCAGAATAGGCATACGAAAATGCTTAGGGAATATTCTCATCGGACCGAGTATGGAAAGAACGAGCCCGTCAACAGATGTTGTATGATTTTCAATGGCCACAGTTCCTGCTTCTCCCCTGGAATGAGCAAATTATCTTTCAAGAAAAAATTGATATCCTTCCTGTCATCCGAATTATCCTGAACTAACACTATAACTAATGTACCATAAGTTATTAAGATATACCTGTGATAAATTGTTAAATGCAAATGTACTTTTAGCGATTGTATGTATATATTTATAAGTTACTTTCCCTGTGTAATATAGTTTAAGCAAGCCTTGTTTGGCGTAAATAAATAAATAAATAAATAAATAAATAAATAAAGTTTTTATTGCCAAATAGGGTGCACAGGCTGTGCCGAATGTGACGGTGTTCAAACAAAAATCTTGAACGGTGGTTGTTGGTGATGGCCTCCACAGAATGCGCTGATAATCTGCATCTTCCACATCTACAAGAATTTGCCGATACATCTTCTCGACGTCAGCGGTGAAGACAAACTTATGTTTACGCCATCTAAGAAGAATGTTCAACAAATCATCTTGAAGTTTTGGCCCAACCATAAGTATCTCGTTCAACGATGGTCCATGTGTTATCTTCTGTGAAGCATCAAACACAACCTTCAATTTAGTGGTTGTGCTTTCTTTGAAGACAGCGTGATGTGGCATGTAATAGGTATGATTCGTAATATGTTTCATTTTTTGTACTTATCTTTACCTTTTCCGTAGATGCTGGGATTCGACGCATGTGGTTCAATTCTTCATACTCTGCTATACATTTTGCATACTCGTCGTGCATGTGAGGTGCCTTGTTGAATCTGGATTCAAGGTGATGAAATCGTCTTAGCGCTGTTGCACGTGAAGACCCAAGTGATGGACGCTGCTCATTTTTAAATGGTAATCTGACGGTGTAACGGCCATCAGTTTCTCTTTTTATAGTTTTTGTGTAAAATGTTTCACATGCTTGTTCTTCCAGAGTCATATGTCGTTCTGCCTGAACTTCCTCGATCTCCCAAAATTGTCGTAGATCCTGCTCCCATTGAGTGTACGAATGGCAGCTCACAATTCGATTAGTTATTGAGGGTGATGATATCTCTCCTGATATTATCCATCCCAACGTGGTGTTCTGTGCTATGAGATTTCCAGTTTTCAGTTTCTTTAATCCTTCCAGTAATATTTTGCAATATATATCTGCTCCAATAAGTATATCAATTTTGCCTGAAGTAACAAATTGAGGATTCGCCAAACAGAGTTGCTTCAATTGCGACATGTCATCATCGAGTCTTAGCCTTTGAGGTGGTAGGATGCCAGTTATAGACTTGATTATCAAAGCCCTTGACACTACTTGATTGTCATCATGTATTGATTTGATAGTGAACCTGGCCGAGCTCTTTCCAACGCCAGTTTTCTGATTTCCTACTCCGTAAATGTCCATGTGAGTGCGTAGTCTTTCCAGCCTCAATGATTGTGCAAGGCGTTCAGTCAGAAATGATAGCTGAGATCCTTGATCTACCAAAGCACGCGCCACTACCTCTTGCCCACACGGAGAACAGATACGAACGAGTGCAGTGGCTAAAAGAACTTCCGGTGAAGAATTAAAACTCTCGACGTGCAGTGAATTCACGTCGCCCTTGATCGGAATTGATTCGCTGCTGAAATTTGAAACTAATTTATTGGATGTTGCCAGATGCGATGTCGTTGCTATGCAATCCTCGGATGTTGCAGGAGGAGTTGCAGTTGTAGTAAAATTTACAATGACACTCTCACTATGTAGCAGCGTATGATGCCTATGCTTACAATGGAAGCAAGAGTGCATGCTGGGGCACGATGAAGCCTTGTGTCCTTGCCGTAAGCAGTTAGAGCACAATCCCTTTTTTGCGACAATATTTCTTTTTTCCATATGAGTCATTTTTAAAAATTGCTCACATGTCCTTATGCTATGGTTACCTGAACATAGTGTACACCTTAATCCTTGTGAAGTATAAAATGACTGCCTCATTCCACTAACTTTTCTTGGAACGACATTAGTCTTCTTGTTGTTTGTACCTAAAGCCTCAAGAGTTCTAAATTGACTTTCTAAAAACACCTTTAATTCTTGATATGTAGCGAAGTCCGTCTTGGCTCCAATGCTCTGTTCCCACAAGCGTTTAGTTTCATTGGGTAGTTTTTCGCTGATTCATTCATTCATTGGATGTTGATTGCCGAATCCTGTGAATATGCTGTCTGTCCAAATAATGTCCTCAATTGGGCCTTGATTAACAATCGTTAATTATTGTAGCGTTCATTTAGAGCTTTCCACGCAGGCACATAATTAGCTTCTATTATGTTGAAGTGTTTTAATAATTGTTCTGCCTCTCCTTTCAGTGTCGATCGCAGGTAGTGTAGTTTTTGGACGCTCGATATCTTATTGTTTTCATGGATCAATGTCACGAATAAATCTCGGAATGACGTCCATTCATTATAATTTCCGCTAAAAATGGGAAGATTAATCCGTGGAAGTTTAACACTCTCTCGATCTGCGTGCGGTTCCCCTGCTTCTAGGACAGGACGGTGCCGAAGTTCATCACTAGTTGTGTCTGGGTGTAATATTTGTAGCTCGTCCTGCATTTCTGCTTTCCCAAGAATATAACACTCGTTCATTTCTGTGAGAAGATCGTCTTCAAAATATTTATTTGTTTTTTGTGGTATTTTTTCAAAATTTTTACTGGCATACACCAGCTCACGATGACGCGTTCGAAATTCTTGCCAGAATTCATTTAGGGCTTCTAAACGATCATTAAAGTAGGCCTTGGTTTTTCGCGCTTTCGAATCCTTTCTAAAGTTCCGTAAACTTTTTTGAGCACTCTCGTATGTGGCGTATTGTTCCGCTACTAACGTTTCGAAAACCGCTAACTCCATTTTCAAATTAACTTGCATGCAATTTATCAACTTTGGATTCAATAAATAAATTGGAATAGACTGACTCACCGGCTTAAATCCTTTCTCTTAAAATGTCTGCTTAATGTGTGTGGTGAACGGGTTGGATGCAGGTACTATCATTATTTTAATTATATGCCTTTTTACTCCTTCGGGATCACTAGCTTTGTCCACTAATTTCTTATTAAGTCACTGTTTTAGTTAAATCAATTAACAAATCACTGTTTCAGGTTTTATGATCGTAACGCCTAGTAGAACACCGTTATTTTCAAGATTATGAATTCTAAAATACACTGTTAACGGACACTGATATTCTAAATGATAAATTCTAACCGACACTGTTATATTCAATTCTAAAGGAAACTGTTATATTCGAGATGGTAGATTCTAACCGACACTGTTATATTCAATTCTAAAGGACACTGTTATATTCAAAATGATAGATTCTAACCGACACTGTTATATTCAATTCGAAAGGGCACCGTGATATTCAAACTAATAAATTCTAAACGTCACTGTAATATTCAATTCGAAAGGATATTTTAATATTCAAATTACACCCTCTCAAAATCCGTTCTAATGCACAAATCACGTTTTTATGCATGTATTATGCACCCTTTGTTCTCAAATATAAACACTCAACTTCGTTTTTTAATCTAATTTGTACACTTTTCTTAATAACCACCTTTTATGCACTTTCACTTTCTAGGTTTTTAATCAAAATCCGGCTCGAAGGACCAATTTTTATGTTCATGCAAATTATGTTGCTCGCGAAAAACAATTCTGTCTTAAGAAATCCGTTCAGATATAACTGCTTTGAAAAACCCGGTTAAGACCCGATATACAAAATGAGCGATTTCTCCAATAAAAAAGAACTCAAATTACCGAATATTACATTTATTATAAACTTATTATGAAACTTCAAATTACACCTTTTACTACAATTCAAAATATTTCAAATTCAAATCAAAAAGAAATTAAATCAAACTCAAAAAAACTCGTGTGGAAAGCTTGCGTATTCTATCTCAAAATGAAAAAACGTGAGAGCTTTATCCAAGTATTTTTCTCATATATATATATCAAATGCCTACGTGATTTTTGCAAGCTCTCCGTTACATCGAAAAATTCCCCTTCCAATTTTCTTATTTGCTCCATCCACCCACTGACATATAGAATGGACTGCTTATGAGAAGTTTTTCATGGCACCAATTAGTTCCATAGGCTACAAACCTTTTTTTACTCCATGTAAACACCGGAATCACTTTTGAAATTTACATTTTTTTAAATACGTACTTAAAACATTAAAACAACACAAATATTTTGTTTAAAAAAATTAATAAACACTATTTTCACTTTTTCACCTTTTAAAATGCCTTTTTTTCATTAATTTGCAAATTTTATGTGTATCTGATTTAAGTTCTTAACGCCTGTTTTAGCAACTGACATTCTGTATGTCAAAATCCGGGGGCTTATGGGGAAAAGAGCAAAAGATATAAACATCACTATACCCGTCTATTTTTTTCTAATTGATTTAACCTGATTTTATTTCTGTCAGTCTGATTTTACTTCTGAGTGCTTCTGTAAGTTTGGGGCTTATGGATGAGCGAGTCGACTATACCTTTTTGGTGCCATCGGTTTGTATGGGAATAATTGCTGATGAGCAGTCCATTATTATATGTCAGTGCATCCACCATTTGCTCTTTTTTGCAGCTTTTAAGAGTATTTTTTCGATCGAGAGCTTTTTACAAATGGGTAAAGCTCACGATCGACAGCTGTCAAACTAAGCTTTCAAATTTGTTTAGTGATGTGATGGATGCAGCAAATAAGTGTTTTGAAAGGGTAAGTTGAAATAGTGTAATTAATTTAATTCCATTTTATGGTGTTTGGAAATCTTTTGAAATAACTTACATTATAATCTTGATGTGAGTTTCTTTAAGTTAAGGTTTATATTTAATGTTAACATTGTCAAAGGTTACAAGTGTTGTTTATGTCAAATGTGAGGTTATGTATTTGTTTTCTAATTTGTTGATGTTTACATTTATTTGTTTACTGTATTTGATAAGCTACTAATTTCTAATTTTAATTATTAAATTTTAGGTTGAACCGGTGTGCTACAACTGCAGGTGCTCCAGGTGATTTGTGATAGCTGCCAAACAGGTGAGTTTATTAATTATGATGACTCTTATTAATGTTTCCTTTTATTGATTTTTAGGTGGATCCTGAACAAGCCGTGTAAAAAATGTCAGCTCCCTAAATAAATGCGTTCAGTACAGACGAGAAGAGACGGGCACAGACGGATGGACAGACGAACGGACAAGCGGACGGACAGACGGTCTCTCAAAAGTCAAAATTACTTTTATTACTGTGCGTAGGTGCAGTACCGGCTTTAGGGGGCGAACCCGGGCGACGCACAGTGGGGCGCGCTCGTAGAAGGTTCTGCTCAAAACTTAATTTTCATAATGTGGAATTTTTTCAAAAAAAATGTATCATTGTAGTTGTAATAATGTATCAGATCACGTGTAAAAATATTAAGTCGCTGACTGCTATGAGTCAGCGAGCGCATGAGCATAAAGTTCATAGTTTAGGCAAAATAATACTTCAGCGAAAAAGGAATACCAGTTTATGCGCGATATAAAAACATTAATTTCTAACGTTTAACGATGAAATCTACGGAAGTGTGTTATGTCGGTGATCAAGCAAGGTATTTTGATTCTTCTATAATTTTGTATTATATTATAAGTTCATTGGTTTATGATAAAGGGCTTAAAAGTGGTAGTGTGTATTTTTTGTAGGGAATTTTTTAAATGACATTTTCTCGAAAATGCGCAAAGTTCTATTGCTACTTTTTTCGGTTAACTAGTGTTCAAAGTCTTCCTTTTCTAATAAAAAAAGATTCAGAAATATAACTTTGCGCATTTTCGAGAAAAGGTCATTTAAAAAACCCCCTACAAAAAAATACACACTACAACAAATTTTAAGTCCTGTATCAGAAACCAATGAACTTATAATCTAATATAAAATTATTTAAGAATCAACATACCTTGCTTGATCACCGACATAATACACTTTCTTAGATTTTATCATTAATCGTTAGAAATTAATGTTTTTAAATCGCGCATAGACATGCATACGTTGTCGCAGAAATACTCTTTTGCCAAAACCATAAACTTTAAGCTCATGCGCTCGATGACTAGTAACAGTCAGCGACTTAATATTTGTGCACGTGATCTGATACATAATTGCAATTACGATGATACCATTTTTTTTTATAATATCCACATTTTGAAAATTGAGTTTTGAGCAGAACCTTCTATGAGCGGGCCCCACTGTGCGACGGCCCGAGGGGGTAATATTCCAAGGGGTGCCGCCGAGATCCAGTAATGTGTTAATTTATTTAGTTATTACATGATAACACCTCCAAAATACAAAATAAAATACAACGCCGGATATGTACAGGATATAAACAAAGTTTGTGATTGGAAAAACGTAAAAGTCTTGCCACTATTGTCTTCAGTTTCCAGCAATAAACTAGTGCAGGGCAATAGCAGCCTTTGAGAGCCACACGAGTATCCTCGGAAGTGTCATAGCTCTCCAGTCCTGCTTGTGAATTCAACTGAGAGAGGTATAAGATCTATTTGTTTTCTTCTTTTTGGTTTAAACATAAAAGAGATTTATAGAAGTTTCTATACTTCGCTCACTCAATAGAGTAGATGGCTTAATGTACAAAAACAAAACCGACTTGTCCTCCGAAAAAGCCAATTATTGCGCGGTTTTGTAATAAACGCAACTTAATCGGAACTTTAAATGTTTATGACCGGAATGTTTATTGATTGCAATTTGCTTATTTATATTGGAAGCGTGTACGTACGTTATTTTTCTTTATTTTTGAATAAAAGTTTTTCGTTTTCCCAGGAATAGATTACATAACAAATTACTGTGGGATGTGGAATACCATTTGTTCATAATACCATAGATAAACTATTCTATAGATGGGAAAAGTAGCATCAAAACTATAAATTGTTTCTTTCCACTTGCTTTTACGAACTAACGCATAATGCCGCCTTATCTTACCATTATCATATTTTCTGTGTTAACGCAATTTGCGCGAAGTTTGGCCGACGACGATGGTATCTTATATTTATTTATTTATTTATTTATTTATTTATTTATTTATTTATTTATTTATTTATTTATTTATTTATTTATTTATTTATTTATTTATTTATTTATTTACGCCAAACAAGGCTTGCTTAAACTATATTACACAGGGAAAGTAACTTATAAATATATACATACAATCGCTAAAAGTACATTTGCATTTAACAATTTATCACAGGTATATCTTAATAACTTATGGTACATTAGTTATAGTGTTAGTTCAGGATAATTCGGATGACAGGAAGGATATCAATTTTTTCTTGAAGGATAATTTGCTCATTCCAGGGGAGAAGCAGGAACTGTGGCCATTGAAAATCATACAACATCTGTTGACGGGCTCGTTCTTTCCATACTCGGTCCGATGAGAATATTCCCTAAGCATTTTCGTATGCCTATTCTGACGGACTTCGTCGTTAACTTTGATCCTGTCTGACAGAAACTGAACATTGATCCTATCGTTCAAGACGTCCAAAGTAAAGCATGATATAAGCAACTTACGCCTATTAAACAGAGGCATGAGATCCAACACTTTGAGCCTGTCCATGTAGGGTGGTAGGCTATGAAAATCACGCGAGTCGTATAGATTTCTCAGAGAAAAGAGTAGAAATTTCTTTTGCACTGACTCAAACCTGTTACTGCTTACCTGGTAAATAGGATTCAAGATCGGGCATGCGTATTCTAAAATCGGGCGGACTAGCGAACAGAAAAGGGTTTTTGTAACTCGAGGGTTGTCAAATTCCTTGGCTCTTCTCTTTATAAAGCCTAGAAGTTTGCTAGCTCTTGCAATAATATTATCGTAGTGCAAATTGAAATTTAATTTATTGTCCAGGACAATACCCAAATCTACAATTTGATCAACGCGGTCTAATACCCTGCCGTTGAGATAATAGTATTGCAACTGTATGCTTTTTTTACGAGAGAAGGTAATTACGTGGCATTTACTGGTGTTTAGTTGCAGTTTATTGGTGGAGCACCAGTCATGTAACGTATTCAGTTTCGACTGAAGGAGAGTTACGTCATCACTCGACCTTATGACACTATATATTTTGAGGTCATCGGCATAAAAGAGATGTCGTATATTACTTAGTTTTTCTGACAGGTCTGAGATGAATATATTAAATAAAAGTGGGCCAAGATGACTACCCTGGGGGACTCCGGAAGTTACTTCGATTTCTTTTGACAGAAATCCTTGAAATCTAACGGCCTGTGTTCTTCCGTTAAGATATGATTCTATCCATCTTAGGACAGGCCCAGATATTCCGAATTTTAGTAGTTTTGTTATTAAGATATGGTGGTCGACACGGTCAAAGGCCTTACTGAAGTCAGTATAGACAGCATCGATTTGATGACCGTTCTCCATACCACATAGTAGTTCGGAGGTTAGTGTCATAAGGTTAGTAGTTGTCGAGCGCCCTTTTCTGAAGCCATGTTGTTGGTCATTGAGGAGCGGATCGATTGTTTGGGCAATCTTGTTGTAAACAAGCTTTTCGAAGAGTTTAGGAATTGCTGATAATATTGTGATGCCCCTGTAGTTGTCCACCGAATGCTTATTAGATGCTTTATGAATTGGTATGAGGTAGGATTTTTTCCAAGTTATAGGAAATTTTCCTAACGATAAGGATTTGTTGAAAATAAGATGGAGGGGATATAGAATTTGAGTTGAGTAGCACTGCAGAAAGCAAGGAGGCAGATTGTCGGGACCGTGACCTTTATTGATATCCAGATTGTTTAAACCTGTCATGATGTCTTCGACGGATAGGGATATGTTATCTATAAGAGTTGAAGTAACAGTGCGCGTGTGTGTTGCGTCAGTATGTGTTGTATCAGATTTTGGACAAAAGACTTCGGTAAACCTGTCAGCAAACATGTTACAAATTTCCTGTGGGCAAGAGGAGTGTTTACTGCCATTGGTCATTGTAGTTTGATAGCCTAAGGTCTTTCGTTTCATATTAACGAACTGAAAGAATTTTTTGGGATCTCTTATAATGCTATCGCCAACAGAGTTAAGATATGTAGTATAGGCCTCACGTGACCTAAGACTGAACTCTGAGGCTAGCCTAGTGTATTCTAATTTCAGTTCATCATTTGCATGGGGGTTATTTCTAATCAGCTTATACAATTTATTTCTCTGATTACGAAGAGAACGGACATTCTTATCCAGCCATGGTTCCGATAATTTATCCCTTCTTTTAATTCTGGGCACATGTTTGTCAATAACGTTGAATATTATAGTGTTGAAGCAAGACACCATTTCGTCAATGTCATTACCAGAAAGCCTATTTTCCCAGTCTACTAGGGATAATTCGAAGGCAATGCTGTTAGAGTCTGCATTTTTATAATCATAAATGATTGAGTTATTGTATGATATACGATGATTAGATATTGCGGTATTATGTTCGAGGATCCATGCAGAATGGTGAGTAGAGTTGGTAAAAAGGTTTTCCTCAGGCGGAGCAGGCAGGATGTTCAGCTCCTCAGGTGAGTTAGTGAAGATTAGATCTAACCAATTACCACGAGAATTCGGAGTTCTAATGATTTGGTGTAGACCATTTCCATAAAAGGAGTCGAAAAACTTTATATCGATAGCATTTGTGACGTTAATCGGAAGTAAACAATTTTCTTCCTCGTCGGGGATAAAAGATATATTAGGGCGATTAAAGTCTCCTAAAATAAATATGTCGTCGCAACTGGAGAGAGATTCGTTAATATCATCTAATATATGAAGTAATTCATCATATTTAGATTCGTCAGAGTTAGGGGGTATGTAAAAAGTGCCGAAAAATATGTGTTTCCTGCCCGATTCAACTCGCACGAAAACATGTTCAAAGGAATTCGAATTTTTAGTTTTATATGGCCTAACAACGGGCGAACACCAACCCTGATTAAAACATAGTCGTTGGGCATGAAATAAGAACATTCCCCACTAAAACAGAAACCAACAGCAGCTAGTACAACATACTTCCTGAAAAACAAACCCACGTCTGGCGAGCTGTTTCTCTTGAACACTCCAAAAGACGTTTGTACACAACGAAAATGATCATGTTCCCATTATGCACATTCAACAATACATTTTATGAAGATTCTTTGTTTGGTTCAAATTTACCGTCGTATGCCAATATGTACTGCTCAGCACTCGGCCATTAAAATCTTTTGATCAAGTTTAGCTGTCGTGAGCCTGTATGTGCTCCCCAGCAGCCGGTGCTCACCCATTGTAAGGCCATCTTTTATTTGTACTCGGGTGATTGTATAATTTGGGCATAATAACATAAGTAGGTACCTAAAAAAAGTTAAGAACGCATAAAAATATCTCGCTCGGGGCGCTACAATACCTAAAACCGGTCCTGCGTAGGTGTTCAGTCCATTTTGTTCAGCCACCATTTGCTAATCGAGAATAGCGGAATGAATAACTCTGTAAATTTCATGTGCATAAAATTTTAGTTTGCTAGATAAATATGTTCTCAAGTTATTACCCCACGCCAAGCACAGCGTGCCCCAATAGCTAATTTTTTGAACAAACGATAACTCCCAAACGTGGAGTTAATGAAACTTGAATATTTTCTTTAAACTATTCGCTTAGTTATAAAATTGTCTTAAATTCTGTCGAGACCAAATTTTTAATTTTAAAAATTAAATATGTTTCAATATGACGGATATATATTTTGTAAGTAAATTAAAATTATATCTAAAGATTGTTTAAAATTCTAAAAATTTAAGTCTGCCATTCGACATATTTAATTTTGTTAAATCAAGACGGATTCTCTGCTGTCAGCAGACCATTCCAATATACTTATGTTCCCGGAAGGTTTCATATATTCATTTATACTAGGCGGCATGCATTTAGTAGGCAACCATCTTTGTATTGGCCGAATAGAGGGCAAATTAAATTTCTCTCATATATTTCTAAAAAGAAGAGGATATAGATATAATGTATGCATTGTGCTAGCAATTTCTCTTTTTCATTTTAAAATCATTTTCGAAAAGCTTTGCTTTCAGCGGAAACAAAGGGTGTTTTATCGATATGATAATTGAGTGTTTTCTTACACATTTTCTTTAAGTGCTCCATTTTGGTCTTGTTTTTTTATTCCTGAAGTTTTTCGTTTTTTTTTATTGCAAACTCTTTATATTTCCTCAACAAACCAGAATTATCGTTTGCGGTTGTAACATACTTTTTTTTCATCTTCCAAACATTGTTTGCAGAAAATTTTTGCGGGCTAAATATTTACTCTATCTTATAATACTATCTTACTTCTATGACTCTAAAACAGATAAATCCTGTAATTGCAAGTCCTAGATTAAATTCCTGCTTTCATACTTTTGCCCCGAAAAATTGACTGTAGCCTTTCCTCATATTCATTAATTGAAGAGTTTACAAATATCAAGGTAATTTCTTTTTACCAAAACAATTACTACCGCAATGTTTTGAGCAGACGTACGCATTTTTTATTGTAGACGGGGATGTTAATTTACAAGCATTTATGAGGACTTGTCCCAGATTTTGGAAATCGAAAGAATTTCAGATATGGCTCAGCATGTTTATGCTGCGCTTTGCAACTTTGGATGATGCAAATAACCCCGCAGGGTGTGCGACTTTTTCGCATTTTTTACAAAAAACTGTGGCCAAAAATCTACGTCCACAACATACCTACAACAAAAGACCAACTTAAAGCCAAAATCCAACATTTAAAGGCAAAAGCGAAAATTCTATAGATAAAATAAAATATAGAATAATTTCCTAAATTCGTTTGTAAAATCATTCTAGTTATACCGAAATACCAGAAAATAAAAAAAATTCGAAAAACCGTAACCAAAAAAAAACCTCAACTAAGTACCTATTTTAAAAATATCGCAAACAAATTTAAAATCAAGAGAAATTAGAAGTCATTAAAAAAATACACTGAATGTTCTAGGAAATAGTTAAAATACAAAGCATCAGGGAAATCCTTCAATGTAGCGCTAGACGTAAATGTTTGAAAGATGACAATGCTGCGAGAAACATTCTGTTGTCAGTTCCTTTCCTTGCTCCCCTAAAATTCTAGCTTCCTTATCGACAAACTCACCGCATGTCTTGTGCTGCGGGCCATGACAACGTTCGCCTCCTTGTGTAGCTAGAAACTTGAATATGTTGCATGTTGCTAAGGGGGAGGCAATCTCAGAGGCCTGCCGAGGCAAAAAGCGTTCGGGTGTTTTGTTCTAGCTGTCGCATCTTTATACGGAGTATTGTGTTATCTCTGGTAAAGGAGTGTGACCAAGCTGCAAAATGTCTAATTTGTAGGGAAATTGAGGGCACAGATAGTGGGCACGTGACCGGAGGTAGCAGATGTCCGGCGTTCAAGGAGGCGCTGAAAAAACAGACGAAGATTAGATTTATACAGATAAACCTGAATCACTGTCAAGCAGCACAAGATCTGCTGGCACAGACAGTCTACGAGGAAAAAATCGACGTCGCAATCGTCTGCGAACAGTATAGAAACCTGCACAGCGGCGTCTGGATAAACGATAGCAGCGGCACGTCAGCGATATGGACGTGTGGGAGCCGAGACATGGAAGATACCATGAAAAGCCCAGAGAATGGATTCACGCGGGCAAAAGTAGGCGGAATACACGTCTACAGCTGCTATGCTGCGCCAAGCCTGGCACTAGACGATTACGAGTCGATGCTGGAAAGGTTAGTCGCCCCGACGCGAGCCGCCATCACCCGGTAATATTAGCGGGTGATTTCAATGCTTGGGCTGTCGAATAGGGCAGTCGACTTACGAATGCAAGAGACCGCATACTTCTAGAAGTATTCTCGCGACTTAACGTGGTGCTGCCCATCACTGGAGGCGAAAACACCTTCTAAAGGGGTGGGAGAAGATATGTAATCGACATCACTTACGTGAGCGATTCAGTGACCGAGGACCTACAATGGCGGGTGAGCGATCTGTACACGCACAGCGACCACCTAGCCATCATCTTCGAGATTGGCCAGGGTATAGGAAAAAGGAATCCTATCTATGGAACGAATAGAGGATGGGCCGTAAATAAACTCGACACAGAGGTGTTCGAGGAAGTATTCCTGCATGATGCGAGGTCGGCAGGAGGTGCCAGGGAAGGGGCAGAGCGAATCGTAGATTCATTAAACCCGGCATGTGATGCATCCATGCCTCGGCGCGCCGGCAATCGGCAACACCCACCAAACTTCTGGTGGAACGCCGAGATCGACGAATGCCGAAGGGCCTGCCTGAAAGCGAGAAGGAGAACTCAGAGAAATCGGAACCGGTCGGATTTCGATGAACTCCTTCAGAGATATAAGGAAGCGAGCAAAAGGCTGAACAAGGCCATCGCTAGAAGTAAATCCGAGCACTTCAAAAGATTGTGCAGAGAAGCAGACTCGGACCCCTGGGGTGGAGCCTATAAAATGGTTATGTCAGCGGTCAAGGGCAAACGCTCTCCGCCGATCACCTGCCCCGCGCTGCTCCAGAGCATTGTTTACGTCCTGTTTCCACAGAACGTACGCACCGTCGAACTACCCACCCTTCAGGTGGACCCAGAAGAGGTATCTGGAGTGACCGCAGATGAGATTCTGGAGGCTGCAAAAAAGGTAGCCATCAACAAAGCCCCTAACATGAATGGCATACCAAATAAAGCGGCGAAGCTAGCAGCTTCAATAGCGCCAGACAGGTTCGCTGAAGTCTTCACAGCGTGCCTGAGAGAAGGGATCTTCCCGGAGCGATGGAAACAGCAGAAACTCGTGCTCCTACCGAAGCCGAGCAAGCCTTTAGGGGACCCATCGTCCTACAGACCGATATGCCTCCTTAGTTGCATAGGCAAACTTTTCGAGCGGGTGATCTGTAACAGGATTCTCCCTAGCGTCGAAAGGGCAGGCGGCCTGTCGGACAAGCAATTCGGCTTCAGAAAGGCAAGGACGACTACTGATGCAATCAATATGGTGGTGGGCATAGCAAAAGCCGCCATAGAGAAAAATCACTGCTGCGCACTGATAACCCTCGACGCAAAAAATGCTTTCAACTCAGCGAGGTGGAGCAAAATAGTTGAGGCGTTAATCAAGCTAGGCACACCTAAGTACCTAGTGCGTGTAGTGGCCGACTACCTGCAGGGTAGGTCGCTTCATTGTGATTCGGATGATGGTCCAAAAGTGTTTGGGACAACATGCGGTGTCCCGCCATGTTCCGTCCTGGGCCCTCTCCTATGGATCGCAATGTACAATGATGTGTTGGGGCTTCGTCTTCCAAAGGAAGCAGTGGCGATCGGGTTCGCAGATGATATCGGGGTAGTTGTCGAAGGAAAACACCCAGATGACATCGAACTGTATGCGAACGAAGCGATCTGGGAAATAAAAGCGTGGCTAGAACGCGCTGGGTTGAAGCTTGCTGAGCACAAAACTGAAGCAGTGCTGATCAGCAAACGGCGAAAGCCAGTATCCGTGAGGATCAAGGTAGGGGAACAGATCATCCACTCACAGCCCGCTCTAAGGTACCTAGGAGTGATGATCGATCGGAGGCTAAATTTCAAAGCGCACTTGGAGGGCACGGCAGACAAAGCTTCTGCGATTTGTGCAGCACTCGCAAGAATGCTGCCCAATGTTGGGGGCCCTAGACCGAGCCGCCGCTTCCTCTTGGAGAGGGTGGTCAGCTCAGTGCTGTTATACGCAGCGCCAGTGTGGGCAGCAGCGTTAAACAGGACTGCTAATAACAGAAAATGGAGGGGTGCATATAGGCTAAGTGCACTTCGCGCTTGCTGCGCGTACAGGACCACGTCCGACGATGCGGCGTGCGTGATAGCGGGGATGATTTCCGTAGACATTCTGGCGAGGGAGGGCATGCGTCTCTATGACCCAGAATACGGTAGAGGACAGCCAAGAAGGGTACGGCGGCAGATTGCGCGCTGTGAGTCCTTAAGGGAATGGCAGAGGAAGTGGGACGAGTCTGTTAAGGGTCGTTGGACCCACAGACTTATCCCTAACGTGGAAATATGGAATTCGAGGGAGCGTGGGGAAGTAAGTTACGACCTCACGCAGTTCCTGAGCGGACATGGGGGTATAGGAAATACCTCCACCGCTTCGGCCACGATGATTCACCGTTGTGCCCGGTATGCCCAGCGACGGAAGAAGACGCAGAGCACGTCTTCTTTGCCTGCTCGAGATACGCCGAGGAAAGGGCGGAATTAGAAGAAACGGCCCAGGCGCCACTAACGCCGGAAAACATCGTAGAGCATATGATGAGATCCGAGGAAATGTGGAAGAAAGTGGAGGAGGCCCTGAAGGCCATTCATAGAAGGTTAAGGCAAGAAGAAGCCACAAGAAAGAGAGAAAGGCGAAGAAATGCCGAGAGCAGTAGCAACCCCCATGGGTAAAGACCAGAGGGACACCTAAAGGGTCATGGTGGTGACGCCCGCCCGAAGTAATGCCTCGCGGCGGTCCCGGGCGGGGTAAGCGTCACACAAAGGGGTGGTGAGTTTATTCAGAAGGAATCTGAAACTCGGTCTGAGTGCGGTATCCTCAGAAGTGTCGATGGGGTGTCTCACCATCCCTCGCAAAACAAAAAAAACCTATATTATTTTTTGAACGGAGTCACTCAGGTTGCTGTGCGTTATACCAAATAAAAGAATAGACATTTACCTAAAAGATGAGCCTAATTAGGCTACTTTATGATAATTACTTTAGGAGTTATTCAAATTTCAGTAAATTTAAAAAAAAAACCAAATTTTTTCCCTAATCACCCTGTATCTTAGTGGATAGTGGAGATAGCCGCCCTCTGTAGAACAATTTTTTTCTCCAAAGACATCCAGGAATCACCCCTGAAAATATTAGCCGCGTACTCCAACAAAGGATTTATTAAATTTCTGATGACCTTTGCAAGTCGGGAATGATAGAATATGAGTATTTTAACTTATTAAAACGACAATATCTCAGAAAAGGCAATTCCTACGAGAAAATGTATGATATATTTTTTTGTAGATAATCGCCTAATCTACAAACGTTGTAAACACAATTTTCTGATAAGACGTACGGTTTAGCATATATTTGCAAAAAACTGATATTTTGACCCTTTGACCTTGAATAAAAAAGTTTGCAGTCGTCCAATCGCGTGGCAGTCTCTACAGCTTATGTATAATGATGTTTTTAAGGGCTGTTCCAATTTTCAGCAACTTCCGAATTATCTTCCAGTCAAACCTCTAATTTGACTGGACTAATAGACAGCTTTTATACATTTCGAAAGCTCTTGAGTCTCAGTTTTAACATTTCTGAAATCAGTGTAAGTAAGGCCATCTATGTCCAAAGCCCGCAAACAAGGTTACGTATATACTTATAGATAAATCAATTGCCTCGATTCCCAGATCCGGCGGAGCGGAAGTGAGTGCGGATTTGGCAGTTTGCGATTTTCAAATCCGCGGTCGCGGATTTGTTTAATCAAAAAATCTGGCGATTATGAAAGGCCTATGTACTGGCTTCGATTCCCAGATCCGGCGGCGCGGAAGTGAGTGCGGATTTGAGACTTTGCGATTCTTAAATCCGCAACCGCGAATTTCTCTTTGACATTTTCCGCGCTTTAAAAGTGTGATCCGCAACAAATTTTCTGCGGATTTGAAACCTCAAATGCGCCTAAGATAATCCGACATCGGGTATTTCATTATTATTATTATTATTATTCTTTATTGCAGCTTAAAATAAATTTACATCACAATTTTATTTATTTACATATAAATATAAAAAAATTCTAAGCTAAGCCCATCACATAAACAGTAGCTTGTGCGTGGGGGCTGTGACTGCCTAAAATATATAATTACTTTGAAAAAACAAATAAAATCAAAAATTTACTTTAAATAATTTTCAGTAGTAAGATACGTGCTGTATTATATAAAATTAAAACATTCATAAATTGACTTTTAGAACAAATATTTAACATTTTATACTAATAATTCATTGAATAACTCTCTATGGCTTAATATATATTTTTTAAATACTGCTTTAAAATTTAGATCAGTTATAATATTTCTTATATCCACTGGCAAACTGTTGTACAATTTGGGTCCTAATATGCTTGCGTGACGTTGCATGAGGGATTTCTTGCATCTTGCAATATTTATTTGTCGATTTCGTTGCAAACGGGTATCATGGCTAATGCTTCTGATAGAAAATTTTGCCAAATTTTGGTACACAAATTTCAAAAGTGTTACCAAGTATAGCTGTCTGATGCCCATTACATTAAATTCGGCAAACGCCTGCGTTGTTGAATAATATTTAGATTTACCTAAGCATATTTTTATTAATTTACTTTGAACATTATGTAATGTATCTATAGTTCTACTATAAGAAGCACCCCATACTATTATTCCATATTGCAGGATCGATTGGGCAATCGCAAAATAAACGTTTTTTAAAATTTGAATATCGACATAGTTCCTGAGAATTCTAAATTTACGTTTGCCTCAGTCTGCCGGCAGTGTTAAATATATGTTGTTTCCATTTAAGTTCACTGTCTATAGTAACTCCCAGGTATTTTACCTCATTTGTATGCTTTAGTTTAAAGTTCTTTATGCTTAGGTAGTGTGAGTCTTCACTCCGAATTTTTATTTAATTGAATCCGCCAGTGCGGATTTGAGAATCGCAAAATGTCAAATCCGCACTCACTTCCGCGCCGCCGGATCTGGGAATCGAGGCAAATGTAAATCATTAGTTCAGACATCAATCAGAGTTGTTACCGACAATCACTGATTATGCTTTTTGACAAACAGATGGCGCATAAATCATCATAATTATAGATTCCTTGACTGGTTCCTATATTTATATATCATGGAACCAACTAAAATAGAAGTCCAAATGAAAGCTAATTAAATTTTTCGTAAAATAAAATATAATATAATTTATCTGTTCAGCAGTACAACTATTTTTGTGACACTTAGGCGAGAGAGAATACAACGAATTTCATTAGATTATGTTTTAGCGACTAAACAAAAAGGAATTTCACAACTTGTGTAATAATATTTTTGACAGCAGTTCCCGCTGCTGATAAGTTCTCCCTGTCGACGCCTCGCTCCTGGTGTTGGTTAGCCGAGGCTGTACAGTGCAGCCACATCACTCCCCTCCTAGTGACCTAGTGCTGTCACTCGGGAACGAAATTTTTTTTCTAACATATGTTCTCTTCGGTCGGTCTATGCTGGAGCCCCACTGGTGTGGACTGGGGTTTTCATGTTCTTGATCTGGAGAATTGTCGTCGTTTTTTGTTATGTATGCTGGCTTCAACCTTTCTACTGATACTGACTTGTGCTCTCCATTTACGTCTATTTTGAACACCCTGTCATTTAGTCTTTGAATCACTTGGTGTGGTCCTGAGTATGGCGGTTCGAGTGGTTTTTTTACTGCATCACACCTCAGGAACACATGTGTGCATTTATACAAGTCTTTACTAATGAAAACTCGGGCCTTGCTGTGGTGAGCGGTTGGGGTTGCTCTAATTGTCCTCATATATTCCCTGAATTTCTCCACGAATATTTGCGGATCTGCAAGCATGTCCTGGTTGACGAAAAATTCTCCGGGAACACGCAGCGTCGTTCCATATAATAACTCTGCAGGTGAGTCGTTCTGATCCGTGAAGCGCCGACTGGCTTTGCCAGGCTGGTGAATAACGCTGACTCAAATTGTGTGCCTTGGTCAGATGTAATTGTTAGTGGTGTGCCGTATCGACAGATCCAGTTGTCGTAAGGAGCTGTTGCTACCGTGTCTGCTGTCATGTCTTGGATGGGTATGGCTTCTGGCCATCGTGAAAATCTATCTACTACTGTGAGGCAGTACCTGAATCCATTGGCTATGGGTAACTCAATGAGGTCGATGTGAATGTGATTGAACCTGCTATCTGGAACGTCGATGTGCTTAGGTTTCAGTCTTGTGTGACGTTGGACTTTTGCTTTCTGACAGTGAATGCAGTTGCGTGACCACGCCAAAGCGTCTTTCTTGATGCCGGGCCACACGTACTTCTCTTTCAACAGTTTGCTTGTAGTCCTGCCGCTGGGGTGTGCTAATCCTTGTATTGAATCGAAAGCTGCTTTTCGAAGGCTCTCCGGAATGAATGGTCGCACTATATTTGCAGAGATATCGCAGTGAATGAATACTCCTTGGCTGGGATCTACGTTAAGACGTTGTAACTTTAGTGAATAGTTGGCGTTATTTAACAAGTCTCGAAGTTCTTTGTCATCTGCTTGAGCTTGCTGAATTTCTTGAGGTCCGAGGACAGTCGGCATGTTGATCTGGTTAATCCGTGACATAGCATCAGCGACAATGTTGTCTTCGCCTTTTAGGTAGATAATTTCGGTGCTGAACTGTGATATGAATGATAGTTGTCGAAGTTGCCGGGGAGCTTGTTCAGATTTTCTATCCAGTGCGTAGGTGAGTGGCTTGTGCTCTGTTTTTGTGATGAAACTACGATCTTCTAGAATGTGTTGGAAAAACTTGATGGCAGCGTGAATTGCGAGGAGCTCACGATCATATGTGATGTAATTTTTTTCAGCCGCGTTGAGTTTCCTTGAGAACAGGCCAATAGGTTTCCACTGCCTTTCAGTGTGTTGCTGTAGAACTGCCCCTATGGCTGTGTCTGAAGCGTCTGTACTAAGAATTAGAGGTGCTCGAGGATCTGGATATGACATGAGTACTGCCGCCGCCACACTCTGTTTACAATCTTCAAAAACCTGGATTGTAGTTGATGTCCACGGAACTTTACGTTTGTTGTGCTTTTTGATTCTTTGGTCATCTCGTTGAGATGAGCTTGAAGCCTAGCCACGTTCGGAATACATCTGCGGTGGTAGTTAATTACACCCAGGAATCGTCGTAACTCTTGGATCGCTTCAGGTCGTTTGTACTGCATGATGGCCTGGAGACGCTCGGCGGGTGGTTGATATCCGTCTTGGTTAATTGCGTAGCCAAGATACTGAATTTGCTCTTGAGCAAAAACGCATTTGCTGAAGTTGATGACAAGATTGTACTCCCGAAGACGTTGGAAGACTTCCTTCAGATGCTCTTGGTGTTGCTCGTGTGTTTCTGACATTACTAGCACATCGTCGATGTAAATGAATACAGATTCCATTCCCCTGAAGACCATGTCGACAAACCGCTGGAAGGTTTGTGACGCGTTGCGGAGCCCAAACGGCATGACTAGGTATTCATACAGGCCGAAGGGTGTGTTGATTGCAGTCTTTTTGATGTCTTGCTGCGACATTGGTATTTGGTGGTATGCTCTAACCAAATCTAACGATGAAAATACTTTCTTTCCATGCAGGCGTTGAAATAGGTCCTGGAGTAACGGAGTTGAGTATCTATCAGGAGTTGTTTTTGCGTTGAGTTTCCGGTAGTCACCGCAAACGCGCCAGCCCCCCGTTTTCTTTGGTTGCAGGTGTACCGGGCTTGCCCATGGACTGTTTGAGGACCTTATTATATTTTGCTCCAACATAAACTCTATTTCGGTGCGAAGTGCTTGTAGCTTCTCCCCTGCCAGTTTCCTTGGTCGTTCGGCTACTGGAGGTCCACTCGTCTATATCTGGTGGGCTACTGGCGCTGTAGTTTCTGTTCGTGTAGTTACGGACGGCTTGGTCACATGGAATAAGCATTCTGATAGTTAATAGTAGAGATACTATGAATAGGAACATACATTACGTCACCTTTTCATGACAGAGATGTATTTGAGTCGATTATACACCGTTGCTTTAGATGTACGAGTATTCCAAAATGTACTAGAAAATCAGCCCCAATGATTGCTGTCTTTACATCGGCTATTGTGAAGGGCCATTTAAAAGCTCTGCGTAATCCAAGGTCCACTTGTAAGACTCTGTTGCCATAAGTGTTGATGGTGCTTGCGTTCGCGGCGTACAGCTTGAACGGCTCCGTGAAGAGTCTTGTTTTTATCAGAGATCGAGGTAGTACTGATATAATTGAGCCTGAATCTATTAGAAATTTTATGTTGTTTATTTTGTCAAAAATGTGGAGGCGGTATTCTCGTTGGACTATATTGCTGTCACTTCCCGCCTGCCCGAAAGACAGCTTGTTTAGTATCCCTGCTTTTCGTTAAAGTTACAGGGTTGCAGGAAACGTACTGCCTTTTCTTTGAATCGTTGATGATAGAAGCATATTCCTGTATTCTCTAGAGGCATTCGGCTATTTGAACGGGAATGTGAGCGTGACCTACTGCTTCTTGAGGTTTGGTCGTGTTTTCTCAAGTTGTTTGTCATCTCTTTGACTGATAGTCGCAAGGCTTCGACTGCCTTTTCTAGTCTGTCTACTCGTAGCTCATCTGGAGATTTAGATGTATTTATTGCATTGACGCCCTTTTGATAATCAGTGGCCATTACGCTGGATGTTGAGTTGATTTCGACTAATCGGTCGGCCAGACTGGCTGCTGTGCTAAGGCTTGTTTCGGTGTTGGCAGATAGAACAAAACGTACGTTGGATGGTAGACGCTTCAACCATAGCGATCGAAGGACGTCCTCTAAAATCTGATTATTGGCTAGTTCTTGCATCCGACGCCACAACTGTGATGGTTTGCTGTCGCCTAAATCTGTCCCTTCTATCAAAATCTGCAGTTGTTGTTCCTGAGAAGTGCTTAATCGACTAATTAAGCTGTTTTTTAGTGTATTGTATTTCTCTAGCTGAGGTGGGTTTTTTACGATATCCGAGACGTGCTGCAATAGTTCTGAGTCTATATGAGAAATGACGGTCCAATATTTGCTGTCGTCGTTCTTGAGCGAACCACAGTGCTGGATCTTGCTTCCAGAAGGGCGGTAGCTTAAAATCCATCGCGGCCACTTCGTTTTCTATGCTGTTAGCGCGTGTCTCGCCGGCTCCTGGATTATGCTGGTTGTTGGCGTTGTTGTTATCGCCTTGTTCGTCTCTATTATTCAATGTACCAGCTGTATCGTGGTTGTTTGCGCCTTATTGACTCATTTCGTTGCCTCTGGCAGGTTCCCTAACTGGAGAATGCTCGAGAGTCATGTATATAGCTTTTTTTTAGGTTAGCTTTTGTGGGGTCACCAGTTATAGGTTCCTTGACTGGTTCCTATATTTATATATCATGGAAGCAACTAAAATAGAAGTCCAAATGAAAGCTAATTAAATTTTTCGTAAAATAAAATATAATATAATGTATCTGTTCAGCAGTACAACTATTTTTGTGACACTTAAGCGAGAGAGAATACAACGAATTTTATAAGATTATGTTTTAGCGACTAAACAAAAAGGAATTTCACAACTTGTGTAATAATATTTTTGACAGCAGTTCCCGCTGCTGATAATTTCTCCCAGTCGACGCCTCGCTCCTGGCGGTGGTTAGCCGAGGCTGTACAGTGCAGCCACACAATATTGTGATGATTTATGCGCCATCTGTTTGTCAAAAAGCATAATCAACGATTGTCGGTAACAACTCTGGTTGATGTCTGAACTAATGATTTATGTACTAAACTAAATTTGGAACTCGCGATAAGTGAAGACAACTTCAGGCTTCTGGACGAAAAGAAAAGAACATACCACTAGGCTTGAGAAAAGGGACGAAGGTTCTAGAAGTTAGATAAGGGTGGAGTTGGGATATAAAAGCGACTTGCAGGCGCTGCGTGAGTCAGTTTTGATTTGAAAGGCGCTAAAAGTGTTCTAAAGTGAGAACAGTGAAAAGTGGTGATTTAAAAGTGAACTATAAAGCGATAGATAGAATTTAATAGTGCGAGTTACTAAACTGAAAGTGATTATAGTGAACTGTAAGAATTTCGCTTGTTATTAAATTGTGTTTTGGTTTGTAATAAATAAATTTTGTGTGGATAATTAAAAAGTGTATCACTTAATTAATTCTACGAATCCGTTAAGCGTAAAAACGTAACAATTGGTGTCAGAAGTGGGATTAATTAAGTTTTTAGAGATAAGTGAACTAAGTGAATTTTTTTAAAACTTTAATTTTTGTGAGTACAAACTAAAGACATAATAATAAAATGGGTCGAAAATTAGTGGATTTGCGCATTGTGGAGTTGAAAAGAGAATTAAGTAAACGGTCGTTGTCGACGGTGGGGGCTAAAAACTCCCTAACAGAACGGGAATCAGCAGAGATGAAGGAAGCGACAGCAGATATGAAGGAATTACAAGAACGTTCAACTATAGAGATCAAGGCTGAAGTGATGGCGCTGAAAGACGAACAGAAATTGTTAGCAGTAGCTCCTGAACGCTCGTTAGCAGAGCTCAAAGAGGCGATGGAAGAACAGAGGAACCAGCTGGATAACATGAAAGGAAATGTAAGGAATGATCTGGAAAGTCTCGAATCTTCCTTCAAGTAAAATGTAAGGAATGATCTGGAAAGTCTCGAATCTTCCATCAAGGAAAATGCAAGGAATGATCTGGAAAACCTCGAATCTTCCATCAAAGCAAATGTAGGGAATGATCTGAAAAAGCTCGAAAATTCCATGAGGGAAAATGATGAAAATTGAAGATTGAATTAGAATCGGACAGAGCCGACCTGGAAAGGGTAAAGATTCATCACCCAGTGACGGCATCTCACGAAGTCATCGGAGTTAGGAAACTACAGCCTCCAACTTTCGACGGGCAAAGCCCATGGCCTACTTACAAGCTCTAATTCGAAGCAGCAGCAGGCGGCAATTTCTGGACTGAGTATGAAAAAGCAATGGCCTTAACGTTGTCACTAAGGAGCACAGCAGCAGAAATATTGCAGTCAATACCAGCAGAACATCGCAACAGCTACGGGTTCTTAGTTCAAGCGCTGGAAATGCGTTACGGCGATCAGCACATGCAAGAGGTTTATCGACTTGAATTTAGAAATAGACTTCAAAAGCCAGGAGAAACTTTGCAACAACTATGCGCCGATATCGAGAGGTTAGTGCATCTGGCTTATCCTAGTCTCGGCCAAGACTACATCAACGAAGTAGCAAGAGAGGCTTTTCTTAACTCTTTTGCCGACCGAGATGTACAACAGACAGCCAGATTGGCCGGAAAGAAGAATACCGCAGAAGTTTTGGCTTATGTTCTGGTATACGAGGCAGCGAAGCAAGCAACAAGAAGTGCAGTCCGCCTCAGAGAGATCCACACCACAGAGGATACTTGCAACAGAATGAATGCAACGGAAGTACGCGGTCGATTCCGATGCTGGAACTGTAGTGAACCGGGTCATTTGCAAAGGAATTGCAGAAAGCGAAGGAGAGCAGAGGCTCCCGAGAATATGAGTGGCGGAACTTGTTGTGAAAAATGCGGACATCGACAGAAAGGTGACCTGAAGGAGGCCGAAAACAATGATTCCGTGTCTCCCCGCAGACAGCACCCTGCTGCAACGAATAAAGAAGAACTCCATGGGGCGGGAGTTGATCGGGGAAATCGAAGCCCCCGGTGTCATCATCACCACTATCAAACAACTGCAGCGTAGTGGCAACAGCCTTGTCATCGATGGTAAGATTGGAGCAGAAAAATGCACAATAACTGTAGATACTGGTGCTTCTAAATCGGTTATCTGCGCTGACATGGTCGGTAATAAATGGCTGAAATACACACGCCAATACAGACTGAAAACTGCAACAGGAGAGCCAGTACGATTACACGAGGAAATTATGTTGGATGTGTTTCTCGCTGACATTGGATTTTCACATTCGTTCCTGGTAGCTGATATAACAGACGAGTGTATTCTCGGTCTGGACTTTATGAAAGCACATAAAATTCTACTGGACATTGCAGAGGAAATACTGAGATATGACAACATGGAGATTCCAATGGCCACAGGATCCACTTGTTTTCGCAGCTTAAAGTCGTCGCTCGTGAAGATACCGTGCTTCTTCCGTGTGCTGAGAAATTGGTACGAGCGATAGTCGATGGTGATCCCGGGAGCTACCGAATTTACTTTATAGAACCAGAAAAAACGGAACAAAGCAAAAATATAGCAATTGGAAAATGTCTGGTGAGCATCGACGACAAGAAGGAGGTTTTCGTGAGAGTGCCAAATACCATCGAACGAGAAATGCTACTATTTCCCATTATTATAATTTTCCAAAGTATAGTTAAATAATCCAAAATATAGATAATTCAGGGCATTACATAAAATTCTAATTCATCCGACACGCGAAACTGGCTGGAAGCGAGTTATTCGTCGAGAAGTGTCACAACCTTCGCTGTTGACTTTTCACCCGTTATGTCGCGGACATGAAGTGACATAGAGTTTCGGCCAATAGCCCATTTCAAAGATATTTTAATACCCGTATTTCTGCTGTTTACTACGTTATCATATGAGCAACCGTTAAGAAGATATTCAAAAAAACTTGCGTTATTAGTTATTTCAGGCACGTGAAGTGCGAACTTTGGCGTTGTATTACTCGCAAACTATACAAGCAAGAACGTTGACTAAGGGCTTATTCTAAAGGTAATCACTAGCACTATAAGTTTGGTAATCGGCATTAACCCACCCAAATTAATATCTTACGAGATAATCGCAAAAAACTGCATTCAACCTTAACCACCCGAACAAGTTCAAACTTTCCGCGGCCATAACTTTGAGCCAAATTAACTAACAGACCTCGTTGAGGGCTCATTTAGTAGATAATTTTATTCTCTAATGACTTTGTATTGATCATTTTCAGCTATCATTGCACACAACCGAGTTATTTGGTATAAACGACCTCTACCTCTTTTTAAAGATGGCGGCTTTTCCCATCACACTGCGACCCCACAAACTTGGTTTTAACATTGTCAGATGTACCCCAACAAATTCCAAAAAAAATGTTGACCATCATGAAATGCAATTTGATTTACTAATTGCACTGGACTATAAGGAATTACATAAACTGACAGAAAAGGGAAAACCATTTATCAGGACAGAAAAGTGCGAGGAAAGTTTCAAGACACTAAAACGAGGACTTTGCCAAGCACCAATACTCACATACCCGAAGCCAGGCGAAAGATTCATATTGGACACAGACGCGAGTAATGTCGGGATTGGTACAGTGCTATCACAAAACTTCGAAGGACAGGAAAAGGTCATAGCTTACTACAGTAGAGCCCTGTCAAAATCGGAGCGGAATTACTGTGTCACAAGAAGGGAACTATTGGCAATCGTGTACTCAACTAAACACTTCCACAAGTATCTCTATGGGCAAAACTTCATCCTTCGAACAGATCATGCAGCATTAAAATGCCTGATGCAATTCAAAAATCCTGAAGGACAAGTGGCAAGATGGATCGAGAGACTTCAGTCCTACGACTTCAATATAGGCCACAGAAATGGTAGGAACCATAGTAATGCAGATGCACTCTCCCGGCGACCATGCGTACTAGACTGCAAACATTGTGGACGTATCGAGGAAAAGTGTCAAAGGACGACAGTCGAGCCACCGACAGGATGGGATGACCAGGGACTCCGAGACGCCCAACGCGACGACCCGGATATTTCTCCAATTCTGACATGGAAGGAATACGAGGAAAAGCCGGAATGGAAGGACATTGCAGAGAGGAGCGAAACCCTGAAGAGCTATTGGGCCCAATGGGATTCTTTGCACATTGAGCGAGGAGTATAAAAGCGCAAATGGGAAACCGCTGACGGTACCTCTCATCGAATGCAGGTATTAGTCCCCCGCGTTAGAATAAGAGATATTCTAGAGGAGGGTCATAATGGCGCATCAGGAGGACATCTGGGAGTCAATAAAACTTTGCCAAAAATAAGAGATAGATTCTATTGGCTTCACATGCGAGACGATGTTGCAGACTGGTGCCGTAAATGCACAACTTGTGCCAGCAACAAGGGCCCTCGAGTAAGAACGAAAGGAGAAATGCAGCAATACAACGTGGGAGCCCCATTTGAAAGAATCGCAATCGATGTGGCAGGACCTTTTCCGGTGTCAGACCGAGGAAATCGTTACATTTTGGTGGTCATGGACTACTTCAGTAAGTAGCCCGAAGCATATGCCATTCCAAATCAGGAAGCAATCACTGTTGCAGAGGAATTAGTGAACAATTGGATCTGCAGATTTGGTGTTCCTCATGAGCTTCACTCTTACCAAGGGGGAAACTTTGAATCTCAAGTTTTTCAAGAAGTATGTAAGATTCTCGGGGTGAAGAAGACAAGGACGACGTCCCTTCATCCCCAGTCCGATGGAATAGTAGAGCGATTCAACAGGACAATGTTAAAACACCTAAGGAAAGTTGTTAGTGAGCACCAGCGTGACTGGGACAGTTACATCCCTATATTTGTAATGGCATATCGGACAGCGGTTCATAATTCCACCGGACAAACCCCTTGTAGTGTGATTTTTGGAAGACAAATCCGGCTGCCAAGCGACTTGAAATTTGGGACACCTGTTGAAAGCAACGAGTCTACTGGCGGCGGTTATACAGGTGAACTTCGTGATCGGCTCGCAGATATCCATCAGCTTGCAAGGAAGAATCTTAAGATAGCCAGTGACAGGAAGAAAACTAGGTACGACCTCCGAGCAAACTGTAGCGGATACCAGGAAGGCGACCTCGTTTGGCTGTTCAACCCTCGACGACGAAAAGGCAAGTCTCCGAAACTTCAGCGCCAGTGGGAGGGGCCCTATAAATTCTTAACACGGATCAACGACGTTGTCTATAGGATTCAACAAGGACCCAAAGCCAAGAAGAAGATTGTGCACATAGACAGGCTATGCCCATATCATCAGCCGGACCCTGGATGGACAACTGTTCGGGACGATGATGATGCAATGTGATGATTTATGCGCCATCAGTTTGTCAAAAAGCATAATCAACGATTGTCGGTAACAACTCTGGTTGATGTATGAACTAATGATTTATGTACTAAACATTGATTATCTATAAGTAGATGCGTAATCATGGGACCTGCGAGGATGGCGGGTGTTGGTGTTTGGCGGTGCTCGGGTCTATATTCTTTTTGCGGTTTGTTCTTTCGGTAAAACTTGCAAGATTTGGAAGCTTTGGTTTGGAGTTTCGATAATACATAATAAAAAAGCTGAGGGTTAACGATGATGGAAATAAAGTGTACATAAGAAGGTATGTTCTTGGAACATTAAAATGAAGTTGAATTTATTTTGGCTGGGGCGCGGTGCCGTATACAAATTTGAGATATCGAATCTCATGATTTTTCAGTTTTCGGACTTTTTGATTTTATGAGACTTATTTGCATTAGTTAGCGAAAAGTGCACTGCAGGGAGAGGGGTGTCGAAACACCGTTTTGAAACATTTCTCTTCATGTTTTTTGGTGACTGATTATGAAAATCATCAGGAAATTTTAGGACTGCAATAAAATATGTTCGTCACCCTTATAAATATAAAATACACCCCTTTTTAAACTCTTTTCTTTACTTTCACTTCGGAGCATCAAATCTTGTAACGTTAATTTAACCGCCTTTTACTCAATGCAAATGGATGAAACTTTGCAGGCATACATATTCCCGATGACAATACACGAATATGACATTTTGTTACATTTTTTGTTGTTGATTTTGTTGTTGAGTAACAAAAAACGATTTTTAATAAAAAATGCTTGGAGTTATTCGTTCTACTCAATGTAGAGTCTTAAAATTCACTTCCCTTCAATAAAAATTGGTAAAAATTAACAGACATGTGTATTTCCGACGAAAACACACGAAAATGATAGTTCCAAATTAAAAATGGCGGCCAAAAAAATATGATGGATTACATTTTTCTTTACAAGCCACTCGTTCGATATGGGTATCAAATGAAAGGTTATAACAAGTTGAATACAATTAGCGTCATCCTAAATTCAAAATGGCGGTAGAAAAATGGCGGCATAAAAGTGGCGGCCAACACAAAAAAGAGGATCAATTTTTCTGTACATCGCGCTCGGCATGGGTATCAAATGGAAGGGAGTGACAATTAGAATACTGTTGTCTGTGTCCCGTCATTTCAATTCAAAATCGCGGCCAACACAAAATGGCGGTTTACCCTTTAATTTACTTCGCTCTCGGTATGGATATCAAATGAAAGTGTATTAAAGTGAGTAAGAAAGTAAACTGTATGACGTCATTTTAAATCAAATATGGCGTTCACTCAAAAATGGCGGAAGACATAACATAGCTACCAATAGCAAATAAAAATATGATTTAAAAAGATGCAAAAAAATATGTTTCCAGTTTTTAGTTTTTATTGCTCCAGCCAGTATACGCGAGCACACTACCTTTCAAAATGTAAAAAAAATCGTAGAGCGCTATTAGATTTTTGAGGGGTCATCAAATTGTGCATTTTTGGGCTGCACTTGAGAACTGTTGTAAAGAAACAAATACAAAACATGTAAAAAACTTTCCTTATTTAACATGATAATCTAATTAAGAGTTTGGAAATTGTAATGTATTAATTAACGCTATTCGTTACTAAAAAGTAAAAAATAAAAAAAATAAAAAAATTTTTTTTAAGAAACTCTTTTCTTTACCTTTATATATTGATCAGTTGTGAACACAAAATTAATATAGATACTAAAAAAATCGACTAAAAGGTAAAAAATAAGAAGATTTTAAACAATATAAACTTTTAAATCAAAATGGAAAAAATCTCACACATTCCTTAAAGAAAAGCGTGGGGTGCGTTTTTTTTTTTTATTATTTAATCTAGCCAAATTTTATCAAGCATTAAGGGGATAAAACTAAAGGGAAGTAATATTTTAAAAATAAACTTTATACAGCAGCTTTTTTCTACGTTTTGGATAATTGTTGCTGCTACCGGATTGCAGGTTGGTTGCTTGGTATTGTTAAGAAGAAATAAGTCATTTTCAACCACCCCTAGATACAGGTTGTATTTGAAAAATGATTCAAATATTTTTATGTGTTTAAATTTTATTTTTGATCAAAAATAAATTGGAAAATTTATTATAATCTCTTTTTCAATGCGGTCAACCACCCTTGAATCAAATCAAAATCAAAAAAAAACTTGAAAATGTTGTACGATTTTTGAACAAATTTCCCAAAATAACTCTTGTACAACTAGTCCATTATTTAGTTTGTCATATCATGGTTCATTGTCTTGCAGTAAGATTAGTACAAGGGTTGAATAGGTTAACCATTATCATCGTTGGGAGGTGGAATTGACGAGGAATTCTGCGTTTGAATTCTGGGATGTTGTATGAGGCCACCACATCAGCCTTCGATGCTATTTCCGAACAGATTTCCGGATTTTTATTTTCCCACCCGGAAAGCGAAATCATTGTTGCGGGTGATTTCAACGTTCATAATGTACATTGGCTAAATTACTCAAATGGCACCAGTGTTCCTGGAAAAGACGCCGAGCTCTTTGCGAGCCTCAACAACTTGCACCAAATTGTCAAATGTCCGTCCAGAGTCCCTGATATTCCAGGTCAAGGAGCCCATCTCCTTGACCTGTTTCTTTCTTCCCACCCGACGCGGTACTCCATCAAGGTTAGCTCACCCCTTGGCAACTCGGACCATAAACTAATTAGCGCTTATTTCCCATATCCATCCTCGACCACAACCACCACAGCTCCTAAAGGAACTGTGTATCACTATGGGAAATCCAACTGGTTGGGTCTTATTCGCTTCTTCCAGGCCACTGACTGGGATTTGTGTTTCCGTAATGCCAATGCGAACTATGCGGCTCTCTGTGTCACCAAAATTATTCGAGCGGGTATGCGCTTGTTCATCCCTCACTCTACCAAATCTGTGAAGCCTAGGCCGAACAAATGGTTCAATGGGGAATGTATGAACGCAATCAAAGCTAAAGAAGCCGCCTATAGAGCATACAGACGTTCGCCTAATGAGCCACTTCGTCGTGAGTAAGTCAAACTTAGAAACTCCTGTAACTCCATCATCAGGAAAGTCAAATCATCATTTGATGATAGATTGAGAAGTTAGATTCTTAACTCCACTACAGGCAGCAAAAACTTCTGGTCCTTGGTAACTGCCATCAAGAGGAATTTTACTTCCTTCTCAACACCTCCTTTTATTCACAACAAGGAAGTGATAACAGAAAGCAAACCCAAGGCCGACCTATTAGCTTCTCTGTTCGCCGCAAATTCTTCTTTACCCGATGCTGCTATGTCACCCCCCACTCTCGAGAATACCACCCACTCAATGGACGGAGTTCACTTCAGGACTCGCGAGGTGTTTAGGTGTCTCAAGGAACTCGACGCCAATAAATCCACTGGTCCCGACAAAATCCCCCCTATGGTACTTAAAAAATGTGCCTCACCTTTGGCTAAACCTCTGCGCAAACTTTTTGCCCTGTCTTACTTCTCCGGAGTGTATCCCGACTCTTGGAAACTAGCTCATGTTCAGCCAATCCCAAAAAAAGGTGAAGCCAGCGACCCCTTAAACTACCGCCCAATAGCAATTACTTCTGTTCTCTCCAAAATCAAGGAGACAATAATCAATAAAAAGCTGATGATATATCTAGAATCCAACCAAATTATACACGACAGGCAATACGGCTTCAGATCTAAACGGTCTACTGGCGATCTGCTTGTGTGCTTAACCGAGCGTATCAACCAAAGCATTCACAGCTTGGGTGAGTCTAGCCTGGTTGCTCTAGATATATCAAAGGCTTTTGACAGAGTATGGCACCCAGCTCTGTTGAATAAACTCCAAGCTATTGGTATACACTTAGTTCTAAGGAACTGGATTAAGAGCTTTCTTTCAGGCCGTTCAATCAAGGTAGTATTGGATGGCGTCGAATCCAACCCCCACGCCATTTCGGCCGGAGTTCCCCAGGGGTCAATTCTCTCACCCGCACTTTTTCTAATCTTCATTAATGATCTGCTCTCAATCCCCTCCAACCCACTTCACTGCTTCGCTGATGACGGTACTCTGAATTTCTCTTACTCCTTCGACAATATAAGACAAGCACGTGCCAGACCTTGTCTTTACCACCGTCAACTGATGTCGACTTCGATCAACCGGGATATCGAATCGATTCTTCATTGGGGCGAAATGAACCGCGTCGAATTAAATGCCACAAAAACGAAGCACTGTCTGATCTCCAACAAAAATTGTACCGACCTTCCTCCTGTCTCGGTGGATGGAGAGAATCTAACGGCTGACTCAACTCTCAACATCCTAGGGGTAGCTTTAACGGAGCATTTGCGATGGAACGATCACATATTCCAAATCGCCAAACAAGCCTTCCAATGCCTTGGATTTCTCAAGAGATGCAAGTTCCTCCTCCAGCCAGCCGCATTGGCTACAATATACAAATCCTACATTCGGCCGCGCCTCGAATACAACTCACATATCTGGGCAGGCGCCCCAAAAACCACCTTGGCTTGTCTCGACAAGGTGCAAAATCGTGCCCTCAAACTCATTGGTGATGGCCCCTTTCGCGCCTCCATAGACACCTTGAGCCACCGTAGGAATGTAGCAGCCCTCTCCATACTTTATCGCTAATACCATGGCGACTGTTCCACCGAAATTCAGGACCTCCTGCCTGCACGGCAATGCTTTTCCCGCAACACAAGACTAGACCGCTCGGCTCACCCCCATACCCTACAGCCCCCTCGTTCACGCACAATACGGTTTAGAAGTTCGTTTATGAATAGAACAACTCGACTGTGGAATGATCTCCCGCAGTCAGTATTTCCGAACTGGTACAACATCTTAGAGTTCAAACGTGAGGTTCATCGTCATTTTCTTCTACACCCTCCAGACCCCCTCTAACCTTTCCTATTCTCCTCTATTCTTCAAACCAAGCTACTACTAGACATTGCACCATGAACTGAACGACATGACGGACTGGTAGTACAAAGGGTTACACCTAAGCTTGGTTTTTTCATAAAAAAAAAAACAAATGAGCTCGGAAATACTAACCGATTATTCCAGAATCCAGTTGTTCTTTTTAGAAACGAATTCCTATTTTGTAGAGTGCCCGAAAAGAGGGCTGCAGGTGGAAGGAGTGAGACGAGTTATCTAATTTGGTGCTGAGGGAATAAGATTGCCGTGCAGTCAGGAGAGGGTTTATTTCGATGGTACTGAGATAGTGGCGATAGAATGTTGTATGTTTAGCAAGTAAGTCAGTTCGCCTTCGACGATAACTTCGGAAGTTTACGGGATAAAACTGATAAAAGTGTTTAAATATTCTCCGTTTTTACAACCCAGCGGGAAATGTAATGGCTAGGTAAGCGAGGTGATAATGAGATGGACCCATTACCTTTGTGATGAAATAATAGCTTATTTTTACATAGGGATGTCCTATGGCGGTAAGTACTTACTGTAGGCATTACAAACGAGGACTTATTTCAGAGGTGAAGTGTATTAAGTGAATACATAGATTACCATGTAAGGCACGCAGAATAAAATTCTGGCTTCCCTTTTTAGCATTAAAAACATTACTATCCAAAATTACCATTGCATTTCAGCTACATTTGGTGAGAATTTTACTATAGCAAGATATATTTTTGACTGCACTGCACGATCCACATCGAACGAATTTGGAGGGCGGAATAAACTCAAGAAGAGAGGCTTCGACAAGACAAAGACTAATAAAAGCACATCACATTTCCAACGAAAGTATTTCACAAGTCATTACCTAGTCGCTTATCTAGCCATTACAATGTAAAGACTTCCATTTTACTAAATTTGCAGTCGAATTTTTCAATTACCATGTAAGCGGTACCACAAATCATTCTTGGGTTACCTGAGTAACCCCTCGCTCAGAGGCGGATTAAGCTTCTGCGGGACCCTAGGCGATTGCAAATGTGGGGCCCCCTATTTTTACCCCTTGCAGAAATAAGTTTTTTTAATAAATTTATTCATACACTTAGAATTCTTATAATTAATATTTACGATTCGCTTAAATTGACTTTATACACACTTTTTCCTGCATTTCGACTCGGTGAATTTATCGATCACATCATCGAATTCAATCAAAAGAATACTTAACATGTCTAGTCGCTCTTGTTGCATAGCAGCTCTTTGAGCAGCCTTAATTCGTTTCAACCCTGAAAACGAACGTTCTGCCGAACAAACCGTTATCATCATTGTCAGGAATATTCGAAGAGCTACTTCAACGTTCGAAAATACATTAATAAGTTTGTCTTCAACGATAATCTCATATAATTTGCCATGAGATTTTTGCGCATTTCCGTATCTCGATTTAACATAATGGTGGAACTGTTTCAGCTCGGGAGCAAAATATTCTAAATCGTTAGAATAAATGCGCACCAAGTTTTCAGTCGCGCTTTCATACTCATCATCCGTTAATGAAAAATCATTTAGAAATGAGAAGTTTTTGTAAATCTAAACTAAACCTAAACCTGTCCTCTTCTGTTGATTTCAACGATAATCTTTCGGCATCGGGGGCTCCATTACCACCGGGGCCCCTAGGCACCTGCCTAGGTCTGCCTAATGGTTAATCCGCCACTGCCCTCGCTAGTTTTCCTGCTGGGAAATAAAGCCTTTGATTTGTTACATATAGGGTGTTAGTAATACTCTATTTACAAATTTTATAGCGCCAAACTATTAGGAGTCCCAGCATACGTGACAGACCCTGTACAAGCAGTTGCGGAAAAATTGTAAAGATGAGAGGATGAATATTAACAAAACCAGTTAATACTAAGTAAAGCCGGTTTATAGTACACTTCAGCCTGTCCCTGTTATGCTGTCTGTAAATTTTGGAAAGAAGGATTCAATTGTTTTACAGTTCCAGGTTGATATATTTATGTGGATCTATCATTATAGCCAAGGTCCTAAATCCAAAGCAATGCCTGAATGCGAAAGTATCTTTTTGATTGAAAGCCGTGAATTATGCCTACTGGGGACACCACGATATAAAAAAACGCGGCCTGTACTCGACCTCTTAGGTGGTGTGGAAGAGAGTGCACAAGACTTATTATATTTATAAAGCACTTACAATTCCTGGTGCGTTATAAATTTTAAAATATTCTTTTAGAGTTGTCTAAAACCACAACAATTTTCCCGATGTCTGAAAATGCAGCAAATTTCTGTCACGCGCGTGACCCTGCATTGGTGGACATCCGCTCGTTAATAAATAAATATATTACGATCAGCAATTATTGGACCATCAGCATTGTTACCTGCTTGCACATTGATTTTCGAGTATCGATTCTTAGCCTGTTCAAGGTTCAATTCTTGAGCTTTGATGTGTAAGCAAATAATTTTTATATAAAAGAAGAAACAAATAAATTAAATTCATTCAGTCATTAACAATCAAGCCTTTTATTTTATACTCAGTGTGAGGCTGCACTGAGAAGTCAGTTAGTGAGAAGTTAATAAATAGATAAAATAATCTATTTTTCGGGGGGGTCACCAACGTTCGAGAATCATTTGGTGATCCCGTTTACGCTATGGAATCATTCGAGCAGCTTGTAACTCTTCAATCCGGAATCGGAAAACGCATCGAGAAGCACTTTCAGAACTTCAAAAAAGATTCCCCCAGCAGAAAAAGGGGAGGCGATGGCATCCAGAGAATGCAAAATAGGCTCTCAACGCTGGAAGAAGATTGGGCTCAATTCCAGCAAAACAACAGCCAACTGACTCCATTACAAGAGGAATTCTCGCAACATCCGTATTTCAGCCAGGGATTTGAAGAAGTAGTAAGCACAGCGTACGAGGAATTTAAAAAGGCAATTCAAGCAGCCATCATAGCTGCAACAGCAGAACTTGCAGCAGCAAAGGTCAGAGATCCAAGCCCAAAGTCCGGCACCAGCGGCCAGCAAAATGAAAGTGAACCTGAGGAATCAGCAGATGATAAGAGAGAAGTGGCCGACATAGAACAAGCTAGACGGTTACGACGCCAACATGCGCTTTTACGGCTCTAGAACGGCTTTTGGCATCAACAGAACAAGACCTGAATATCCCGCGTTCTCAAGCATACTACACACAACGGAGAACAACAATTGAAAAATATTGGACGGATATCAGCAAGTTACACCAAGACATCATGTCTGAAGCGGATCAAGCTGATTACAACCTGAATGTGTTCCTAGAACTGGAGGACCACTATCTTGATATAATTACACTTATCCAAGAACTCTCTGCTCCTCAGGAAACGACACTTTCATCCAGGCCATCAATATCAAACTCAGTAAAGCTCCCTAAGATCACACTACCTACGTTTGACGGGAATTACCTCAGGTGGGAACAGTTCCGAGATCTTTTCAAGGAATTAATCCATATTCAGCCAATGGGTGCGGTACAAAAATTAATGTATTTAAAGGCAAACCTAGTGGGGGAAGCCAGCAAAATTGTACAACACCTCCCAGTAACAGAACATAATTATTCCATTGCACTGCAAAATGAGTCCGCCACCGCCATAAAGGCCTTACACGATAACACAAAGGAAGTGTTACTAAAATTAAATAACACAGGTCTTAACACAGACAGTTGGAGCCCTCTCGTACACCATATCCTGGTCAAGAAACTTGATCGAGCCACTCATCATCTTTACGAGCAGTCACTCGCCAATCCGAAGGAAGTCCCAGACATATTTGGACTCCTTAAATTCTTGGAAACACGCTTTCAATCACTGGAAGCACTGGGAAGTGGACGAATCAACAGCCAGTACATGAAAGAGCGCCCTCAAGGTCACAAGGCGTCTTTAATGTTAGCAAAAAATCCTATCAAAAGGCCATGCGACATGTGCAAAGGAGAGCACCCGTTGTACTATTGCCAAAGGTTTTTAACGCGAAAACCACAGGAGCGAGCAAAGTACGTTCGACAGTGGAAAAGATGTGAAAATTGCCTCAGGACTGGACACTCAGTATCCAAATGCAAAGGAAGACGCTGTTCCAAATGTGCAGAGAGACACAATACCATATTGCACGATGATTCAAGGTCCACTCTGAGACCATCACCTCAGCAAGAGATCGTTGCCCCTTCAGCAAACTTAGCAGCCGCAACCCACCAAGAAGCACAGTATAAATATTCAACGTCATACGTATTTTTAGCAACAGCCATAGTGCGAGTAATGGATCATCATGGCAACTGGGTGGAGGGAAGAGCCGTCCTCGATTCTGGCTCCCAGCTCAGTTTCGCCACAGAACGATTCACTCGAAGACTAGGTTTCATGTCCCGCAAGGAACAGCACGACATCACTGGGATAGGTGAAATTCCACTAACTAGCCACGGCAGAGTTCATCTTAAAATAAAATCACGGACATGTGGATTTACAACCAGTTTGGAAGTCTTCATCCTAACGAAAATAACATCTGATCAGCCGAGTAGTTACATCCCGACGGCAGATTGGCCCATTCCAAAAAACATTCAATTGGCCGACCCTAATTTCAACATATCTCGCGGTATTGACTTGCTGATTGGGGCTGAATTAGTCTACTCACTACAGTCAATCGGACAAATAAAACTAAAAGACTCGCATACTGTACTACAAAACACAGTTCTCGGGTGGATTGTGACAGGGAAGGCAACTTCACAAGACGCAACATCAGCCTTTTGCGGAATAAGCCAACTCGAGCAGGAAGGATTGGAAACAGCTCTAGAAAAATTCTGGGAAATGGAGGAAATTGACAAACCAGAGCGTTGCATCACACCAGCCGATCAATATTGTGAAGACCTCTTTAGGGCCACTACCAAGAGGGAATCATCAGGACAATACATAGTTCGGTTTCCATTAAAACAAGACCCGTCCGCCCTAGGGGAATCTTGGAGTATTTCCTTTCAACGATTCCTGTCATTAGAAAAAAGACTAACAAAATGTCCGGAATTGAAACAACAATATAGGGAATTCATACATGAATATCACAAACTTCAATACATGGAACAAATCAAACATGAAGACCTCAGCCAGCTTCATTACTTCCTACCCCATTATTGCGTCATTCGTCCGGAGAGCAGCACAACGAAATTACGGGTCGTATTCGACGGCTCAGCAAAGTCAACAACGAACTTGTCCCTCAATGACATTCAGCATAAGGGTCTTAGAACTCAAGATGAGCTGTTTACCATCCTAGTTCGCTTCAGGACGCATAAGTACGTTTTTACAAGCGATATAACCAAGATGTATCGACAGATATGGATTAATCCAAGTGATCAAAATCTACAGCTCATTTTGTGGCGAGATCACCCCGAAGAGGAGTTAAAAATATTCCGATTACGAACAGTAACTTACGGTACCACTGCCGCACCTTATTTAGCAACTAGATGCCTGCAACAATTAGCAGAGGATGAAGTAGAACGATATCCTTTGGGCGCAGCAATTACCAGGAAAGATTTTTACATGGATGACGTTATGACAGGGTGCGATTCCCTGGTTAAGGCGCTCAATATGCAGACCGAACTTATCGACATAATGAAGGCAGGAGGCTTCTCGCTTCGAAAATGGTGTGCAAACCATCCAGATTTACTAGCCAGAATCCCAAAGAAGATCGCGAAAAAGAAATTGATATCAGCGACGTGACAGAAACATCCGTCAAAACCTTAGGCTTAACTTGGTTCCCCAAAGCAGACCAGTTTCTCATAAAAACGAAATGGGAAGGAGTGAAGCGCATCACTAAGCGAAGTGTACTAGCAGATGTAGCCCATCTTTTCGATCCTCTTGGTTTGGTCAACCCAGTAATAGTGACCGCAAAAATCTTCATGCAGGAACTATGGGCATTAAAACTAGACTGGGATGCCAGTCTATCCGCAGAACTTCACACTAGATGGACATATTTTCGGCAGAGCCTATCAAGGCTAAACGACATCAAGGTTCCCAGGAGAATACTAGCAGACCGGCCAGTAAACATACAGCTGCACGCATTTTCCGATGATTCGGAAAAGGCGTATGGAGCAGCCTTATATTTACGATCAGAAAATGCAGCCGGGCAGATCACAGTACGCTTAATTTGTGCAAAGTCACGAGTAGCTCCGCGAAAAATCATCACGCTGCCACGACTGGAGCTATGTGCAGCAAAACTGATGGCACAATTGGTGGACCGAGTTAGATCAGACTTAAGTTTAAAGATCCATAATATAACGTACTGGACAGATTCGCAGATCGTTTTATCGTGGGTACAAGCCGAATCCTCAACATTTAAAACATTTGTCGCTAACCGAGTAGCCACGATTCACAAATTATCCAACGTTCATCAGTGGAAATATGTACAGACCAAACTAAATCCAGCCGATCTCGTGTCCAGAGGAACCACGCCAGACGGTTTACTAACCACAGAACTCTGGTTCAACGGGCCACCATTTCTCTATCAACCCACAGAACTCTTCCCGGCAGAAGCAGTTTCCATAATCAGGTTACTTCCTGAAGAAAGGAACAAGAAAACAACACTAATAGCGCATCGTGAAGAATCCATACTTCAAAACATTGACCACCGAAACTCATTCAGGCACTTACAAAGAGTAACAGCGTATGTAGCAAGGTTCTGCCAAAGACTAAAGGAAAAACAAACACAGAAAAACTTCTCCAAGACGCTAACAGTAAAAGAATTACGCCGAGCTCTCCACATTATCATAAAGATTATGCAAAAAGGAAGTTTTGAACGGGAACTCCAGGAACTAAGACGCAGTAAACAAGTTCCGCAGACAGCCCACTGAGTACTCTTAGCCCGTTTATCGATGATAAAGGGATCATAAGAGTAGGGGGAAGACTACAAAGAGCGAACTTGTCCTACAACAGCCGACACCCAATGGTCTTACCACACAATCATCTCTATACTAAATTATTATTAACACAACTTCATATCGAGCATCTTCATGTCGGCCCGCAAGCCCTGCTAGCTATCGCCAGACAACAATTTTGGCCATTAAGAGGAAGACAATTAGTTCAAACAATCGTTCATCAATGTATTCGATGTTTTAGAGCTCAACCCAAAGGTATGGGGCAAATAATGGGAAATCTCCCAGCCGAAAGGATACAACCATCAAGACCATTTCTGCATACAGGAATTGATTACTTTGGCCCAATTAACATTCACTACAAGATCCGAGGGAAAACACCAACCAAGGCATATGTAGGAGTATTCATCTGTTTCGCTACTAAGGCTACACATTTTGAAGTAGTTTCGGACCTAACAACGGCAGCCTTTATAGGAGCCATGAAGCGGTTTATTGGAAGACAGGGAAATCCTGCTAAGATATACAGCGACAATGCCACAAATTTCATGGGCGCAAGGAACGAGCTAAATTTCCTTACAGATCTTCTTTCGGACACAAAACATCAAAAGGAAGTCTCCGAATATTGTGCCCAGCGAGGGATCGAGTAGCGTCCAATACCGGCTCGGTCACCACACATGGGGGGACTGTGGAAGCAGCGGTAAAAGGAGTGAAACATCACCTCAAACGTCTCCTTGCCGGCGCATCTTTGACATTCGAGGAGCTGTGTACAGTAATGACACAGGTGGAAGCAATCCTCAATTCACGACCGCTTACGCCTATGTCTAATGACCCAAATGACTTCCAGGCCCTAACACCAGGACATTTTTTAATAGGAGAGCCGCTGACTACGATAGCAGATCCTCAAGCCGAAACATTAAAAACAAATTTAGCCAAAAGATGGAATATGGTTCGAGTTTTGCAACATGAATTTTGGCGACGTTGGTCAACTGAATATCTGCAGGAACTACAAACCAGATATAAATGGAAGCGGGAATATCAAAACATCAAACCAGGAACATTAGTCTTACTAAAGGACGAAAACTTACCCCCATTAAACTGGAAAATGGGACGTGTTGCAGAAGTGCACCTGGGAAAGGACAACAAGGCACGAGTTCTAAGCATTAAAACTGCCACTGGAGAGACTCAAAGAGCGATTCATCGCATTTGCCCACTTCCATCGGAGGAAGAACCAGAATCATCAACGCAAATTGTCCCGAGTATCGACACCTTGACTAGGCCAAAGAGGAAACTGCCTCCTCATCCATTAAGAGGTAGATTCCTACCAATAAACTCTAACTGGCACAAAGCTGCAACGGATTCACCCGACACCAACACAACTATAATAGCCGAAGATCCACAGCCACGACCAAAACAAGCCAATAGGTCGACAGTCGCTAATGCCATGACCACAGTACTCCTAACTTTACTGGTTCTGCCTGCTCTCGGGCAAACTCAGACAGCACCATTTGAAATTTTCGCGTTCGACCCTGAAGTCGGCGCATACTTTGAGTACGTTGGGAATGCCGACATAGTTGTAAGTGACTGGAATCTCATCGTGTACTTCGATACCACAAACTTTTGGCATGAAGCGGAAGAATTAACAAGCTTAGTAGAACGATTAAGAAATCTCTGTCAGCTTGCAGCAGGATACGAGCGCCTATGTAACGCCATTACAAACGACTTAAATCATGAACTCCTCACCATCCAGCAGCAGAATCGCCTCTTGCGGAGATCACATTCACGCCAACGGCGGTCCCCTTTTGACTTCATTGGAACTGTTGCCAACCGTCTCTTTGGTGTATTAGATCAAGAATACGCCGAAAATATGAACACAATCATGAGAGATACCACGACCAACGAGGCCCACTTACTAGAACTCCTCAAAAATCAAACATCATTGATAGAGTCTACCCAAAATATCATCAAGAAAGATGAAGAATACATCGATTAGCAATATTCTACAATCAACAAACATCTCATAAAAATTCACCAAGAAATCAAAGAAACAAACAAGCAAGTGGAAGAACAACACGTCTTGCAGCTATTCAACTTAGTTACGGCGCATACCACCTTGGTAATGAATAGCTTCAGGAAAATGCAAACGGGACTAGTCAAAGCTATCACCGACAGCCATCATGGAAAAATAAATCCCCTGTTAATAACACCGGTTCAACTGAAAGAAGAGTTCCAACTTATTCGAGAACACCTTCCACCCAAGGCCCGGTTACCAGTTACTAGAAAGGAGATGCAGCTGCAACAATTGTATCAACTAATGACAGCCGATGTAGTAGCAACTAATAACAGCATCATCTTCAACTTAAGGCTACCATTAATACGAGACGATAACTTCAACTTCTTCAATATCATTCCACTGCCCATAGAATTCGCCAATTCCACCATAATAATAGAGCCACCTAATCGGTTCCTAATAAGTGACCTGCATCAAGATAACTTCTACCCCATGTTCGCCAGCGAATTTCAACAATGTCACCGAGATTTCAGTAGGTACCTTTGCAGATTAAGACGGCCAACTTATACGGCAGCTGCATTCAGGGAGTGATGCGAGATTGCGCTCGCACTACACAAGAACGTCATTCCTAAAGACTGCACCACTACACAAGTTCACTACACCAACCAATGGATACCACTTCAGCAGCAAAACCATTGGATTTACTCCCTCAAAGAAGAAGTCACCATCAATATAGTGTGTAATGCTGTCTCCTACGAACAAAAATTGAGAGGAAATGGAATTCTGCTTCTGAAGGCCCAGTGCATCGTCAAGCAAGGATCTTCACTCACGATCCGTGGTCAACACCAGCATCGAGACCTCGTTCACACTTCCAATTAACTTCACAACCCTCGCAGTAAAATTGTCTACTCTACGTCCTGATGAAATACCCAAGTTAGCCAGCAGAAATCACAGTGTACTGTTCGCCAGCTGGTCGAAACAAATTGAGGAACTAAAGGCGAAAACCATTATCCAACACAGTTTGTCTAAGCACGACGCCCACCAATATGCAGTAGGATATTCCAGTCTAATTCTCCTTTGCATCGGAGCATTAATTTGGGTATATCTGAAACACAGATCTTCCTCGTTTCCGAAGCCAGCACCACGAAGCCCACCGAGACCGAAAAGCGATCCTGCTTTTGAACTTCAAGAGTTCAAGGCCGGGGAGGATGTCTAAAACCACAACAAATTTCCCGATGTCTGAAAATGCAGCAAATTTCTGGCACGCGCGTGACCCTGCATTGGTGGACATCCGCTCGTTAATAAATAAATATATTACGATCAGCAATTATTGGACCATCAGCAATAATTGTTACCTGCTTGCACATTGATTCTCGAGGGCCTGTTCAAGGTTCAATTCTTGAGCTTTGATGTGTAAGCAAATAATTTTTATATAAAAGAAGAAACAAATAAATTAAATCCATTCAGTCATTAAGAATCAAGCCTTTTTAAACTCTTTTCTTTACTTTCACTTCGGAGCATCAAATCTTGTAACGTTAATTTAACCGTCTTTTACTCAATGCAAATGGATGAAACTTTGCAGGCATACATATTCCCGATGACAATACACGAATATGACATTTTGTTACATTTTTTGTTGTTGATTTTGTTGTTGAGTAACAAAAAACGATTTTTAATAAAAAATGCTTGGAATTATTCGTTCTACTCAATGTAGAGTCTTAAAATTCACTTCCATTCAATAAAAATTGGTAAAAATTAACAGACATGTGTATTTCCGACGAAAACACACGAAAATGATAGTTCCAAATTAAAAATGGCGGCCAAAAAAATATGACGGATTACATTTTTCTTTACAAGCCACTCGTTCGATATGGGTATCAAATGAAAAGTTATAACAAGTTGAATACAATTAGCGTCATCCTAAATTCAAAATGGCGGTAGAAAAATGGCGGCATAAAAGTGGCGGCCAACACAAAACAGAGGATCAATTTTTCTTTACAACGCGCTCGGCATGGATATCAAATGGAAGGGAGTGACAATTAGAATACTGTTGTCTGTGTCCCGTCATTTCAATTCAAAATGGCGGCCAACACAAAATGGCGGTTTACCCTTTTATTTACTTCGCTCTCGGTATGGATATCAAATGAAAGTGTATTAAAGTGAGTAAGACAGTAAACTGTATGACGTCGTTTTAAATCAAATATGGCGTCCACTAAAAAATTGCGGAAGACATAACATAGCTACCAATAGCAAATAAAAATATGATTTAAAAAGATGCAAAAAAATATGTTTCCAGTTTTTAGTTTTTATTGCTCCAGCCAGTATACGCGAGCACACTACCTTTCAAAATGTAAAAAAAAACGTAGAGCGCTATTAGATTTTTGAGGGGTCATCAAATTGTGCATTTTTGGGCTGCACTTGAGAACTGTTGTAAAGAAACAAATACAAAACATGTAAAAAGTTTACTTATTTAACATGATAATCTAATTAAAAGTTTGGAAATTGTAATGTATTAATTAACGCTATTCGTTACTAAAAGGTAAAAAATAAAAAATAAAAAATTTTAAGAAACTCTTTTCTTTACCTCAATATATTGATCAGTTGTGAACACAAAATTAATATATATACTAAAAAAATCGACTAAAAGGTAAAAAATAAGAAGATTTTAAACAATATAAACTTTTAAATCAAAATGGAAAAAATCTCACACATTCCTTAAAGAAAAGCGTGGGGCGCGCATACCAACCTGAACTTAAAAAAACATGACTGCCGTGAGTACATTTTAACATTTCAGATAGCTACGAATTTTCACTAATTGAGCATTTTGTTTCATAGAAACGCACCCCACGCTTTTCTTTAAGGAATGTGTGAGATTTTTTCCATTTTGATTTAAAAGTTTATATTGTTTAAAATCTTCTTATTTTTTACCTTTTAGTCGATTTTTTTAGTATATATATTAATTTTGGGTTCACAACTGATCAATATATTGAGGTAAAGAAAAGAGTTTCTTAAAAAAATTTTTTTCTTTTTTTTTTTTAAATTCTTTTATTTAACTTACACTGTTTGTCGTCAAATCTTGGAAGTTAAATTTGACCCACTTCCCGGTTTCGGATAGAGCTAAAATTTTGCATACACGTTTAGTTTGGATGACAATGCAATCTGGCCATTTTGTAAAAATATCAAGATGGCGGTTCCAAAATGGCGCCCGATTTTTGAAATTGTGCCACTGTTTGTCGTCAAATCTTGGAAGTTAAATTTGACCCACTTCCCGGTTTCGGATAGAACTGAAATTTTGCATACACGTTTAGTTTGGATGACAATGCAATCTGGCCATTTTGTAAAAATATCAAGATGGCGGTTCCAAAATGGCGCCCGATTTTTGAAATTGTGCTCCGCGGCCCTCTGACATGGGTATCAAATGAAAGGATATGACAGGTAGAACACAATAATCTTTGTGGCGTCATTCCAAATTCAAAATGGCGGCCAACACTTACACTGTTTGACGTCAAATCTTGGAAGTTAAATTTGACCCACTTCCCGGTTTCGGATAGAGCTGAAATTTTGCATACACGTTTAGTTTGGATGACAATGCAATCTGGCCATTTTGTAAAAATATCAAGATGGCGGTTTCAAAATGGCGCCCGATTTTTGAAATTGTGCCACTGTTTGTCGTCAAATCTTGGAAGTTAAATTTGACCCACTTCCCGGTTTCGGATAGAACTGAAATTTTGCATACACGTTTAGTTTGGATGACAATGCAATCTGGCCATTTTGTAAAAATATCAAGATGGCGGTTCCAAAATGGCGCCCGATTTTTGAAATTGTGCTCCGCGGCCCTCTGACATGGGTATCAAATGAAAGTATATGACAGGTAGAACACAATAAGCTATGTGGCGTCATTCCAAATTCAAAATGGCGGCCAACACTTACACTGTTTGTCGTCAAATCTTGGAAGTTAAATTTGACCCACTTCCCGGTTTCGGATAGAGCTGAAATTTTGCATACACGTTTAGTTTGGATGACAATGCAATCTGGCCATTTTGTAAAAATATCAAGATGGCGGTTCCAAAATGGCGCCCGATTTTTGAAATTGTGCTCCGCGGCCCTCTGACATGGGTATCAAATGAAAGGATATGACAGGTAGAACACAATAAGCTATGTGGCGTCATTCCAAATTCAAAATGGCGGCCAACACTTACACTGTTTGTCGTCAAATCTTGGAAGTTAAATTTGACCCACTTCCCGGTTTCGGATAGAGCTGAAATTTTGCATACACGTTTAGTTTGGATGACAATGCAATCTGGCCATTTTGTAAAAATATCAAGATGGCGGTTCCAAAATGGCGCCCGATTTTTGAAATTGTAGTCCGCGGCCCTCTGACATGGGTATCAAATGAAAGGATATGACAGGTAGAACACAATAAGCTATGTGGCGTCATTCCAAATTCAAAATGGCGGCCAACACTAAATTGCGGAAAGCTTATAATAGACTAAAAGTAGAAAATATAACCGATCAACTTCCAATTTTGCACACACTCGTAGTTCGGGTGGTTAATGTGTATGAATGATGAGATGAATAGTTGAGTTAAGGGTGAGTTGATAATAAAGAAGCAATACACGTTACAAAAAATCACAAACAAACACAGAGATGCTGCTGTGAACTAAATTCAACTACTCAAATACTGAACTCATGTCCGTATGCATAACTTCAACTAAACCCAGGTAGCAGAGCTGAGTCGAGTTCAGTCAACCTTAACCCAACTCGACTCCCGTTTACATGTAGTTAGACTTGGGTTCAACTTGAGTTCAACTCATCATGTATAAGTACTAAATGCAATCTGACCTTTTTGTAAAAAAATCAAGAAGACGGTTCCGAGATGGCGGCCGTTTTTGCAATTATGTTCCACCGAGCCCACGACATGGGTATCAAATGAATACAGTAAACTGTGTGACGTAATTTTAAATCTAATAGAATTGCCATCATAAAATGGCGGAATACATATAATAAACTAAAAAGTAGAAAATAAAATAAATGGTTAAAAAAAAATTTTAAAAAAAATTCTTTTCATTAACTAAAAAATGTACTGAAAAGTAAAAAATAGAAAATATTTTAAAGAAAGCGTGAAATTTCAATTTTAATGAAAAAGTTAATTAAAAGAATGGCGCATTTTTCATCAGAAAATTTTGTTATAATTTGAAATTAACAAAGCAAAAAATTGAGGGTTATTGTAAATCTCACGCGATTTACAGTTATATTTTCAATTTTTGATGAAAAATGCGCCATTCTTTTAATTAACTTTTTCATTAAAATTGAAATTTCACGCTTTCTTTAAAATATTTTCTATTTTTTACTTTTCAGTACATTTTTTAGTTAATGAAAAGAATTTTTTTTAAAAAAATTTTTTAACCATTTATTTTTTTATACTCAGTGTGAGGCTGCACTGAGAAGTCAGTTAGTGAGAAGTTAATAAATAGATAAAATAATCTATTTTTTAGGAGTAAAGTGCGACAGTTTAGCATGGAATGGTTTTACATAAAGAAAGATTTTACTTTTCCCATATCATTAAACATCAAATCTTAATGATGAAGCAAAATACTTCATTGCCTGGGATACTATATCGAGCACTTCCCGCCGTTTTATCGTAAGCGAAATTTTTTCGAAAATTCGTTTTTTACCGCAAACGACGTTAATTTAACCTTCGAAACATACCACCAATTTTGACATTAATCGGATAATAAACTAGCCTAACTAATAAAATAATTAGCCTAACTAATTTCAGCCCATTACAAATAACAGATACAAAAATAAGTAAGAAAAACCTTCTCCTGCAAAATTTACTTTTTGTCGGTTACGATAAAACGGCGCCGGCGGGAAGGGCTCGATATGATAAAAACCTCTTCCGTATGTAATTGAAAACTTTTTACTGAAATTTTCTCAGGCTCAACTTTTGGTCGAAAATAGAAAAAAAATTATATTCTGTACAAAGCAGAAATTCAAATTTGCGGCACCGTATCCACCTGCAGACAAAAAAAATATGATTTCATAAAAAAATATAAAAAAATCAAAATCTTCCACGACTAAATTTTTCCCTAAACCTGCAAAATCGTTTTTAAACAACACATCAACAAAAATTCCGAAAATTTTGTCTCAAAGAACGGCAGGCGCAATCGCAAGTATCCCAATTCATGCGATTGCTATATACATGAATTCAAAAGTTCAATGTACATAAGCAGCGAAACCGATAGACAGCTTTTATATATTTCGAAAGCTCTTGAGTCTCAGTTTTAACATGGATTTTTGAAATCAGTGTAAGTAAGGCCATCTATGTCCAAAGCCCGCAAACAAGGTTGCGTATCTACTTATAGATAATCAATGTACTAAACTAAAATTGGAACGCGCGATAAGTGAAGACAACTTCAAGCTTCTGGACGAAAAGAAAAGAACATACCACTAGGCTCGAGAAAAGGGACGAAGGTTCTAAAAGTTAGATAAAGGTTGAGTTGGGATATAAAAGCGACTTGCAGGCGCTGCTTGAGTCAGTTTTGATTTGAAAGGCGATAAAAGTGTTCTAAAGTGAGAAAAGTGAAAAGTGGTGATTTAAAAGTGAACTATAAATCGATAGATAGAATTTAATAGTGCGAGTTATTAAACTGAAAGTGATTATAGTGAACTGTAAGAATTGTGCTTGTTATTAAATTGTGTTTTGGTTTGTAATAAATAAATGTTGTGTGGATAATTAAAAAGTGTATTCCTTAATTAATCCTACGAATCCGTTAAGCCGTAAAAACGTAACAATATTATCTATCATATAATAATTGTCATCATCAAATAAAAGATGAGGGTATATATTTGTTACACTAATATCTGAAAAATTTATATCACAAAATGTTGAAACCAAAACCAAAATACGCTGCCCTAAACAATTTGCTTCATACAAGATTCGAGAGTATGCAGTCCTTGCGACGATATGTCTTCCACTTTGCGTCGGCGGCCATTTTAAATTTGGAATGACCTTTTCACTTAATACCCATGTCGGGGGTCGGGGAACGCAATTACAACAGTTGTCCGTCATCTTGGAACCGCCATATTGATTTTCTTACAAAATTGTCGAATGGTCAAATTTGAAGCTTATCGGTTATATAAAAGTGGGTGAAAATCAATTTGCAAGATTTGTTTACACACAAGATACAAGATACAGACAGAGAGGAAGATTCCATTCATTTCAATAAGAAAGCATAAGCATCTATCCTAGATAATGACCAAAGCAAAAAAAAAGTGCCATGGCTTCTCGATGGCACAGTAGACATGAATAGACCCCAAGGATAAGACATATTCATGTCAAAAACAAAAACAAAAACAACAAAAACAATAAAAACAACGAAAACAACAAAAACAGCAAAAACAACAAAAACAACAAAAACAACAAAAGCAGCAAAAACAACAAAAACAACAAAAACAACAAAAACAACAAAACAGCAAAAACGACAAAAACAGCAAAAACCACAAAAACAGCAAAAACAACAAAAACAGCAAAACAGCAAAAACAACAAAACAGCAAAAACAACAAAAACAGCAAAAACAACAAAAACAACAAGAACAACAAAAACAACAAAAACTACAAAAACTACAAAAACAGCAAAAACAACAAAAACAAATAAAACAACAAAAACAACAAAAACAGCAAAAACAACTAAAACGGCAAAAACAACAAAAACAACAAAAACAGCAAAAACAGCAAAAACAACAAAAAGAACAAAACAACAAAAACAGCAAAAACAACAAAAAGAGCAAAAACAGCAAAAACAACAAAAACAGCAAAAACAACAAAATGAGCAAAAACAGCTAAAACAACAAAAACAGCAAAAACAACAAAAACAGCAAAAACAACAAAAACAGCAAAAACAACAAAAAACACAAAAACAGCAAAAGCAACAAAAACAGCAAAAACAACAAAAACAGCAAAAACAACAAAAACAACAAAAACAGCAAAAACAACAAAAACAGCAACAACAACAAAAACAGCAAAAGCAACAAAAACAGCAAAAAACAACAAAAACAGCAAAACAACAAAAACAACAAAAACAGCAAAAGCAACAAAAACAACAAAAACAACAAAAACAGCAAAAGCAACAAAAACAGCAAAAAAACAAAAACAGCAAAAACAACAAAAACAACAGAAACAGCAAAAACAACAAAAACAACAAAAACAGCAAAACCAACAAAAACAGCAAAAACAACAAAAACAACAAAACCAACAAAAACAGCAAAAACAACAAAAACAGCAAAAACAACAAAAACAGTAAAAACAACAAAAACAGCAAAAACAACAAAAACAGCAAAAGCAACAAAAACAGCAAAAACAACAAAAACAGCAAAAAGAACAAAAACAACAAAAACAGCAAAAGCAACAAAACCAACAAAAACAGCAAAAGCAACAAAAACAACAAAAACAGCAAAAAAAAACAGCAAAAGCAACAAAAACAACAGAAAGACCAAAAACAGCAAAAACAAACAAAAACAACAAAAACAAAAACAGCAAAAGCAACAAAAACAACAAAAACAACAAAAACAGCAAAAACAACAAAAACAGCAAAAACAACAAAAACAGCAAAAACAACAAAAACAACAAAACCAACGAAAACAGCAAAATCAACAAAAACAGCAAAAACAACAAAAAGAGCAAAAGCAACAAAACAACAAAACCAACGAAAACAGCAAAATCAACAAAAACAGCAAAAACAACAAAAAGAGCAAAAACAGCAAAAACAACAAAAACAGCAAAAACAACAACAACAGCAAAAACAACAAAAACAGCAAAACAACAAAAACAACAAAAACAGCAAAAGCAACAAAAACAACAAAAACAGCAAAAACAGCAAAAGCAACAAAAACAACAAAAACAACAAAAACAACAAAAACAGCAAAAACAACAAAAACAGCAAAAGCAACAAAAAAAGCAAAAACAACAAAAACAACAAAAACAGCAAAAGCAACAAAAACAACAAAAACAGCAAAAACAACAAAAACAGCAAAAGCAACAAAAACAGCAAAAACAACAAAAACAGCAAAACAACAAAAACAGCAAAAGCAACAAAAACAGCAAAAACAACAAAACCAACAAAAACAGCAAAAACAACAAAAAAAGCAAAAGCAACAAAAACAGCAAAAACAACAAAACCAACAAAAACAGCAAGAACAACAAAAACAGTAAAAACAACAAAAACAGCAAAAACAACAAAAACAGCAAAAGCAACAAAAAGAACAAAAACAACAAAAACAGCAAAAGCAACAAAAACAACAAAAACAGCAAAAAAACAAAAACAGCAAAAGCAACAAAAACAACAAAAACAACAAAAACAGCAAAAGCAACAGAAACAACAAAAACAGCAAAAACAAACAAAAACAACAAAAACAAAAACAGCAAAAGCAACAAAAACAACAAAAACAACAAAAACAACAAAAACAGCAAAAACAACAAAAACAGCAAAAACAACAAAAACAGCAAAAACAACAAAAACAACAAAACCAACGAAAACGGCAAAATCAACAAAAACAGCAAAAACAACAAAAAGAGCAAAAACAGCAAAAACAACAAAAACAGCAAAAACAACAAAAGCAGCAAAAACAACAAAAACAACAAAAACAACAAAACAACAAAAACGACAAAAACAGCAAAAACCACAAAAACAGCAAAAACAACAAAAACAGCAAAACAGCAAAAACAACAAAACAGCAAAAACAACAAAAACAGCAAAAACAACAAAAAGAACAAAACAACAAAAACAGCAAAAACAACAAAAAGAGCAAAAACAGCAAAAACAACAAAAACAGCAAAAACAACAAAATGAGCAAAAACAGCAAAAACAACAAAAACAGCAAAAACAACAAAAACAGCAAAAACAACAAAAACAGCAAAAACAACAAAAACAGCAAAAACAACAAAAAACACAAAAACAGCAAAAGCAACAAAAACAGCAAAAACAACAAAAACAGCAAAAACAACAAAAACAACAAAAACAGCAAAAACAACAAAAACAGCAACAACAACAAAAACAGCAAAAGCAACAAAAACAGCAAAAAACAACAAAAACAGCAAAACAACAAAAACAACAAAAACAGCAAAAGCAACAAAAACAACAAAAACAACAAAAACAGCAAAAGCAACAAAAACAGCAAAAAAACAAAAACAGCAAAAACAACAAAAACAACAGAAACAGCAAAAACAACAAAAACAACAAAAACAGCAAAACCAACAAAAACAGCAAAAACAACAAAAACAACAAAACCAACAAAACCAACAAAAACAGCAAAAACAACAAAAACAACAAAAACAGCAAAAACAACAAAAACAGTAAAAACAACAAAAACAGCAAAAACAACAAAAACAGCAAAAGCAACAAAAACAGCAAAAACAACAAAAACAGCAAAAAGAACAAAAACAACAAAAACAGCAAAAGCAACAAAACCAACAAAAACAGCAAAAGCAACAAAAACAACAAAAACAGCAAAAAAAACAGCAAAAGCAACAAAAACAACAGAAAGACCAAAAACAGCAAAAACAAACAAAAACAACAAAAACAAAAACAGCAAAAGCAACAAAAACAACAAAAACAACAAAAACAGCAAAAACAACAAAAACAGCAAAAACAACAAAAACAGCAAAAACAACAAAAACAACAAAACCAACGAAAACAGCAAAATCAACAAAAACAGCAAAAACAACAAAAAGAGCAAAAGCAACAAAACAACAAAACCAACGAAAACAGCAAAATCAACAAAAACAGCAAAAACAACAACAACAGCAAAAACAACAAAAACAGCAAAACAACAAAAACAACAAAAACAGCAAAAGCAACAAAAACAACAAAAACAGCAAAAACAGCAAAAGCAACAAAAACAACAAAAACAACAAAAACAACAAAAACAGCAAAAACAACAAAAACAGCAAAACAACAAAAACAGCAAAAGCAACAAAAACAGCAAAAACAACAAAACCAACAAAAACAGCAAAAACAACAAAAAAAGCAAAAGCAACAAAAACAGCAAAAACAACAAAACCAACAAAAACAGCAAGAACAACAAAAACAGTAAAAACAACAAAAACAGCAAAAACAACAAAAACAGCAAAAGCAACAAAAAGAACAAAAACAACAAAAACAGCAAAAGCAACAAAAACAACAAAAACAGCAAAAAAACAAAAACAGCAAAAGCAACAAAAACAACAAAAACAACAAAAACAGCAAAAGCAACAGAAACAACAAAAACAGCAAAAACAAACAAAAACAACAAAAACAAAAACAGCAAAAGCAACAAAAACAACAAAAACAACAAAAACAACAAAAACAGCAAAAACAACAAAAACAGCAAAAACAACAAAAACAGCAAAAACAACAAAAACAACAAAACCAACGAAAACGGCAAAATCAACAAAAACAGCAAAAACAACAAAAAGAGCAAAAACAGCAAAAACAACAAAAACAGCAAAAACAACAAAAGCAGCAAAAACAACAAAAACAACAAAAACAACAAAACAACAAAAACGACAAAAACAGCAAAAACCACAAAAACAGCAAAAACAACAAAAACAGCAAAACAGCAAAAACAACAAAACAGCAAAAACAACAAAAACAGCAAAAACAACAAAAACAACAAAAACAACAAAAACAACAAAAACAACAAAAACAACAAAAACAGCAAAAAAACAAAAACAGCAAAAGCAACAAAAACAACAAAAACAGCAAAAACAGCAAAAACAACAAAAACAGCAAAAGCAACAAAAACAACAAAAACAACAAAAACACAAAAGCAACAAAAACAGCAAAAACAACAAAAACCAACAAAAACAGCAAAAACAACAAAAACAACAAAAACAACAAAAACAGTAAAAACATCAAAAACAGCAAAAACAACAAAAACAGCAAAAGCAACAAAAACAGCAAAAACAACAAAAACAGCAAAAACAGCAAAAAACAAACAAAAACAACAAAAACAGCAAAAGCAACAAACACAGCAAAAACAACAAAAACAGCAAAAGCAACAAAAACAGCAAAAACAACAAAAACAACAAAAACAACAAAAACAGCAAAAGCAACAAAAACAGCAAAAACAACAAAAACAGCAAAACAACAAAAACAGCAAAAGCAACAAAAACAGCAAAAACAACAAAACCAACAAAAACAGCAAAAACAACAAAAACAGCAAAAGCAACAAAAACAGCAAAAACAACAAAACCAACAAAAACAGCAAAAACAACAAAAACAGTAAAAACAACAAAAACAGCAAAAACAACAAAAACAGCAAAAGCAACAAAAACAACAATAAGAACAAAAACAACAAAAACAGCAAAAGCAACAAAAACAACAAAAACAGCAAAAGCATTAAAAACAACAAAAACAACAAAAACAGCAAAAAAACAAAAACAGCAAAAGCAACAAAAACAACAAAAACAACAAAAACAGCAAAAACAAACAAAAACAACAAAAACAAAAACAGCAAAAGCAACAAAAACAACAAAAACAGCAAAAACAACAAAAACAGCAAAAACAACAAAAACAACAAAACCAACGAAAACAGCAAAATCAACAAAAACAGCAAAAACAACAAAAAGAGCAAAAACAGCAAAAACAGCAAAAACAACAAAAACAACAAAACCAACGAAAACAGCAAAATCAACAAAAACAGCAAAAACAACAAAAAGGGCAAAAACAGCAAAAACAACAAAAACAGCAAAAGCAACAAAAACAGCAAAAACAACAAAAACAGCAAAACAACAAAAACAGCAAAAGCAACAAAAACAACAAAAACAGCAAAAACAGCAAAAGCAACAAAAACAACAAAAACAACAAAAACAACAAAAAATGCAAAAACAACAAAAACAACAAAACCAACAAAAACAGCAAAAACAGCAAAAACAACAAAAACAGCAAAAACAACAAAAACAACAAAAACAGCAAAAGCAACAAAACCAACAAAAACAGCAAAAACAGCAAAAACAACAAAAACAACAAAAACAACAAAAACAGCAAAAACAACAAAAACAGCAAAAACAACAAAAACAACAAAAACAGCAAAAGCAACAAAAACAACAAAAACAGCAAAAACAACAAAAACAGCAAAAACAGCAAAAGCAAACAAAAACAACAAAAACAACAAAAACAGCAAAAACAACAAAAACAGCAAAAGCAACAAAAACAGCAAAAACAACAAAAACAGCAAAAACAACAAACACAACAAAAACAACAAAAACAGCAAAAGCAACAAAAACAGCAAAAACAACAAAACCAACAAAAACAGCAAAAACAGCAAAAACAACAAAAACAGCAAAAACAACAAAAACAACAAAAACAACAAAAACAGCAAAAGCAACAAAACCAACAAAAACAGCAAAAACAGCAAAAACAACAAAAACAACAAAAACAGCAAAAACAACAAAAACAGCAAAAACAGCAAAAACAGCAAAAGCAAACAAAAACAACAAAAACAACAAAAACAGCAAAAGCAACAAAAACAGCAAAAGCAACAAAAACAGCAAAAACAACAAAAACAACAAAAACAGCAAAAGCAACAAAAACAGCAAAAACAACAAAACCAACAAAAACAGCAAAAACAACAAAACCAACAAAAACAGCAAAAACAACAAAAACAGCAAAAACAACAAAAACAACAAAAACAGCAAAAGCAACAAAAACAGCAAAAGCAACAAAACCAACAAAAACAGCAAAAACAACAAAAACAGCAAAAACAACAAAAACAACAAAAACAGCAAAAACAACAAAAACAGCAAAAGCAACAAAAACAGCAAAAACAACAAAACCAACAAAAACAGCAAAAACAACAAAAACAGCAAAAGCAACAAAAACAGCAAAAACAACAAAACCAACAAAAACAGCAAAAACAACAAAAACAACAAAACCAACAAAAACAGCAAAACCAACAAAAACAGCAAAAACAACAAAAACAACAAAAACAGCAAAAGCAACAAAAACAGCAAAAACAACAAAAACAGCAAAAAGAACAAAAACAACAAAAACAGCAAAAGCAACAAAAACAACAAAAACAGCAAAAGCAACTAAAACTACAAAAACAACAAAAACAGCAAAAGCAACAAAAACAGCAAAAGCAACAAAAACAGCAAAAACAACAAAAACAGCAAAAAGAACAAAAACCACAAAAACAGCAAAAGCAACAAAAACAACAAAAACAACAAAAACAACAAAAACAACAAAAACAGCAAAAACAGCAAAAACAAACAAAAACAACAAAAACAACAAAAACAAAAACAGCAAAAGCAACAAAAACAACAAAAAGAACAAAAAGAACAAAAACAACAAAAACAGCAAAAACAACAAAAACAGCAAAAACAACAAAAACAGCAAAAGCAACAAAAACAAAAAAAACAGCAAAAACAACAAAAACAAAAAAAACAGCAAAAGCAACAAAAACAACAAAAACAACAAAAACAGCAAAAACAACAAAAACAGCAAAAGCAACAAAAACAGCAAAAACAACAAAAACATCAAAAACAACAAAAACAGCAAAAGCAACAAAAACAGCAAAAACAACAAAACCAACAAAAACAGCAAAAACAACAAAACCAACAAAAACAGCAAAAACAACAAAAACAGCAAAAACAACAAAAACAACAAAAACAGCAAAAGCGACAAAAACAACAAAAACAGCAAAAACAACAAAAACAGCAAAAGCAACAAAAACAGCAAAAACAACAAAAACAGCAAAAACAACAAAAACAGCAAAAGCAACAAAAACAGCAAAAACAACAAAACCAACAAAAACAGCAAAAACAACAAAAACAGCAAAAGCAACAAAAACAACAAAACCAACAAAAACAGCAAAACCAACAAAAACAGCAAAAACAACAAAAACAACAAAACCAACAAAAACAGCAAAAACAACAAAAACAACAAAAACAGCAAAAACAACAAAAACAACAAAAAGAGCAAAAACAGCAAAAACAGCAAAAAGAACAAAAACAACAAAAACAGCAAAAGCAACAAAAACAACAAAAACAGCAAAAGCAACAAAAACTACAAAAACAACAAAAACAGCAAAAGCAACAAAAACAGCAAAAGCAACAAAAACAGCAAAAACAACAAAAACAGCAAAAAGAACAAAAACCACTAAAACAGCAAAAGCAACAAAAACAACAAAAACAGCAAAAGCAACAAAAACAACAAAAACAACAAAAACAGCAAAAGCAACAAAAACAACAAAAACAACAAAAACAGCAAAAACAGCAAAAACAAACAAAAACAACAAAAACAACAAAAACAGCAAAAGCAACAAAAACAACAAAAAGAACAAAAACAACAAAAACAACAAAAAGAGCAAAAACAACAAAAACAGCAAAAACAACAAAAACAGCAAAAGCAACAAAAACAACAAAAACAGCAAAAAAACAAAAAAAATAAAATTTATCCTAAAAGTATGGCGAACAGTAATGAGTCATGGTAACGATTTTCGTCTCCGCACATTCTTTCAAATAGACTCCAGGGATAAGACATATTCATGTCAACAGCAAAAGCAACAAAAACAGCAAAAACAACAAAACCAACAAAAACAGCAAAAACAACAAAAACAACAAAACCAACAAAAACAGCAAAACCAACAAAAACAGCAAAAACAACAAAAACAACAAAACCAACAAAAACAGCAAAAAGAACAAAAACAACAAAAAGAGCAAAAACAGCAAAAACAACAAAAACAGCAAAAACAACAAAAACAGCAAAAGCAACAAAAACAACAAAAACAGCAAAAACAGCAAAAACAACAAAAAGAGCAAAAACAGCAAAAACAACAAAAACAGCAAAAACAACAAAAACAGCAAAAGCAACAAAAACAGCAAAAACAACAAAAACAGCAAAAAGAACAAAAACAACAAAAACAGCAAAAGCAACAAAAACAACAAAAACAGCAAAAGCAACAAAAACAACAAAAACAACAAAAACAGCAAAAGCAACAAAAACAGCAAAAGTAACAAAAACAGCAAAAACAACAAAAACAACAAAAACAGCAAAAGCAACAAAAACAACAAAAACAGCAAAAACAGCAAAAACAGCAAAAGCAACAAAAACAACAAAAACAACAAAAACAACAAAAACACCAAAAACAACAAAAACCGCAAAAGCAACAAAAACAGCAAAAACAACCAAAACAGCAAAAGCAACAAAAACAACAAAAACAGCAAAAAGAACAAAAACAGCAAAAGCAACAAAAACAACAAAAACAGCAAAAGCAACAAAAACAACAAAAACAACAAAAACAGCAAAAGCAACAAAAACAGAAAAGCAACAAAAACAGCAAAAACCACAAAAACAGCAAAAAGAACAAAAACAACAAAAACAACAAAAACAGCAAAAGCAACAAAAACAACAAAAACAACAAAAACAACAAAAACAACAAAAACAGCAAAAGCAACAAAAACAGCAAAAACAACAAAAACAGCAAAAACAACAAAAACAACAAAAACAGCAAAAGCAACAAAAACAGCAAAAACAACAAAACCAACAAAAACAGCAAAAACAACAAAACCAACAAAAACAGCAAAAACAACAAACAACAGCAAAAACAACAAAAACAACAAAAACAGCAAAAGCAACAAAAACAGCAAAAACAACAAAAACAGCAAAAGCAACAAAAACAGCAAAAACAACAAAAACAGCAAAAACAACAAAAACAGCAAAAGCAACAAAAACAACAAAAACAGCAAAAACAACAAAACCAACAAAAACAGCAAAAACAACAAAAACAGCAAAAGCAACAAAAACAGCAAAAACAACAAAACCAACAAAAACAGCAAAAACAACAAAAACAACAAAACCAACAAAAACAGCAAAACCAACAAAAACAGCAAAAACAACAAAACCAACAAAAACAGCAAAACCAACAAAAACAGCAAAAACAACAAAAACAACAAAACCAACAAAAACAGCAAAAACAACAAAAACAGCAAAAACAACAAAAACAACAAAAAGAGCAAAAACAGCAAAAACAACAAAAACAGCAAAAACAACAAAAACAGCAAAAGCAACAAAAACAGCAAAAACAACAAAAACAGCAAAAAGAACAAAAACAAAAAAACAGCAAAAGCAACAAAAACAACAAAAACAGCAAAAGCAACAAAAACTACAAAAACAACAAAAACAGCAAAAGCAACAAAAACAGCAAAAGCAACAAAAACAGCAAAAACAACAAAAACAGCAAAAAGAGCAAAAACAACAAAAACAGCAAAAGCAACAAAAACAACAAAAACTGCAAAAGCAACAAAAACAACAAAAACAACAAAAACAGCAAAAACAAACAAAAACAACAAAAACAAAAACAGCAAAAGCAACAAAAACAACAAAAAGAACAAAAACATCAAAAACAGCAAAAACAACAAAAACAGCAAAAACAACAAAAACAGCAAAAGCAACAAAAACAACAAAAACAGCAAAAAAACAAAAAAACAAAAATTTATCCTAAAAGTATGCCAAACAGTAATGAGTCATGGTAACGATTTTCGTCTCCTCACATTCTTTCAAATAGACTCCAGGGATAAGACATATTCATGTCAAAAACCTCCACTGTTTCGAGCACGATGGCTCAGCACTGTGAGTGATATGACAGGATAAAGCAGAGAAAGTCTTCTTTGCTTGTGTGACTTTTGACGAATATGAGCCTGAACCAGAGACATTCTTCATATCACACGCTTGTTACTCTCAAATTCCAGGTGGGTATTTTACCCACCCTGAAAATTCTATTACCCACCATACCCACACTATCTGCCGGCTATGGATGCTACAATCCAGAGCAGGAAGATTTAAGCCCGGTACCCACTTGTTGCAAACTGGCGTTTCGTATCACCGTTCTTTAATTTTGACATGAATATGTCTTATCCCTGGAGTCTAATTGAAAGAATGTGCGGAGACGAAAATCGTTACCATGACTCATTATTGTTTAGCATACTTTTAGGATAAATTTTTGTTTTTGACGTGACAACGTCTATTAAAACGATGAAACCCGGCTGCATGCACGAAAAATGATGACTCATTGTCCCGTTATGTCCCGTTAGTCCCGTTAGTCCCGTAAGTCCCGTAGTAATTTTAATAAAAATTTGATTGTAGTAATCTTAAAAATTTGATTAAAATTGTCAAAAATTGTCAACAATAATATTTGTTGTGGATTCTCGATTGTGAAAAAGCGCAGCAATGTGATGTCAAAGCAGCAGTATTGCGAGTTTCTTCGAACCACCAATCCGGAACAACGGGAGATCATCCTTGAAGTCATTCATCGATTACATGGTTGTGGAGATGGCATTTTGGAAGCGCTACAAATTTTCTTCACCGGTACGGCGGGCTGTAGAAAAACTTACACATTAAAGTGCCTTATGGAAACGTACAACCGATACACTCAGTAGCACAACTCGATGAACAACACCTAAATTGCCTGTGCAAGCACAGGTAAAGCCGCTGTACCTCTTGGTGGCACTACAGTGCATTCAGCGTTTCGTCTCACAACTTCTCGAGTGACAAAACTCTTATCCACAGAAAATTTGCAAGCCTATAGAAACATGTTCGTTGGCGTCAAAGCTGTTTTCGTCGACGAGATCAGCATGTTAAGTTCAGCCATTCTTCAAAAAATCAACTACCGACTGCAGCAGATTACCGGCTTTTATGACAAACCATTCGGAGGCATCCACGTGATATTATGCGGAGATTTCAGCCAGCTGACGTCACGTTAAACTATCGTCCGTAAACCCTCTTTACAGACAACAAATTTTTTTGCTGTTTTTGTTGTTTTAGTTGTTTTTGTTGCTTTTGCTGTTTTTGTTGTTTTTGTTGTTTTTGTTGTTTTTGCTGTTTTTGCTGTTTTTGTTGGTTTTGTGTTATTTGTTGTTTTTGCTGTTTTCGTTGTTTTTGTTGTTTTTGCTGTTTTTGTTGGTTTGGTTGTTTTTGTTGTTTTTGCTGTTTTTGCTGTTTTTGTTGTTTTTGTTGTTTTTGCTGTTTTTGTTGTTTTTGTTGCTTTTGCTGTTTTTGTTTTTTGCTGTTTTTGTTGTTTTTGCTGTTTTTGTTGCTTTTGCTGTTTTTGTTGTTTTTGTTGCTGTTTTTGTTGTTTTTGTTGTTTTTGCTGTTTTTGCTGTTTTTGTTGTTTTTGTTGTTTTTGCTGTTTTTGTTGTTTTTGCTGTTTTTGTTGGTTTTGTGTTATTTGTTGTTTTTGCTGTTTTCGTTGTTTTTGTTGTTTTTGCTGTTTTTGTTGGTTTGGTTGTTTTTGCTGTTTTTGTTGTTTTTATTGGTTTGGTCGTTTTTGTTGATTTTGCTGTTTTCGTTGTTTTTGTTGCTTTTGCTGTTTTTGCTGTTTTTGTTGGTTTTGTTGTTTTTGTTGTTTTTGCTGAAAAACAACAAAAACAGCAAAAGCAACAAAAACAACAAAAACAGCAAAAGCAACAAAAACAGAAAAGCAACAAAAACAGCAAAAACCACAAAAACAGCAAAAAGAACAAAAACAACAAAAACAACAAAAACAGCAAAAGCAACAAAAACAACAAAAACAGCAAAAACAGCAAAAACAGCAAAAGCAACAAAAACAACAAAAACAACAAAAACAACAAAAACAACAAAAACACCAAAAACAAAAAAACAGCAAAAGCAACAAAAACAGCAAAAACAACAAAAACAGCAAAAACAACAAAAACAACAAAAACAGCAAAAACAGCAAAAACAACAAAACCAACAAAAACAGCAAAAACAACAAAACCAACAAAAACAGCAAAAACAACAAACAACAGCAAAAACAACAAAAACAACAAAAACAACAAAAACAGCAAAAGCAACAAAAACAACAAAAACAACAAAAACAACAAAAACAGCAAAAGCAACAAAAACAACAAAAACAGCAAAAACAACAAAAACAGCAAAAGCAACAAAAACAGCAAAAACAACAAAAACAGCAAAAACAACAAAAACAGCAAAAGCAACAAAAACAACAAAAACAGCAAAAACAACAAAACCAACAAAAACAGCAAAAACAACAAAAACAGCAAAAGCAACAAAAACAGCAAAAACAACAAAACCAACAAAAACAGCAAAAACAACAAAAACAACAAAACCAACAAAAACAGCAAAACCAACAAAAACAGCAAAAACAACAAAAACAACAAAACCAACAAAAACAGCAAAACCAACAAAAACAGCAAAAACAACAAAAACAACAAAACCAACAAAAACAGCAAAAACAACAAAAACAGCAAAAACAACAAAAACAACAAAAAGAGCAAAAACAGCAAAAACAACAAAAACAGCAAAAACAACAAAAACAGCAAAAGCAACAAAAACAGCAAAAACAACAAAAACAGCAAAAAGAACAAAAACAACAAAAACAGCAAAAGCAACAAAAACAACAAAAACAGCAAAAGCAACAAAAACTACAAAAACAACAAAAACAGCAAAAGCAACAAAAACAGCAAAAGCAACAAAAACAGCAAAAACAACAAAAACAGCAAAAAGAGCAAAAACAACAAAAACAGCAAAAGCAACAAAAACAACAAAAACAGCAAAAGCAACAAAAACAACAAAAACAACAAAAACAGCAAAAACAGCAAAAACAAACAAAAACAACAAAAACAAAAACAGCAAAAGCAACAAAAACAACAAAAAGAACAAAAACATCAAAAACAGCAAAAACAACAAAAACAGCAAAAACAACAAAAACAGCAAAAGCAACAAAAACAACAAAAACAGCAAAAAAACAAAAAAACAAAAATTTACCCTAAAAGTATGCCAAACAGTAATGAGTCATGGTAACGATTTTCGTCTCCTCACATTCTTTCAAATAGACTCCAGGGATAAGACATATTCATGTCAAAAACCTCCACTGTTTCGAGCACGATGGCTCAGCACTGTGAGTGATATGACAGGATAAAGCAGAGAAAGTCTTCTTTGCTTGTGTGACTTTTGACGAATATGAGCCTGAACCAGAGACATTCTTCATATCACACGCTTAGTTACTCTCAAATTCCAGGTGGGTATTTTACCCACCCTGAAAATTCTATTACCCACCATACCCACACTATCTGCCGGCTATGGATGCTACAATCCAGAGCAGGAAGATTTAAGCCCGGTACCCACTTGTTGCAAACTGGCGTTTCGTATCACCGTTCTTTAATTTTGACATGAATATGTTTTATCCCTGGAGTCTAATTGAAAGAATGTGCGGAGACGAAAATCGTTACCATGACTCATTATTGTTTAGCATACTTTTAGGATAAATTTTTGTTTTTTTGCTGTTTTTGTTGTTTTAGTTGTTTTTGTTGCTTTTGCTGTTTTTGTTGTTTTTGTTGTTTTTGCTGTTTTTCCTGTTTTTGTTGGTTTTGTGTTATTTGTTGTTTTTGCTGTTTTCGTTGTTTTTGTTGTTTTTGCTGTTTTTGTTGGTTTGGTTGTTTTTGTTGTTTTTGCTGTTTTTGCTGTTTTTGTTGTTTTAGTTGTTTTTGTTGCTTTTGCTGTTTTTGTTGTTTTTGTTGTTTTTGTTGTTTTTGCTGTTTTTGCTGTTTTTGTTGGTTTTGTGTTATTTGTTGTTTTTGCTGTTTTCGTTGTTTTTGTTGTTTTTGCTGTTTTTGTTGGTTTGGTTGTTTTTGTTGTTTTTGCTGTTTTTGCTGTTTTTGTTGTTTTTGTTGTTTTTGCTGTTTTTGTTGTTTTTGTTGCTTTTGCTGTTTTTGTTTTTTGCTGTTTTTGTTGTTTTTGCTGTTTTTGTTGCTTTTGCTGTTTTTGTTGTTTTTGTTGCTGTTTTTGTTGTTTTTGTTGTTTTTGCTGTTTTTGCTGTTTTTGTTGTTTTTGTTGTTTTTGCTGTTTTTGTTGGTTTTGCTGTTTTTGTTGGTTTTGTGTTATTTGTTGTTTTTGCTGTTTTCGTTGTTTTTGTTGTTTTTGCTGTTTTTGTTGGTTTGGTTGTTTTTGCTGTTTTTGTTGTTTTTATTGGTTTGGTCGTTTTTGTTGATTTTGCTGTTTTCGTTGTTTTTGTTGCTTTTGCTGTTTTTGCTGTTTTTGTTGGTTTTGTTGTTTTTGTTGTTTTTGCTGTTTTTGCTGTTTTTGCTCTTTTTGTTGTTTTTGCTGTTTTTGTTGGTTTTGTTGTTTTTGTTATTTCTGTTGTTTTTGCTGTTTTTGTTGGTTTTGTTTTTTTGTTGTTTTTGCTGTTTTTGTTGGTTTTGTTGTTTTGTTCTTTTTGTTGTTTTTGCTGTTTTTGTTGTTTTTGTTGTTTTAGCTGTTTTTGTTGGTTTTGTTGTTTTTGCTGTTTTTGCTGTTTTTGTTGCTTTTGCTGTTTTTGTTGTTTTTGCTGTTTTTGTTGTTTTATTTGTTTTTGTTGTTTTTGTTGTTTTTGTTGTTTTTGCTGTTTTTGTTGTTTTTGCTGTTTTTGTGGTTTTTGCTGTTTTTGTTGTTTTTGCTGTTTTGTTGTTTTTGTTGTTTTTGTTGTTTTTGTTGTTTTTGCTGTTTTTGTTGTTTTTATTGTTTTTGTTTGATTTTGTTTTTGACATGAATATGTCTTATCCTTGGGGTCTATTCATGTCTACTGTGCCATCGAGAAGCCATGGGACTTTTTTTTCTAAAAAAATGCAACGCTTCGTTTCAAAATGTGCGAAATGATACAATCCAAACCCGATCTCTCATTTAGCGGTTTTTCTCCGTCACATCAAAGGAATGATACGATACGCTTTAGGAGGAAGTGTGGACGGGCATCCGCGTATCCTGTTCATCGTCACTTCAAATCACACACTAACCAGATAACCGTATCGCGCTCCCGCATCAAACATGATACAGGCTGGATGATTCGAAACGCAGTGATGATACACGAAAAATTTGGGTTCCTGTTTTGTTCGTATCAATCAACAATTGAAACGATACAGGGATACGAAACGCCGGTATGCAACAAGTGGGTACCGGGCTTTAGAATGGCAAGAAATATAACCATCGACGAACATAATCTAGAAGTAGTTGATAAAACAGTCGACCTTGGGTCTACAATCACAAAAACGAACGAAGAAAAACAAGATATAACCAGATGAATACTACTGGCTAATAGATCCTTTTATGCCGAAAAACAAATACTGCGCTCAAGACTTAAGCACACGAAAACGAAACTCACTCTAAGAGCAGCAATACAAGTATTGTGTTATGGTAGCGAGACTTGAACTATTACCCAGGACATAGTCCATTGAAAACGCGGGGGGGATGTTCCAAAATAACACCGTTAACAAAATCGAACAGTAAGGGTTTTTGGGGTCGCTGATCACGAAAATCGAGGTCCTGCGGTCCTAAAATTAGGGCGTCACCCCTAAAAATGCAAAAAACACCCCTTTTTAGAGGGTTTTCGCGGTTATTTCAGTAATAATGAAAACTAATGCGATGAAATGCACTTTTTTAAATATTTATTTGAGAAGGGGGTTGATTTATACTAAATTAAGGCGAAAATGGCAAAAATTGTAAAAAAAAAGCAATTTCCCAAGTTTATGCTTCAAATTCGATTGTGGGCGTACTGTCAGGCAAAAATAAATTATTTTCAACCCTTAAGGGGTTAAAACTACCCCTACAATATAGTCCATTGAAAACTAGGGGGTGTTCCAAAATAACACCGTTAAGAAAATCGAGCCCTAAAGGTTTTTGCGGTCGCTGATCACGAAAATTGAGGTCCCGCGGTCCTAAAACTAGGGCGTCACCCCTAAAAATGCAAAAAACACCCCTTTTTAGGGGGTTTTCGCGCTTATATCAGTAATAATGAAAACTAATACGATGAAATGCACTTTTTTTTAATATTTATTTGCGAAGGTTGTTGATTTATATTAAATTAAGGCGAACTTTTTGGTTAGGGGTAGTCCTAAAGGGTTGAAACTATCCCTAAATCGGCCAAAAATTGCAAAAATTGTAAACATTTTTTTTTCAAGTTTATGCTTCAAATTCGATTGTGGGCGTACTGTCAGGCAAAAATAAATTATTTTCAACACTTAAGGGGTTAAAACTACCCCTACTATAATAAAAACAACTTTATATAAAAAAATTGCAAAAATTTATCAATTAATATTTTCTAATAAAACGAATTTTTATTCAAACAATTCATTAAAAAATTTAAATTGCAATCTACGAAAAGAAATTGTTTTTTCAATTTACCCCTAAGATTTAACTACTTTAAGAGGGTTATAAATTTTCCAAATGTTTTGATAATATTTCATCAAATATAAAATTGTAATGCAAAACAATAAATTTCAATTTGTTCCAATTACAATTTTAATGAGGGGGTAGTTTTACCCCCTTAAGAGTTGAAAAAATTAATTTTTTGCTGATAATACCTTTTGAACCATATTTCAAACAAAAAGCAAAAAAAAATTGCAATTTTTTTATATAAAGTTGTTTTTATTATAGTAGAGGTAGTTTTAACCCCTTAAGTGTTGAAAATAATTTATTTTTGCCTGACAGTACGCCCACAATCGAATTTGAAGCATAAACTTGAAAAAAAAATGTTTACAATTTTTGCCATTTTTGGCCGATTTAGGGATAGTTTCAACCCTTTAGGACTACCCCTAACCAAAAAGTTCGCCTTAATTTAATATAAATCAACAACCTTCGCAAATAAATATTAAAAAAAAGTGCATTTCATCGTATTAGTTTTCATTATTACTGATATAAGCGCGAAAACCCCCTAAAAAGGGGTGTTTTTGCATTTTTAGGGGTGACGCCCTAGTTTTAGGACCGCTGGACCTCAATTTTCGTGATCAGCGACCCCAAAAACCTTAAGGGTTCGATTTTCTTAACGGTGTTATTTTGGAACACCCCCTAGTTTTCAATTAACTATATTGTAGGGGTAGTTTTAACCCCTTAAGGGTTGAAAATAATTTATTTTTGCCTGACAGTACGCCCACAATCGAATTTGAAGCATAAACTTGAAATTTTTTTTACAATTTTTGCCATTTTTCGCCAATTTAGGGATAGTTTCAACCCTTTAGGACTACCCCTTATCAAATAGTTCGCCTTAATTTAGTGCAAGTCAACCCCTTTCGCAAATAAATATTAAAAAAAGTGCATTTCATCGCATTAGTTTTCATTATTATTGAATTAATCGCGAAAACCCCCTAAAAGGGGTTTTTTTGCATTTTTAGGGGTGACGCCCTAGTTTTAGCACCGCGGGACCTCGATTTTCGTGATCAGCGACCCCAAAAACGTTTAGGGTTCGATTTTCTTAACGGTGTTATTTTGGAACACCCCCTCCCCCTAGTTTTCAATTAACTATATTGTATGGGTAGTTTTAACCCCTTAAGGGTTGAAAATAATTTATTTTTGCCTGACAGTACGCCCACAATCGAATTTGAAGCATAAACTTGTAAATTTTTTTTTACAATTTTTGCCATTTTTCGCCAATTTAGGGGTACTTTCAACCCTTTACGAGTACCTCTTACCATTAAGTTCGCCTTAATTTAGTATAAATCAACCCCCGGCGCAAATAAATATTAAAAAAAGTGCATTTCATCGCATTTGTTTTCATTATTACTGAAATAATCGCGAAAACCCCCTAAAAAGGGGTGTTTTTTGCATTTTTAGGGGTGACGCCCTAATTTTAGGACCGCGGGACCTCGATTTCGTGATCAGCGACCCCAAAAACGTTTAGGGTTCTATTTTCTTAACGGTGTTATTTTGGAACACCCCCTAGTTTTCAATGAACCCCTTAAGGGTTATAAATAATTTATTTTTGCTTGACAGTACGCCAACAATCGAATTTGAAGCATAAACTTGAAAAAAAAAATGTTTACAATTTTTGCCATTTTTGGCCGATTTAGGGGTACTTTCAACCCTTTAGGACTACCCCTTACCATAAAGTTCGTCTTAATTTAGTATAAATCAACAAACTTCGCAAATAAATATTTAAAAAAGTGCATTTCTTCGCATTAGTTTTCATTATTACTGAAATAAGCGCGAAAACCCCCTAAAAAGGGGTAATTTTTGCATTTTTAGGGATGACGCCCTAGTTTTAGGACCGCGGGACCTCCATTTTCGTGATTAGCGACCCCAAAAACCTTTAGGGTTCGATTTTCTTAACGGTGTTATTTTGGAGAACCCCCCTAGTGTTCAATGAACTATATTGTAGAGGTAGTTTTAACCCCTTAAGGGGAGGTTCTAATCTAGCGACCCAAAAATTACATTATTTTCTCGATTTTTTTTTTTCGTGGAAGGAAGCTGAGGAAGCACTCAAGTTTTTTTGTAGTTATCAAGTATATATTCAAGTATGTTTACCAATTTTTATAGAACAGAATATCAAATAGTTAATTATTTATTTACATGTAAAGCCGTTCGCCTAAAAAAAAGTACCTAATCGGGCCCCACTCTACCGCTTCCAAACATCATTTTTTTTATAAAATACATGACATTTACAGGATCTTGAACTACCCAACTAAGGAAAAGTCGAAAATTACGAAAATGGTGGACTTTTGAAAAAAAAAATCCTCTTTTTGTCTATTTCTCTGCTCTTAAAAGTGCTATAAAAACAAGATAATAACATCTGCGATTAAGTTCAGGATCCGCTAAATTGAATGAACTTTCAAATAATAAAAAAACCAAAGCGATATATGCAGTAGTTTTTGAGATACGATGGCGCCCATCTTAAAAAATACGGTTTTCTAAAAATACGGTTTTTTTACCTTCGTGTAAAAAGGTGACTCCGGTTTTTAAATTCTTTTATTTAACTTGCACTGTTTGTCGTCAAATCTTGGAAGTTAAATTTGACCCACTTCCCGGTTTCGGATAGAGCTGAAATTTTGCATACACGTTTAGTTTGGATGACAATGAAATCTGGCCATTTTGTAAAAATATCAAGATAGCGGTTCCAAAATGGCGCCCGCTTTTATTTTACTCACACTGTTTGTCGTCAAATCTTGGAAGTTAAATTTGACCCACTTCCCGGTTTCGGATAGAGCTGAAATTTTGCATACACGTTTAGTTTGGATAACAATGCAATCTGGCCATTTTGTAAAAATATCAAGATGGCGGTTCCAAAATGGCGCCCGATTTTTGAAATTGTGCTCCGCGGCCCTTTGAAATGGGTATCAAATGAAAGGATATGACAGGTAGAACACAATAAGCTATGTGGCGTCATTCCAAATTCAAAATGGCGGACAACACTTACACTGTTTGTCGTCAAATCTTGGAAGTTAAATTTGACCCACTTCCCGGTTTCGGATAGAGCTGAAATTTTGCATACACGTTTAGTTTGGATGACAATGCAATCTGGCCATTTTGTAAAAATATCATGACGGCGGTTCCAAAATGGCGCCCGATTTTTGAAATTGTGCTCCGCGGCCCTCTGACATGGGTATCAAATGAAAGGATATGACAGGTAGAACACAATAAGCTATGTGGCGTCATTCTAAATTCAAAATGGCGGCCAACACTTGCACTGTTTGTCGTCAAATCTTGGAAGTTAAATTTGACCCACTTCCCGGTTTCGGATAGAGCTGAAATTTTGCATACACGTTTAGTTTGGGTGACAATTCAATCTGGCCATTTTGTAAAAATATCAAGATGGCGGTTCCAAAATGGCGCCCGATTTTTGAAATTGTGCTCCGCGGCCCTCTGACATGGGTATCAAATGAAAGGATATGACAGGTAGAACACAATAAGCTATGTGGCGTCATTCCAAATTCAAAATGGCGGCCAACACTTACACTGTTTGTCGTCAAATCTTGGAAGTTAAATTTGACCCACTTCCCGATTTCGGATAGAGCTGAAATTTTGCATACACGTTTAGTTTGGATGACAATGCAATCTGGCCATTTTGTAAAAATATCAAGATGGCGGTTCCAAAATGGCGCCCGATTTTTGAAATTGTGCTCCGCGGCCCTCTGACATGGGTATTAAATGAAAGGATATGACAGGTAGAACACAATAAGCTATGTGGCGTCATTCCAAATTCAAAATGGCGGCCAACACTTACACTGTTTGTCGTCAAATCTTGGAAGTTAAATTTGACCCACTTCCCGATTTCGGATAGAGCTGAAATTTTGCATACACGTTTAGTTTGGATGACAATGCAATCTGGCCATTTTGTAAAAATATCAAGATGGCGGATCCAAAATGGCGCCCGATTTTTAAAATTGTGCTCCGCGTCCCTCTGACATGGGTATCAAATGAAAGGATATGACAGGTAGGACACAATAAGCTATGTGGCGTCATTCCAAATTCAAAATGGCGGCCAACACTAAATTGCGGAAAGCTTATAATAGACTAAAAAGTAGAAAATATAACCGATCAACTACCAATTTTGCGCACACTCGTAGTTCGGGTGGTTAATGTGTATGAATGATGAGATGAATAGTTGAGTTAAGGGTGAGTTGATAATAAAGAAGCAATACACGTTACAAAAAATCACAAACAAACACAGAGATACTGCTGTCAACTAAATTCAACTACTCAAATACTGAACTCATGTCCGTATGCATAATTTCAACTAAACCCAGGTAGCAGAGCTGAGTCAAGTTCAGTCAACCTTAACCCAACTCGACTCCCGTTTACATGTAATTAGACTTGGGTTCAACTTGAGTTCAACTCATCATGTATAAGTACTAAATGCAATCTGACCTTTTTGTAAAAAAATCAAGAAGACGGTTCCGAGATGGCGGCCGTTTTTGCAATTATGATCCACCGAGCCCATGACATGGGTATCAAATGAATACAGTAAACTGTGTGACGTAATTTTAAATCTAATAGAATTGCCATCATAAAATGGCGGAATACATATAATAAACTAAAAAGTAGAAAATAAAATAAATGGTTAAAAAAATTTTTTAAAAAAAATTCTTTACATTAACTAAAAAATGTACTGAAAAGTAAAAAATAAAAAATATTTTAAAGAAAGCGTGAAATTTCAATTTTAATGAAAAAGTTAATTAAAAGAATGGCGCATTTTTCATCAAAAAATTTTGTTAGAATTTGAAATTAACAAAGCAAAAAATTGAGGGTTATTGTAAATCTCACGCGATTTACAGTTATATTTTCAATTTTTGGTGAAAAATGCGCCATTCTTTTAATTAACTTTTTCATTAAAATTGAAATTTCACGCTTTCTTTAAAATATTTTTTATTTTTTACTTTTCAGTACATTTTTTAGTTAATGTAAAGAATTTTTTTTAAAAAATTTTTTTAACCATTTATTTTATTTTACTATACTTTAAAAAAAATGAATTTCGTCAAATCGGTTTTTGAGAGCGAATACTATAGGAAATTTACTAACTTTTTAAACAAAACAAAAATCGATTTTTTTGGTTGAGCTTGATGAGAACCTCCCCTTAAGGGTTGAAAATAATTTATTTTTGCCTGACAGTACGCCCACAGTCGAATTTGAAGCATAAACTTGGAAAAAAAATTTTTTTTTACAATTTTTGCCATTTTGCGCCAATTTAGGAGTACTTTCAACCCTTTAGGAGTATCCCATACCATTAAGTTCGCCTTAATTTAGTATAAATCAACCCCCTTCTCAAATGAATATTGAAAAAAGTGCATTTCGTCGCATTAGTTTTCATTATTACTGAAATAATCGCGAAAACCCCCTTAAAAGGGGTGTTTTTTGCATTTTTAGGGGTGACGCTCTAATTTTAGAACCGCGGGACCTTGATTTTCGTGATCAGCGTTCAGTAATAATTCTTTTTCCGGTGAGCCTCACGCCAACCTGAATATACTTAAGTATCATTTTGGGTTTCCCTATTAGATATCCTATGTTTAGATTCCGATAAAACTTTATCAAATTTGGTAATGGGTTCTGGTTCTGCAAGTTTCATAAAGTCGCCATTACTTCTTTCATTGAAAATATCAGACAGCCCTCTAAAAGCTAATGACGGCTCACTGCTCTGCAAAAAACTGTAGGCATATTATTAATTGCCTTAAAACCTCTGACCACCGCTGAGCTTCCCCAGACATTTCTTTTTGCAACGTAGAATCTACTTATTACCCTGACCGATAATTCTATTTCTTTCCTACATTTAAAATTTTCCATAATTCTCATAAAACTCAAATCAGTATATTCCGAGCAACAAAATGAACTACTTTCCTTTAATTTTGGAAAAGATGGAGTTTTTTTAAATTGAATAAACCAACCAAAATCTATTAACTAATTTACTACTCTTATTTACTAATACTGTAATGCCTTGGATCAATCGTAAGCAGGAAATTTTGAGTATTTTCCTAACTTTCTTCACCTACATCAGACTATTTTTTATTAAAATTATCTAAAAACTTACGTTTTTTTGAAACTATCACCTTGATCATTTAAGTTTTCCCAGTATGTACCTAAACTTTCATAATTCGCGGCACAGTAAAATATTATAAATTTCTTAAAAATACAAAAAAAAATGAGCAAATTAGTTCTAATAAAATATAAATAACACATTGTAAATATGTATGTATTACTTATAATTAGTAATTTAATTACATCTTCCCCTTCTTCATATGTATTGCCTCTTTTCGCACGAATGTTGCAATATTTCATCTGTTTATTTATCTTATATTCAAAATTTTTTCTTAAATCTGGAAGTCCTCTTGTATTATATAATTCTGTCTTACCCGGTAATAGTGTTCTTGTTTGTCTGCCTATGCACATTTCATTCGGTGCAAGATCAATGTCCTTTACTGGGGTGTTCCTATGTTCCAGTATAGCCATCCATAATTCTTCTTTACTTTCTTTGGTTTTTCTTATTAAGTTTTTTTCAATCTGCACAAATCTTTCTGCAAATCCATTTGATCTCGAATGATATGGACTGCACGTGATCAATTGAATATCTAATGTTTTACAAAAAAATTTTTAATTCATAAGACGCGAAAGGATTATTATCCGATACAATTTGCCTTGGTACACTGAACACTGTACACTGAATATCTCTTTCAAATGATTTTTAATTTCGTTCGCTGTTTTTGTTTTTAAGAGTTTGATTTCAAGATACTTCGTATAATAGTCTGCAACTATCAAATAATCACGACCGCTCTCAGTGCAGATGTCCATTCCAATTTTGTAAAATGGATGTTGAGGTATTTCATGTGACAATAGTGGTTCTTGTTGATTCGCACTTCTATATTTTTGGCATATGTTGCAGTTAACTATTTCTTGTTCAATTGCGTCGTTCATTCCTGGCCAGTATACAAGGCTTCGTGCTCTTGTCTTTGTTTTTTCGATACCTAGATGCGCCTGATGTAACTGCTTTAGTATTTGTCGTCTTAAAGCTACTGGTATGATAATTCGTTCATTCAAAAATAAGATATCCTCTGCTAACGTCAAATCATTTCTTAATTTCCAAAAAAACTTGATGTTATCTTTTAATTTATCTTTTTTATTAGGCCATCCTTCCATTATTGTCTTCTTTAATTCTGATAATACCGGATCTTTTACAGTTTCTTGTTGAAGGAGTTCTTTCTTCTCATTGCTAACATTGATAGTGTGAACTAAGGCATTTAAGTCTGAAATTTCGGAATCACTTCTTTTACATGGATATCTGGATAATCTGCTACATATAAATATTTTCCAGGTAGGTATTTCAAGGTTAAATCGTAATTTAATAAACGTAATCGCATTCGTTTTAATTTAGCTGATGGAATTTTTGATACTTCTTTGTTGAAGATTCCTAGGAGGGGCTTGTGATCCGTGGTTATTTGTATTCTCCGTCCATAGATCCAGTTGTGGTATTTTGTACATGCAAATACAATTCCAAACATCTCTTTCTCTATTTGAGAATAGTTTATTCACTTTCTGAAAGTGATCTTGACGCAAAAGCAGACGGTTTTCCTTTCTTAAGCAGACACGCGCCTAATCCATATTTACTAGCATCTGTTTGTATTTCAGTTTCTTTGCGCAGATCAAAGGCTCTTAGCGTAGGTGCATTTATTATTTTTTCAATGATGATATTCAAACAGTTTTCATGGTGGGCCTGCCAGTTGAATATAGTGTTCTTTTTTAATAATTCTCGAATTGGTTGTGATGTCTCAGCTATATTTGGAATAAACAACCTCATATCCTTACTAATATTATAAATGTGAAAGTAACTCTGTCTGTCTGTCTGTCTGTCTGTCTGTCTGTCTGTCTGTCTGTCTGTCTGTATGTTACGCTTTCACGCCTAAACCGCTGGACCGATTTTGATGAAATTTGCAACAGACATAGTTTAGACCTTGGAGACGGACATAGGCTATTTTTTTTTTGGAGAAAAAAGGGTTGAAGGGGGTGAAATGGGGTTCAATAAGTTGTAAGGGGATTTATTTTCTTTACTTTTTTTCTATTGTATAAAAAGTAACTGACTGAAAGACAACACACAACCTAAACCGCTAGAGCTAAAGGGCTGAAATTTTTGACAGTGCACCCCTAGCGATTTTTCGAAATTCATCCCCTAAGGGGGTGAAATAGGGTCAACTCAAAACCGCTGGAGCTATAGGGCTGAAATTTTGACAGTGCATCCCTTTAATGACCTGGACATCCACTAAAAAGCGATTTTTCGAAATTCATCCCCTAAGGGGGTGAAATGGGTTTTTTCCAAACCGCTAAAGCTATAAGGCTGTAATTTTGACAGTGCATCCCTATAATGGCGTGGTCATCGACTATTAAAAATATTTTTCGAAATTCATCCCCAAAGGGAGTGAAATGGGGTTTACCCAAACCGCTGGAGCTATAGGGCTGAAATTTTGACAATGCATCCCTATAATGATGTGGACATCCACTAAGAAGCGATTTTTCGAAATTCATCCCCTAAGGGGGTGAAATGGGGTTTTTCCAAACCGCTATAGCTATAGGGCTGAAATTTTGACAGTGCATCCCTATAATGGCGTGGACATCCACTATAAAGCGATTTTTCGAAATTCATCCCCTAAGGGGGTGAAATGGGGTTTTTCCAAACCGCTATAGATATAGGGCTGAAATTTTGACAGTGCATCCCTATAATGGCGTGGACATCCACTATAAAGCGATTTTTCGAAATTCATCCCCTAAGGGGGTGAAATGGGGTTTTTCCAAACCGCTATAGATATAGGGCTGAAATTTTGACAGTGCATCCCTATAATGGCGTGGACATCCACTATAGAGCAATTTTTCGAAATTCATCCCCTAAGGGGGTGAAATAGGGTTTACCCAAACCGCTAAAGCTATAGGGCTGTAATTTTGACAGTGCATCCCTATAATGGCGTGGTCTTCCACTATTAAAGCGATTTTTCGTAATTCATCCCCTAAGGGAGTGAAATGGGGTTTACCCAAACCGCTGGAGCTATAGGGCTGAAATTTTGACAGTGCATCCCTATAATGATGTGGACATCCACTAAGAAGCGATTTTTCGGAATTCATCCCCTAAGGGGGTGAAATGGGGGTTTTTCAAACCGCTAAATTTATAGGGCTGAAATTTTGACAGTGCATCCCTATAATGGCGTGGACATCCACTATAAAGCGATTTTTCGAAATTCATCCCCTAAGGGGGTGAAATGGGGTTTTTCCAAACCGCTATAGATATAGGGCTGAAATTTTGACAGTGCATTATAGAGCGATTTTTCGAAATTCATCCCCTAAGGGAGTGAAATGGGGTTTACCCAAACCGCTGGAGCTATAGGGCTGAAATTTTGACAGTGCATCCCTATAATGATGTGGACATCCACTAAGAAGCGATTTTTCGAAATTCATCCCCTAAGGGGGTGAAATGGGGTTTTTCCAAACCGCTATAGATATAGGGCTGAAATTTTGACAGTGCATTATAGAGCGATTTTTCGAAATTCATCCCCTAAGGGAGTGAAATGGGGTTTACCCAAACCGCGGGAGCTATAGGGCTGAAATTTTGACAGTGCATCCCTATAATGATGTGGACATCCACTAAGAAGCGATTTTTCGAAATTCATCCCCTAAGGGGGTGAAATGGGGTTTACCCAAACCGCTAAAGCTATAGGGCTGTAATTTTGACAGTGCATCCCTATAATGATGTGGACATCCACTTAGAAGCGATTTTTCGAAATTTACCCCCTAAGGGGGTGAAATATGGTTTTTCCAAACCGCTATAGCTATAGGGCTGAAATTTTGACAGTGTATCCCTATAATGGCGTGGACATCCACTATAAAGCGATTTTTCGAAATTCATCCCCTAAGGGGGTGAAATAGGGTTTACCCAAACCGCTGGAGCTACAGGGCTGAAATTTTGACAGTGCATCCCTTTAATGACGTGGACATCCACTAAGAAGCGATTTTTCGAAATTCATCCCCTAAGGGGGTGAAATGGGGTTTTTCCAAACCGCTATAGCTATAGGGCTGAAATTTTGACAGTGCATCCCTATAATGGCGTGGACATCCACTATAAAGCGATTTTTCGAAATTCATCCACTAAGTGGGTGAAATAGGGTTAACCCACACCGCTGAAGCTGAAGGGCTTTAATTTTGACCGTGTATCCCTATAATGACGTGGACATCCACTTAGGAGCGATTTTTTGAAATTTATCCCCTAAGGGGGTTAAATGGGGTTAACATAAACCGCTGGAGCTGAAGGGCTTTAATTTTGACAGTGCATCTCTATAATGACGTGGAAGCAATTTTTCGAAATTCATCCCCTAACGCAGTGAAATGGGGGACATAAACATGCCAATCTCTGCTTCAAAATATACGCAGCAATTTGTTTACCATATTTATTAAAAAAATGCACTATAATAAACCCTTTTAGGGATAATGACAGCTGACTTTTTTTTTTTTTGTCAAGGAAAACAGTGCACATAATAAACAGTTTTCATTTAAAGGCGTTGCAAGGCACGCGGGTTTTATGCTAGTAGTTAATAATTCCTAATAGTTTTTGAACATCTCTTTTATCTTTTTGTTTTCCAATTTGCTTGATAGTCTTTCCGTGTCACATTTGATACCTTCTGTTGTTATTAAATGTCCTAAAAATTTCACTTCTTGCATTTTATACTGCAGTTTATCTTTATTGAAGTTAATGTTTTTCTCTTGAGCCCTTTTTACTACTTGTTTCAATATCGTGTCGTGTTCCTCCTCTGTTTCAGCCGCTATTAGAATGTCATATATATAAATTATAACATTGTCCATATCTGCGAAATTTTTCTCGTTGTACTTCTGAAAAATTGCTGGTGCTATTTTTAGCCCAAATGGAAGCCTCATGAATTGGTAACACCCAAAGGGCGAAAACCGTCTTTAAGATCTAAGATTGTGAAAAATTTTTTGTTACTTAATTTAGGTAAAATTTCCTCAAAAGATGGAAAGGAATACGTATTAGCTTTTAGCGATTTGTTTAAATCTTGAGATCACCATATTTGAGATCCACTCCGCTCCATCTACAGTTCTTTTAATTATACCCTTATTGACCAAATTACCCAATTCCTTTTTCAATTTTTTCCGTACTGTAATAGGTAACCTTCTAGTGGGTTTTGCCACAGGTATGGATCCTTTTTTTACTTCAATGTCCACATTTTTTACAAAACATCCAATACCTTCAAAGATATCCAAATTTTTATTTATAAATTGTTTACGTTCACTTACGTGCATAGCGTGCACTCTCCGAATAAGGTTCAGATGCTCACACGTTTTAAACCCTAACACTGGAGTGACTCTAAATTTCGTTATTATAAATTTGTACTTAATTCTGTCATATCGTGCACAACACCAGAACTCAGCATAACCAACAGTTGGTACTATTGCTCCACCATATGCTTCCAGTTTTATTTTTTGCTTAATAAGCTTAGCTCCTCTTATTTTTTTAAATATTCCAATGCCAAAATATTTGCGTCTGAGCCCGAATCTAATTTAAAATTTATTGTAACATCATTCACTTTTATACCCCGGCTTCACCGCCAAATTTTCGCAAGTTCGAGCAAATTAGTCTACAGTACTTTACAATTTCCTGATTTCAAATACATTTTTCACATTTTAAAGTCAGGAAAAAATGCTAGCCGGTGAAGCCGCTTATGCCGATTGAAGTGAACTTGATTAAACTGAGGCCGGCGAAGCCGGGGTATTATCGGTGAATACCATGAGCGATCAGTTAATGTTTCTTCGGTTACAACATTTATGTGGAATTCTTCATCACTACTTCTATTATTGTTTATTTTAATTTCCCGTATTTTTCTATTATTTGAGTTGCATGCAATTGAAAAATGGTTTTTAAGCCCACAATTCTTACACAGCTTACCATATGCCGGGCATTTTCCTTTGGTGTGCCTCTGCGAACAAAATTTGCACATAAATGAAGATGATGCATTGCCTTCTCTTTCTCCCTATTATATTTTTTCCTGTAATTCGTGTATTTATTATTATGTCTATTTTATTTGTATTATTGGAATGATACTTAGATTTAATTTTATTGATCTCTATCGTTCTGGTGTTATGACCTTCAGCTTCACCTCGGAGGTTATCAATATTTCCTCTACTGCAGCTCGCACTGTTGTTACGGTTGTCCTCAGTTATTCTCCACATTTCCGATGATTGTTTCTTTGAGACTTCCGCTACTCTAGCCATTTCTATCGCCTTTTCCATAGTTAGATCTGCAGTTTCTAACAATTTCTTCTGTAATTGTTTGTCCTTCACACCCATTAAAATTTTATCCCGTAACATTTTATATTCTGCCACTTATCCGCAATCTCTTATCAATTTCTTCAGGTCCATTAAGAACTGATCAAACGGTTCTTCTACTGCCTGATCCCGACTTAGAAACAAGAAACTTTGGTAGACTTCATTTTTTCTCTGCGCACAAAAATTTTCGAAAGCTTCTATCGCTTTCTCATAGTTTCCTTGATCTTCTTTTGTTAAATTGAAACTATTAAATACTTCCACTGCTTCACTTCCAACTGCATTTAACAATATGGCCACTTTAACTTTATCCGATTTTTTCTCTATTTCGATTCTGTCTAAAGGTTCTCCAGTTTTGAGATATATTTCCATTTAAATTTAGATTGCCTACAGGTTTTACGTAATCCATTCTTGATACACAGTTAGGATATTTCCGGGGTCTTCCACGTTGACTTTTAATTGTGTGGATCACTTTTATTTTTCTGATGACTTCTTTATTTCGGCCCATACGTTTTGTTGTTGTTTTTATTTTTCGCCCATGCTTTAATTATCCATTTTTTCAAAATTTTTATATATTTATCCATTTGTTCTATAATCCACTTCTATTTGCACTGTAATCCATTTATGACTGCGCCATGTTAAAACACGTCTTTCTTCTTTTACGAGTCTTTATTAACTGTCTAATTCATTTATTCTTACAACTACATATACATTTTCATATGCTACAATTAACTGTCTGTACTTCATTTATTCTTACAACTACATAAACAATTCCATATGCTACAGATTCTACTGTACCACCAGGGCTGACAGAATTAGTTTTAGATGAGTTAAATAAATTCGGCCTTTCTTTAATTAATTGTAGGGGGCAGGGTTGCGATAACGGATCTAATATGAAAGGTAGTAATTCTTGAATACAAGAACGCATCCTATCCTTAAAGCCTAGAGCATTTTTATTCCTTTCCCGATTAAAAAATGCGTCATTTTGAAGAACATATAAAATTATTTACTCTTAAGCTGCTTAGTTCGACCAGGAGGGAAAGTAGAATAAAAACGTTAGACACATTAGTTCGTCAATTAGGTGATGTTTACGGGGCGTAAGTAGAACTTCCTCAGGTAGGAGAACGCCTATCGAAACATCTTTACGAAATAAAATTACTTTACTCGTTTGCGTCATAGCAATGTTTTAGAAAAATATATATAGTCACTATATACTTGTAGATGTCCGTTCTTGGCTGAAACTTATTGGTGGTCTGGCGAGTTCCTTCGTACGCCAGTCTAATTCTCCCTTATGCCGGGTTTTCATTAGTAGAATTAGTGGTAGAGTAACTGGCGTACTTTTAAGCCGAGCTAACTCCACTCTACTTATTTTGGTAGAGTACCCGTTTTCACTTAAATTGAAAATAGTATGGTGCAGAAGGTAATAGTGACTAGTTGTAAACGCTAAAACTTTAATGACAGCACACTAAATACTTAAATGTCACGAATTTCTTGTATGCTATGCTCGACTATCTCAACACTGTTTTCATTAGCATAGTGGCGGTAGAGTAGAGTGGAAAGCAGTGGTGGGGGACAGAACTAGTAGAGTAACTTTACCACCGTGCTATCCCACTCTACTCTATTGTCACCTAGTACTCTACTCTACTACTTTCGTTTTCATTAAGCGAGTTCTCAAGATAGTTAGTACTCGCCCAGTATACTCTACCACTAATTCTACTAATGAAAACCCGGCATTAATTGAAGTTTTCCTGTAGGTGTAAAATCTTGTTTAGATATTCCCTTTTCTTCTTTCCGCAAAGCTTGCGTACAGTGTTGGGCAAAACTAAATTTCTGGACGATTAAAAATTGACGATTAATTAATTGTTAATCACGTCTACTGCAATTAACAATTAATTAATTGTAATTGAAGTTTTCCTGTAGGTGTAAAATCTTGTTTCGATATTCCCTTTTCTTCTTTCCGCAAAGCTTGCGTACAGTGTTGGGCAAAACTAAATTTCTGGACGATTAAAAATTGACAATTAATTAATTGTTAATCACGTCTACTGCAATTAACAATTAATTAATTGTAATTGTGAAAACTCGCAATTAACAATTAATTAATTGTTAATCGCGTCTATTGCAATTAACAATTAATTAATTGTAATTGTGAAAATTCGCAATTAACAATTAATTAATTGTTAGTCGTGAGTTTCCACAATTAAAGACGATTAATCAATTGTCAATCATTTTTATGGATTTGATTAAAAACTAAAAATTAAAATTTATTATTATATGGAAAGAGTACTAGTATGTTATTTTTTATTAGTTCATTTTAAAAAGCGTGTTTTTAGTTTTTAAAGTAAAAACTTTTTTAGCCACGTTGCGCACCTTTGCGTCACGGTCAATTTTTTGCGTGCCGTGGGGGAACAATTTGGCTTTGGCGATTTTAGTTTGTATTGTATGAGTTATCTATAATAACATTCTAGTTGTGCCATTTTCAACATTTTTCGAAATCGAAATCAATGGAGCAATCCATTTTTAGAAGAGATTTTTTTTATTTTATGTTTTTTTGTTTGACCGGAAGAGAATTTTTTACAGAAGAGAATTTCGTTTTGTGTTTGATTTTTTTTGCTATTTTTCGTTTTGTGTTTAAAGAGAGAGTGTATTATATATTATTATGTAACATATAGCAATAAGTACTACGTGCTATATACTAAGTGTTATGCACTATGTATTAGGTACTATGTACACGGACTATGTACTATGCCATATGTACTATGTACTATTTATTATGGACTATATACTGTCAACTATGTTTAATGTGCTATGTACTATGCACAAGGTATTATGTACTATGTATAATCTGCTATGTACTAGGTATTATGTAGTTTGCATTACGGACTATGTGCTACTTACTATGAATTATGTACTATGAAGTATGTACTATGTACTTCGTACTATGTATTATGTATTATGTACTATTTATTTTGGACTGTATACTACCTACTATATACTGTCAACTATGTTTTATGTGTTATGCACTATGCACAAGGTATTATGTACTATGTATAATCTTCTATGTACTAGGTATTATGTACTTTATTACGGATTATGTGCTATTTACTATGAATTATGTACTATGAACTATATATTATGTACTTTGTACTATGTATTATGTATTATATACTATTTATTTTGGACTATATACTATCTACTATATACTGTCAACTATGTTTTATGTGCTATGTACAAGGTATTATGTACTATGTATAATCTGCTATGTACTACGTATTATGTATACTTTGCATTACGGACTATGTGCTATTTACTTTGAATTATGTACTATGAACTATGTACTATGTACTTTGTACTTTGTCTTATGTATTATGTATTATGTACTATTTATTTTGGACTATATACTACCTACTATATACTGTCAACTATGTTTTATGTGCTATGTACTATGCACAAGGTATTATGTACTATGTATAATCTTCTATGTACTAGGTATTATGTACTTTGCATTACGGACTATGTGTTATTTACTATGAATTATGTACTATGAACTATATATTTTGTACTTTGAACTATGTATTAAGTATTATATACTATTTATTTTGGACTATATACTACCTACTATATACTGTCAACTATGTTTTATGTGCTATGTACTATGTACAAGGTATTATGTACTATGTATAATCTGCTATGTACTAGGTATTATGTACTTTGCATTACGGACTATGTGCTACTTACTATGAATTATGTACTATGAAGTATGTACTATGTACTTTGTACTATGTATTATGTATTATGTACTATGTATTGGGGGCTATGATTAGGTACCATATACTGTTCACGATGTACTATGTATTAGGTATTAGCTGCGTTCCTTTTCTACTATTTAGTACATGTGAGCAGAGCAGAAAAGGAACGCAAAATTTTCTGATTTGAGTAAAAGCATAGACAAATTATTTGTCTATGGTAAAAGCTCACTTGAAACTTTTGACGTTACTTTAAAGTTTACAAATAAAAAATTCTTAAAAGAAGAATTTGTGACACAATGGGGAAATTAATGCGACAATTTCTAAAGTAAAACGAAAGATAATAATTTTTGATAATTATACGACTGAAGTTTTATTTATGGACGTTTTTATATGAGCAAATCAGCTCGACACAAATAAAAGCCATCTATCGGGTAATGGCGTAAGTGAAAATAATTCACAATAGACTCGAAGTGGCCACTTTCCCCTAGCGGATTTCCATTGCGTAATTGCAAGAGCTTTCTACGCGTTTATAAGAGCAAGTGTAGTTGCTAGTACGCAAGTGTAAAAAATAGTAAAAATTAGCAGAAAAGGAACGCAGCTATTATATACTATGTACTGCGATTATGTACTATTTATTCTGTACTATGACTAAGTATTATGAACTATGTGTTATCTGCTATGTACTTTGCACTATATACTCTGTATTATGTATTTTCTACTAAATATTATGTACTTTGTACCAAACACTATATACTATGTTCTATGTAAAAGGTATTATGTACTATGTACTTGCACTATGTACTATGAACTATGTATTATGTTTTGTATTATCTATTATGTATTATGTACTATTTACTATGAACTATGTACTATGTACAATGTTCTATGTGTTATGTTCTATGTACTAAGTGCTACGTACTTTTTACTATGAACTATGTATTATTCACTACTACTATGTACTATATTGTGTAATATGTACTATGAATTATGTTCTATGTATTATTTACATATGTATTATATATTACGGATTACGTATTATGTATTATGTATTATTGTATATACAAAATTTATTGACCTTTATCCTTCTGTAGGACTAAGATTGATTTGGACATATAGAATGACCATAGAGGTCTTAATTTCCAAAATGTGCCCAGACACACATACATTTTTTTATGATATATATTTTTGTTTAGGTTTTTTGAGATAGGTTATTGATAGTACATTTTATTAGGGTTATAAGGAACAAGTACTGTTAATGATCAGTATTAACGCGTATTATATTCATGCCAAATTTTACGGTAATTCGCTTTACCATATAACATAAAATACACCACTACAACGCAAAAAAACATTACGGTTTCGTTTTTGATATACAGTATCCGTTGATTTTTCAAAGCGGCTGACTTTGGTTAGGTTTTGGATAGTATGGGAGGGAAAGGGGGTGGTTGGAGTCGTAATGGTTTAGCCGCTAGTGCGATTTTTTTTTGGTGCAGGTTTACGTATCACCCTGAATTTAAGTAACCCTAGGACCTATTTTCATGAATATGGTAGCAATGATACTCCCACCCATCTAAAACTACAAAATTAGTCGGCCATTTTGAATTTTAAAATTTTGATCACAAATTTGTCATTTGGATCCCTCAAAACCCCCTGACACAAATTTTCATTACAATCGGAACACAATTGCAAAAATTAGTCCGCCATTTTGAATTTTGAAATGTTGACCACAAATTTGTCATTTGGATCCCTCAAAACCCCCTGACACTAATTTTCAGCACAATCGGAGCACAATTGCCAAAATTAGTCCGCCATTTTGAATTTTAAAATTGTAACCCCAAATTTGTCATTTCGATCCCTCAAAACCCCCCGACACTAATTTTCAGCACAATCGGAGCACAATTTCCAAAACTAGTCCGCCATTTTGAATTTTTCTTCTTTCAGCCATTTTGGCCGCCATACTCCCCATATTTTTTTTTCATATTATGCTCTTTATATGAATGATTCTCCAAAAAAATGGCAGGATCATATAAAATTGGAGTGTCTATATCTATATTGAAGCGGAATAATTGTTAGTTTTAAATGTTTTTTAGAACAATTGACAAAATTAATTGCAATTGATAAATTAATTGCAATTGATTTAGTTCTAATATACAATTAATACAGATTAATCCAAATAAATTAATTGTGGGGTGCAATTAATAGTTCAATCGCAATTAATTTTAATTGCAATTAAATTAATCGCAATTAATTTTTTAATCAATTAATTAATTGATTGAAAATTTAATTGATTAATGCCCAACACTGCTTGCGTACGATTTTTCTTTTTCGATTGAAGACTTCCATCCTTGCCCTTGTAGGCCTTGCAATGTAACTCCCGGTAGCTCTGGTTTCTTTCTTCAATTACGGCTCTACAGTCCTGACCAAACAGTCAATTCTCGCCTGGGCCCAGCCTACTGGCTCTTCTGATGTCCCCTTTATGCTGCTTTTAGTTTGCTTTCATATTTCATTGATGTTGGGCTGTTCTGCATTTCAAAATTTGTGCGACAGCCTCCTGGTAGGGATTCCTTCTTCTTTCCAGGTTTAGTTAATCTCTATCTTATTTTGATTGAGTTTTCCCTCTATGCGTTGTGGTTGTTATCCGGGTTTTCAATTTCACCTTGACTAGTTAGTGATCCAAGTCACAGCACTCATTGTTCTTAGGTACAGTATACTCGTGGTTCTTCTTCTCTCAATTAGGACTTAATCAATTTGATTATTAATTACCCCATCTGGTGACTGCAATGTCATCTTATGGATATTTGACGTTGTTGAACTTACTACCATTGAGTTTGAGCTTGCGAGATCGATCAATCTACTATTATTGTCATTTTTACCATTGTGGGGCTATGCTTTCCTATGACTCCTATTGTACATAAAAACCGATAATTCTCCATTGCTAGACATCAAAATGCTATCAGATCACAATGTCAATTTTAGCTTTTTCAAAGAAAAAAAGCTTATGCAGAGGCTCTGTCCGTCTGTGATTTTCTTTCATCTCTGAAAGTACTGTCGCTACAGACTTGGGCCATATTTCAAATTGTAGCTCTTGATCAAGAGACCTAAAACTGAGAAAATGGTTTGGAAATTGCAACCGGAAGTATATTTAACAACAAATAAAAAGTAATTTCTAATAAAGTCCATATATCGGTAGCCTAGAGCTAAGGCGCTGGAGTCCTATTCCCCGGAACCAAGTTCAATCCTTGGCCGCGCAATGTTGGAATATATTTTTTTTTTACTTCTGTGGGACACGTTTGGAATCTATCACTAAATTATATTATTTAATAATGATACTCAGGAGAACATAAAAACATTTACTTAATTAAAAGTGAAAAAATATCATTTTCTTGATTTTTAATGGTCATCCAGTCATTATGTCAACAGAAAGAAGGCACAACATCCCACTAGTTTATTTACAGAATAAGTTTGTCTTCTGTCGTGGGAATTTAGATTTATATTCTCTGTCCTTCTTATACTATATCATTTTCAGAAATCGATTATTCTTACCTGTTCCATTTATCGGTTTATTTTTTAAGGAGTTATTGACGGAGTCATTATGTCATAAAGACAAATAGGTGCAAGTGATGAAAATGACTGATGACGAGAGTGTTTTCCGCCCCCTGAAAGTGCCGCCCGCGTGCGGTGCACACTCTGCACGCCCGCTCCCAGCCGGCTTGATGGTCCATATAGAGCATTAAACCCTAACTCACCATGCACCATGCGCTCCAGCTAGTAATATTTAAAAGCGTGACTCAATGTTTTTGTAAATATAACACTATTGCGAATATCGGTCCCACTTCCACTTCTTCAAGCTCTACTTTATTATTAGCATTCACATAAAATGAAGGAATGCATCTTATTAACTTCCCAGTAGGAAGTTATTGTAATCGGTCCGAAAATCGAATTCGAAATTTTCAACGTATTTCCATTTTTCAAGGTCCCAAGAGAAGCAAAAATGTGAGAAGAAGTATGTGTGTGTGTGTGCGTACGTATGTGGTCATTTTTTCCTGCACGATATCGCGCGAACCAAAAAAAATAATGACTTCGTTGAGGTGTCGTTCGAAGCGTATTAATGGAAATATGATCTGAAAAGATTTTTATAAAATTTGGAACGAGCCGTTTTTCAGTTAAAGCGACATAAGTGATTTTTGTACCGGCACGATATCGCCCCAACCACAAAAGATATCGACTTACTTGAGGTGTCGTTCGAAGCGTTACCGACAATATAATTTGAAAAGATTTTTATAATATTCGGTCGAGCCGTTTTTGTGTTTAAACGACATAAGTCATTTTTGTACCTGCACGTTATCACGCAAACCATAAAAGATATCGACTTAGTTAAGGTGACGTTCCAAGAATATTAGCCAAATCTGAAAAGCCTTTCATAAAATTCTGTCGAACCGTTTTTTGCTTAAACGACGTTCGCGGTTTTTGTACTTGCACGATACCGCGGACCAAAAACTATATCGACTACTTTAAGGCGCCGAAAGAAGAATATTAACGAAAAAATGACCTGAAAAAATTTCATAACATTCGGTCGGGCCTTTTTTGTTTAAATGGAAAACATTCGGACCTTAAATTGATAAGTTTTGCTAATATCTAATAAAGTCGACGGGATGAGACCCGTTCTAAACGAAGTGATCTTTTTTTAATTCTGCACAGCGGTAGCCTTCCAACTTGTCAAAATCCGACAATTTTTAAAAATCGTGCAAAAATTTCGTGACCCTTTACAAACATCACGAACTTTGCAAACCTTGGACTAGCACTTTTTGACGGGTAATTGTATTGAATTGAAAGCTTTGAAGTTTCCAGATGAAGTCATTATCATCCCAGTTTCACACTCAATACGAATTCGCTTTAGTGTAGCGAACGAAGTACGAAGGAAATGTTCGGGAAAAACAACGCTAACGCTAACGTTCGGGAAAAACAAATTCTGTAGAAAAATCTTTTAGAGTAACCAGTATTATAGTTATTTGAGCTAGCTTCTCTCAGGATTACTTTGTCACCATTTACGTGGCTGTCAACAGTCAATTTCCCACTAGTGCTAAACGTATTACTATTTTGTAAGATAACAGCTTAATTCCGTCTACGTTCATTACACTGGGAAGTTGATCGTGTGGACCGAAGGGGTCAAACCTACATCCCAACTAGTTAAATTACAATTACATTAAAATTTATAAAATGAAAATCAAGTAACTATACATACCTATACATATCAAACTATATTTTTTAACTTTCCAAAAATTTTCAAAATTAACGTCTATTTTTAAAAATTTTGCCTTCCGCCAGCATACCAGCTTATGGTACACTCCCTCGAAAATATAAACACTCACACATCATCTCCTTTGTTTATGATATGTTTAACGGCCCACACTACACAATAGCCCAATCTACACTAGGATTCCTTCAGTAGCAGTAGAACCGGTATTTTAAGAGAGAGGTATAGAAACGAGAAGAGGGTAGTGTAGTAGAGGTCGCGCCAAAAGAGTTGATGCCGGAGCGCGCAGCTGGGGAAATTAAAGCTGCACACAAATAAAAATTGCGCACATATCGATAAGAAATGCGCTTATGTATTTTCAAATTTCCCCTTCGAAATTTGTTGCGACTAGGCTAAGGGACGGGAACGGCATGCGGGGATTCTACTGCGCATGGAAAACGCGACTTTCTCGGCATCAACTCTTTTGGCGCGACCTATAGAATGTTCACCAGAACATTTTGGCGTGACAATGCGGAATGAGGTTTTTATTTTCGATTCTTAATACAAGAACGTAGTTTAATTTTGTTCCTTCTTTTTCTAGTGTATCGATTTCATGTATGAGAAAAACGTGTGGGCCAACGCAAAAGCGAGGGGGCTAAGCTCCCCCTGACCCCTGGGTTGCTACGGACCTGGGGAAAGCTGTAATATCTCCAGCTTATTTGCCCAAGAAAATCAAAGTGAAAACTGCAACACATTCAATTTAATGGAACTCACACTCACGCAAAGGTGTTAAGGCGAGGACACACATATCCGCACCGTGTCCGCACCGCATCCGCACCGTGTCCGGGCAAAAACAAAACTCACGTAATTTGACTCGGTGAGGACACGGAAATGTGGGGACTGACTGGTAAAATTTTACTTGTTTACTTTCTCTCCGTGTGTCGTCCGACACACGTTGCGGTTGCGGTGCGGACGCGGTGCGGATATGTGTGTCCCGGCCTTTAAACGCAGCTTCTTCGGAACCGAACAGCGAGTATTGACAAGACAAGTCGAAGATAGAGAAATTTTCTGTACTCACCATATTCTCTTTGTTATCTTGGTTTCATTGGCTGGTAATCGGTTTTGGCTTCGAGCAATATTAAATTTGCTCTTAAAACTTTGCTTCGAAATTTTGTTTTTGACTCTTCTTGAAATAGTAATTTTCGTTTGTACATATATTGAGTCAAGAAAAAAGAATGTAATCATGTTTGGCGGTGGTGCTATGTGAGGTATGCGGGATTTTATAATTAACTAGGTACCTTTTTCAGATTTTGAGCCAAAATTATGCATTTGTATGAAAAATTAAATGAGACCAAAGTAGTAGTTGCAGTTTTTCAATGGCTTTTCTTTGAACGCTTTAATTGTCAACAGAAAAAACTAACGAAAAATTGAAAAAATTAACGATTTTTGATCCGATTTTTTTTTCACTTTTTTGAAGTTTGAAAAATTTTTCTTTTTCACCATCATAAAGTGCACAAAAGAAACTATATTTAAAAAACCTCATACGATGCACAAAAATTATTGAGCAACTAATTTTCAAATTTGAAGTCAATTTTTGAGTATAAGATATTTTTACCTGAAATTTTAACCAGTGATTGTTCATGTTCTAAAAGTATAATTTTTAAATAATGAAAATTTACTGAAAAAATCCGAAATATTAACCAAAAAACTTAAATTTAGCAGTTTTTTAAATTTTTATGTTTTTGAGGTTATGTGTACAGATAAAAGTTGCATATTGTAACCGCTGATAGCCAATATAATAAAGAACAGCTTCAATTTTTTTGCTTTTTCCGGACCTACACATACCGAGATGTACGCATCTATATTTAGAAAGATCGACCAAAATATTAAAATTTTTCCAAAATGGCCGACAACTTACGTAGCTTCGGTTGCTGTAGGTAGAAAATGGGATTGGTCTTACATTCTTTGCAAAATGGTAAATGTAAATGTGCAAGACCAAGAGCAAAACTTAGCCTTGCCAGCAAGGCCAAGATCAACCCTTAGCCATGCTCGCAGGACCAAGTCCAAGCTACATCAGTCTTGTCTTGTTCTTGCGCTTGCTCATCACTCGTTACACAGCCCTAAGCAGAAGGAGACTAACCGCATTTGGTGAGCACTTTCTAAGCACGCCTGCGGAAATCCCGAAGATTGGGATCCCGCAAATAAGAAGACTCATTACGTGCTCAAGTTAGCAAAGAAACGGCTTTTTAACATCAGGTCACTGACTATGGTGTCACAATGGGCCTATCCTTTTAACCTAACCTAATCTTCATACACCTAATCATCATTTATTTTCACAATTTGTACCTATATTCTATTTAATCACAATAGAAATGTTATTTATGCCAATTTATATCGGTATTGTAGCCTACCTTTTAGGTTTGTGTTTTTAAATGTGTAGGCGATAAAAAGAGTAATATAACATTTTATTTATAGCATTTTAATATTTTACATAGGAAATGCAAATATTGCCGTCTTAAAAACACTGAAAACACGTCAAATATTCGCCAATTCTATTTAAAAAAAACTTATAGTCGAAGAGCCAGTGGCCCGCAGACTTACGGTATTTTAACAAACCTCATATTTTCTTCATGTATTCTCTTATACCTGCCGTACATGAGATGGGGACTCTTTTTTCTGACTGGCGGTTCCTATGAGCGTACTCAGGTGTGAAAGGTGTTAAAATTTGACGGAATTTTACGTTATAGTAACAAGGCTGCCGTTTGAATATGTTAAAATACTATATTATTATAATTGAAAAATAACAATGGCAGACAGCTATGGCAGTTCCAAGGTCGTGGCAGACACTTTTGAAAGTCGCCAAAAAACAACAACAAGGCTGAAATTTATATGTATATATTGTTAATAATAATATTCTAAACCTATATTTAGAACGGCAGACATTTTCTGCGGTTCTAACATCGCGGCAGACAAGGGAACGTTGCCTCTGGTGCTGGCATACGGATGTATAATGTTATCTCACTCACGTATACATTTACTGCTTTAAGACGGATTATGGGAGAAAGATGCCTATAACTGAGCGTACAATTTTCAAGTTTATTTTTATTGGTCATTCGCACTTGGTCAAATATTCATTAAATATATGTATATAACAAGTTGTTTTAAAAAAAATATTTTATTCTTCACATTATATTAGTTATTACTAGTTGTTATTCTTCGGTGCGGTATCATTCAGATGCTCACTAAAATTGTTTTCATCTCCCGACATATTAGTTTCTGTATAAATTAAATTTAAATACATATGTGAATTGTGGGTATAGATCACTATAATAATTAAGTGAATTAAATTCATTTCAAATTAAATTAACTGCAAGTTTTTCAACGAAATCGCTAACAGAACCTGGAAGTTGATCGCCATCAAACCATTTGAAAACGAATGATCTTTCTTGTTCTATCCAACCATGTTCCAGCGAATTTAATGAAAGCATTTTGGAAGGTATATCTCCAAATACTTGAGATGTAATGCGCTCGTCAAAATTGTTGGTAAAGTTCACTTTTACAGGGTGGTAAAGAGCTTGCATCAAAGTTGCGCAATTTTTTTTATTGAATTCTTCATTAATACCATTATGCTTGTAATTATTAATGAAAAGCTGGAATCTGGAATCATCGACTCTGTACATTTGGCAAGTGAAGTTTTGAATCAATTAATATCACCAAGAGCTGCAAATGCTTTCTGCTACTCGATATTATTTTTTAAAAAGGTTAAGCGTCTTTTTTTCCTTTTTTAAAAAAAGTAGGATCATAATCGCAGCCGATGAGAGCATGGAACCAATCAAGCTTTTGCAAAGTAACTCACCAAAGTGTTTATAAATTTTTGTAATATCTATATACGGTTGATTATTTCCTGCTCCTGCGAGCATCCAAATATGGGAGGACGTACATATTTTTAAATTCTTTTATTTAACTTACACTGTTTGTCGTCAAATCTTGGAAGTTAAATTTGACCCACTTCCCGGTTTCGGATAGAGCTGAAATCTTGCATACACGTTTAGTTTGGATGACAATGCAATCTGGCCATTTTGTAAAAATATCAAGATGGCGGTTCCAAAATGGCGCCCGATTTTTGAAATTGTGCCACTGTTTGTCGTCAAATCTTGGAAGTTAAATTTGACCCACTTCCCGGTTTCGGATAGAGCTGAAATTTTGCATACACGTTTAGTTTGTATGACAATGCAATCTGGCCATTTTGTAAAAATATCAAGATGGCGGTTCCAAAATGGCGCCCGATTTTTGAAATTGTGCCACTGTTTGTCGTCAAATCTTGGAAGTTAAATTTGACCCACTTCCCGGTTTCGGATAGAGCTGAAATTTTGCATACACGTTTAGTTTGGATGACAATGCAATCTGGTCATTTTTTAAAAATATCAAGATGGCGGTTCCAAAATGGCGCCCGATTTTTGAAATTGTGCTCCGCGGCTCTCTGACATGGGTATCAAATGAAAGGATATGACAGGTAGAACACAATAAGCTATGTGACGTCATTCCAAATTCAAAATGGCGGCCAACACTAAATTGCGGAAAGCTTATAATAGACTAAAAAGTAGAAAATATAACCGATCAACTTCCAATTTTGCACACACTCGTAGTTCGGGTGGTTAATGTGTATGAATGATGAGATGAATAGTTGAGTTAAGGGTGAGTTGATAATAAAGAAGCAATACACGTTACAAAAAATCACAAACAAACACAGAGATGCTGCTGTCAACTAAATTCAACTACTCAAATACTGAACTCATGTCCGTATGCATAACTTCAACTAAACCCAGGTAGCAGAGCTGAGTCGAGTTCAGTCAACCTTAACCCAACTCGACTCCCGTTTACATGTAGTTAGACTTGGGTTCAACTTGAGTTCAACTCATCATGTATAAGTACTAAATGCAATCTGACCTTTTTGTAAAAAAATCAAGAAGACGGTTCCGAGATGGCGGCCGTTTTTGCAATTATGTTCCACCGAGCCTACGACATGGGTATCAAATGAATACAGTAAACTGTGTGACGTAATTTTAAATCTAATAGAATTGCCATCATAAAATGGCGGAATACATATAATAAACTAAAAAGTAGAAAATAAAATAAATGGTTAAAAAAAAATTTTAAAAAATTCTTTTCATTAACTAAAAAATGTACTGAAAAGTAAAAAATAAAAAATATTTTAAACAAAGCGTGAAATTTCAATTTTAATGAAAAAGTTAATTAAAAGAATGGCGCATTTTTCATCAAAAATTGAAAATATAACTGTAAATCATATTTTCAATTTTTGATGAAAAATGCGCCATTCTTTTAATTAACTTTTTCATTAAAATTGAAATTTCACGCTTTCTTTAAAATATTTTTTATTTTTTACTTTTCAGTACATTTTTTAGTTAATGAAAAGAATTTTTTTAAAAATTTTTTTTAACCATTTATTTTTTTAATTGTAGCATGTTACCAAGCACGGTATACAGAAACATGTTTCTGAATACCGTGGTTACCAAGCATCATTATCATAATTAATTTGCTGCCAAGAAATGCTGCTATTTCTTCACTTGCCCAATGTCTAGTAAAAAAATCAATGAGAGCTTCCTTAAATTTTGTATTTTTAATTTCTTTTCCAAAATCTGCTGGTCCTGTTTGATCAGGTCCAGAGATAATATACACAATTTCTGGTGCTTCATGTCCTACAAACCGTTCGTTATATGTGAAAATGTGAAAATATTGATCAAATATTATGTCGATTCTTCGAGCTGGAAATTTAAACACCAATCGCAAAAATTGGCACCTCTTTCATGGAAAGTAGTATGTATAAAGAAGCAATCTACTAAAAATACATCGGTATAATTCGGCGGGTCATGGTTAATATAATTTGCTTCAAAACATTTGGCAAGTACTGATTTATCGGTTTTACAAATCGCACCATCCAAATGGCATAAACATAGAGGAACAGGAGTTATGGGATATGATAGAATTTTAAGGACATCGATATTATGATCCATCGAAATTCCTGACATGCGTCTGAATAAATCCCGCTGTAATCGAATTTCTTGATCTTTCCCACCGATTTTTACAGACTTTTTTTCCTATTTGACTATTATGTTAAATTAAAAATTGATGTTTTTTTAATAGTTTTTTCAAACCGATGAATATTTGACCACGTGCGAATGACCAATAAAAATAAACTTGAAAATTGTACGCTCAGTTATAGGCATCTTTCTCCCATAATCCTTATTAAAGCAGTAAATGTATACGTGAGTGAGATAACATTATACATCCGTATGCCAGCACCAGAGGCAACGTTCCCTTGTCTGCCGCGATGTTAGAACCGCAGAAAATGTCTGCCGTTCTAAATATAGGTTTAGAATATTATTATTAACAATATATATAAATTTCAGCCTTATTAAAATACTGTAAATTGTTCACTTTTTTGGCGACTTTCAAAAGTGTCTGCCACGACCTTGGAACTGCCATAGCTGTCTGCCATTGTTATTTTTCAATTATAATAATATAGTATTTTAACATATTCAAACTGCAGCCTTGTTACTAAAACGTAAAATTCCGTCAAATTTTAACACCTTTCACACCTGAGTACGCTCATAGGAACCGCCAGTCAGAAAAAAGAGTCCCCATCTCATGTACGGCAGGTATAAGAGAATACATGAAGAAAATATGAGGTTTGTTAAAATACCCTAAGTCTGCCGGCCACTGGCTCTTAGACTATTATTGGAATTGTCTACCTACAGGCGACATTTTTAATACATTTTCTAGTAACTTTGATTGTAAATATTATGAATATATAAATATACAATATTACATAATATTATGATATTGGCGAAATAGCAAAAGATTGTGCACGAATCTTAAAGAAATCTCACAGCTATTATTATTGAGCACAAAACCTTTTTTTATCAATTAATATTATTGTATTAAGTTGACTTTTTATTATACAGCAGCCAAGCTGATGAAGTCTTAATACATCCATGAGCGCGAGCTTCTCTCTTTTATAAACCCTTCGCTGGGAAAAGTACTGAAAACGTAAAATATAACGAAAAAACTACTCCCTCCGAAATTTCATATTCATCTAAACATACAGGAAATGAATTCCCACCTTTTCCTGCCTTAAGTTGACGAATCGCAGAGACTTGAATCGTAACGCCTACCACGCCGCAGTTTTTGTAATACTCATCGGGAATAAATATCCAGTTTTAATCTGGTTCGCCAACCAATGACAAGTTAATATTTGAGAGGCTGTACAACCCTCCCACCTCAACCACGCCTTCGTTTCCATGGAAACATTAAAAGGTCAAAATCTTTCGAAATGACATTATCAAAAAAGCTGAGCTAGAAAGAGGTCGTGGTATAGCTAAAAAATTCGAAGGTATTTCTCTCTTGCATCTGGCGAATGATATGCTTCGTTGCAGTCACTCAGAGAACCCTAAACGAGATCGAGTGGCTCGGCCTATTTTTCAATTCGTTGGTAGTCACGCATGCGAGGCGTAGTTGTGTCGTGTTTCTTGTTCTCGGCGAGGCGGCGAATTGAGATTTCATATCGCGTGGCTCTTTTCGGACCCTTATCCTTGATTTTTGAGAATTTGTTGGTTTTCGAATCAAGGAAAACTGTGCCTGTATTGAAATCAATTTTTTCTGTGAATAATATGAAATTGTTCCTTTTGTTTGCCGTGTTTTTTGGAATTGTTTATAATACATATTTTGTGGCGAGCAGTTGGCCCCGTGATTAGAAGGCATAGCATTTTTTTTTTTACCGAAAATACCTTAGCCATTCGAAGATTGATTTTTATAGGCCATATATCGTTGAAAATATTCAGTGAATCTCATAAGTGAAATACATTTTTTGTGATTCCATGGAAATATAGTTGAAATATTTTAGTGATTGTGATCGGGATCAGGACGAATCGGTCCTATTAAAGCCAATAACGAAGCGTTGGCAATATTCGGTATCTTGTGTATTTAGCTGTACGTTTTCGAATTTTCTGTTTTATGTGCATATGCGAGTGTTCTATATTTTAAATTTTTAATTGAATTTCATAATGGCAAATCCATTACGCAGCCATTGATTTATTACATATTGATTTTTTGATGTAAACTGAACCATTAGTGAATTATTTGCTTTTATTAGAAGACTTACATGGGCATCTCCACTGAAGAACGCACTGTAATGCACTGGGTAAGTTAGGCTGGTAGTATATTAATAGTTGCTAGTTATTTATAGTACATATACATAGATACATATTTATGGCTGAGTGTTATTGAAAGTGATATAAAACTAATCAAAGACTGTTGACCACTTACAAAAAGTACATACATATTACCTACTCAGATGCAACGAGATTATATAGGTACTATATATATTAGACGTAGCAAATTAGGTCCAAATTTTCCAAAGGATTTAAGATGCATTAATTGTGTCTACTATATAGCAGCAAGAAAAGAGATTAATTAATTATTTTGATGAAATTCCCTTAATTCTAGTTTTAATCACTTAAACACAACTTTTGGACACATTTTTTGGGTTTGCTCCGCTAAATACGTTTTGAAAATGATAAGGTTATTGTTATAAGTACATACTTTTCTGCACTGCAAATATCAGATTTTTGGAAGTGTGTTATTTTAACACGCTTATAGCTCGTTTTTGTCACGTCACTCATTTGAGTAACATTGTAGTCACAAAAACACACTTATAGCGTGTTAAAATAATACACTTTCAAAATCTGAGATTTCTGTGTGAATGTTACAATAAGTTTGAAACTATTATGTATAATTATGTTTATGAAATATATTTTAAAATAAACTTGGAAATTTTCTGTAATTGTTATCTAGTAACAACGACGAACGGCAAAATGACTGTAGTTGTTAATATTTTTTTTAAATTTGCTTAAAACTGAACAATATCTTTCTTGTTTCTTAGTATTACAGTGCAAATCTCAGATTTTGAAAGTGTGTTATTTCAAAACGCTTACAGCGTTTTATTTTGACATGTTTTGACATGAAGTGTTTTAAAAGTGTCTATAATGTCAACCAAATGGGTGCAGTACCAATAAAAGATTTTAAATGTTTTGAAATAAATCACTTTTAAAAATTCACCTACTCATCTATAGAAGTTAGAAAAACTGTTTTTAGAGTATTTTCTCCTAATTTGAAATATTGCAGAAGAATGGATTACTGGAATTTATTTTAATTATCACAATTTTCCTTCATAGCTGCGATTCAGATGATGATATTTTCCAACAATCAAATGGAGAAAATGAAATCAAATGTTAGTAGAAGACATAGCCCACATTGTGTGAAACTACAAAAACATTGAAACAATAGATATAGGAATAATGAACTAAAAATAAGAATATTTTTGCAATAAAATAGAAGTAATTTTCTTAAGAGGGATAATGCTTTCATTACGTCTTATAAAATAAGAATGAACAGAAAGATTGATGGGAAAATAAAATTATTACAATTCGTCTGCTTACTGCGAGGAATAGCTTAAAACTCACTGTATACTGAAGTGTTTAGTTTCTAAACCATTTAAACCACTGTAGATGAATTTCAAGCACTTAGTGGAGTTTAATGCAAGTATTAAGTGTATAGCGTTAAGTTATGAATCATACAAACTATATTGATAAAACGATTGGTGAATATTATATTAATAATACTATTGTAACAGATAATTGCAAAAAGTAAAAAAAAAACCATTCGTCTTTCCAAGCGCGAGTCACCCTTGACCGAACAAGATGTGGTTTACTGAATATGCTAAATGGTATCTACCCTTTACGGCTATCAGCATACAGTACTCCCTCCGTTTGCGCGGTTTTCGATTGCGCGATTTCGCAATTGCGCGGTCAAGTTTTTAATACCAAATTTTCGGCCTGCGCGGAAGAAAATTCGTAGTTACGCGTTTTTTATATTTTTTGGTTTTAAGAAAAATATCATGTTTTGACATGACTTTTGTGAATCCCCTAAAGCTAGGATGAAGTAACCGGGGACCATATTTCGTTATAATGCATAGTTGGTAGGTTTTATGACCCAAGTGACTAAAAATGTATGGTTGGCAAGAATATAGTAGACGCCCTGCAAACATTACGAGACGAGATCGAATCGAAAACGGGTCGCGAAATCTTCAAGGCCAGCTCGATATCGAAACGAAGTTGATTTGTAAAAGACAAAAACAGAATGCTTTGAGGATTCGATGACGACTCGTAGTAATGACTTCAAATCGAAGAGCTGCTTATTAACTCCAAGTTTTTGGCGAATCTCTACTCAAAGGAAACGTTAAAGCGACGAGTCCAGAACCAAGTTTTTGGCGAGCCATTCTCGACTCGACGAGCCGATAAAATGTTTGCATACCCAGTTTGTAGATATCATAAAAATAACATGAAATGGTTGAAGTAGTTGGTAGATTCGTTCAAGAGCATGGAAACGAGATGATGCATGACTTGTAGATATTAGAAGGAATACAAAATAGTCCCGGAGCTAGCGTTACAACTGACGTGGTCTTTTCATGTCCATTGACTCCTTTTTGAAATTATTCTGTTCGGGTAGTAAGATTATGATCTACCACCCCCACCATGATCGTGGTGTCTGACTCTTGTTTCTATTATCAGCCTTATCAAAGCTATCATTTACAAAAAAAAAGTGATCAGAAATGACCATCCAAATTGCAACGCTGCCTCCCGGACTATTATGTATTGTGTTTAATAGGGAAATGCAGCATGCAAGGAGGAAAACGATAATGCGTTGTGCGAGTTTGTTTTTTTGTAAAAGTAAAACGCGTTCCTTCGAAAGCTGTTTGACCATTATTCGTTGGTAGAAATGCTAAAACGATTGCTTTGCTGTATTTTGCCTAACATCTGGAACCTAACCCCATAATTCATCATACAAAGCCGGATTCAGAGTGCGCGGTTTCGGTTTGCGCGCCCCTTTTGTAGAACGTATCTACCGCGCAGTTGGAGGGATTACTGTATTTGCCTGAAATATGATTCTCTCATATTTTTCTTCATCCTATTCTAATAAGTTTAAATTAATAGTTTTTACTAAGGTTTGGGGTTTATTTTCATATTGAAAATATTTAACAAGTAGGTATATTTTTAATATGAAATAGCATAAAAATTCCATAGTTTCTGGGTAAACTAAGTAAGTAAAATAAAAAAAACAAACAGAAGTATACCTTCCACAACAGTAAAATGACCCTAAATAAATTCGCGGATTGAATGTGAATTTGCTTACCGAAAAAATTATGAGGGGATCCAGGCCATGATTTTTTCGGTAATCAAATTAACATTCAATCCGCGAATGCCGATTTTATAATTGTCAAAGTATCAAATCCGCACTCACTTCCGATCCGCCGGATTCAACAATCAGGCCCACTAATTCCCAGTGAAGTTATAGATGAAGCAGCAACATTTTTACTAATGGGTTATCAAGGTAGAAGAACTTTTTCCAGTAGGCAATAATTTCATGACATGGTATTTTTATTCTATATTATTCAACATTTCATCAAGCAAAGACAAGACAGCATAAAGTCTAAGAGGGGCTACTGTTTTCAAAGAAAATTTCATTGAGCAAATTGCCACATTTGGGGCAGAGATCAACCCGAACTGACAAAACAACGGTTTGGTGTGGTTTATGTTCTGGTTGAATATCTGATCGTATTTCTTCAAACCCGTAACTGTGCCCATTATCGTTCCATTTGCTACCTAAAATTGAACCCGATGATCTCTACGACTTTTGTTTCAAACAAGATGATGCTACTTGCCACATATCGGCCTTCGGCCCTGTGAATTGGCCGTCTAGATGATGTGATATCAGCCATCTAGACTTTTTATTTTTGTTCTACGGAAAGGCTACAGTCTACATTGATAAGCCGGCTACGATTGAGGGATTGAAAGCCAACATTCCCATCGACATTGGTCAAATACCACTCGAAATGGTCAAGCCTGACATCGGAAATAGGGACTTCAGATCAGAATTCGCCATGTTCGTAGTTGCTTTAAATATTTGAAAGGAATAGTTTCTAATAAATAAATGCAAGCAAAGAATGGTCCTTTTGTATGACAATAGAGATTAACCAGATAAAGTTAAATGTTTTTATTTTGATTATTTCTCGAGAAAGTAGGTACCTGTAAATTAGTGATGAGCAAAACTAGTCTTGCACATTTAGCAAGCCTAAAGCAAGACCAAGACAAGACATTGCAATATCAGATAGCAAGGCCTTTGGCTCACCACTAACTGGGAAAAGTCTTGCAGTAATGAGAAAAAAGTCTTGTCTCGCACATTTAGCAGAACTAAGACAAGACTGCAAAACTTTTTACAAATCTTTTTGCAAGACTTTTTGCTCATCACTGCAAGACTTTTGGCACTTAGTAATGAGCAAAAGTCTTGCTGTCTTGATCTTGCAGTCTTGTTGTGTTCTGTCTTGTATTGGTCCTGCTAAATGTGCAAGATAAGGTAAGACTGCAAGACCAGTCTTGCTCATCACTACTCTAAATAGAAGGCCTAATATTTCCTTTTTTAGTAGCAGTTCCCAGCATTAAACACTCTACCATTTAAAATTAAAATCCTAGAATGTCTTATTTCTAAACACCTGCTAAACACTTGGATTTGCAGTGAATGAATAATAAAAATTATATTGATAGACTATAATCAATAGTATATTCATAATACTATTAATCATAATAAGGAAAAGAAAATTACAAAAAATAAAGAAAAGAAACTCTTCGTCCTTCAAACCGCGAGCGTCTTTTTTCCAAGCGGTCCCCCGTCATGCTGTAAACTTGCTAAGGGCGACGGCGAAACTATTTTCCTTGGCCATGGCGAATGGCTCGACGAAATTTGTTGCGAGCACACACTAAAGGTGCGTATCCACCAAGAGTTTTGTCTCCGCACTATCTCCATACATTATCCGTCAAAGTGTCCCCACCAAATTCAATGTTCGGAGATAAAAAATGTGCGGAGATTAAAAGTGCGGAGACTACACACGCACACCGATATTCCAGTGGATATGCAACGTATCCACTGAAAAATCTTTTGGGTCGGTGCGGAGAACTTCTGCGGGGACTGTGCGTGGACATGTAAATTCAGTGGATACTTGAAAAAAGACTTCGAAAAGTCTTGAAGTAGCTTCTTGAGGCGTATCTTTTGTTTTCCAGTGAATATGGAAAACACGAAATATAATATCTTAGGACAAGATACATATTAGACAAGGTGATTATTTTGAAGAAATAGTTTTCGAACGCGGTTTTTTATGTGGCATGGTCAAACTCAAGAATCACCCTTTGTACCACTAGACCGTCATGTCGTTCAACTCATGGTGCAATGTCTAGTAGTAAGCTTGACCTGAAAATAGAAAATAGATGCATAAGGAGAAGGCGGTGAGCCTCGCGTTTGCACTACTGGGTGTTATATGAGTGCATCCATTTTGTAACAGCCGCGTGGGGTGAAGCCGGGGTATTACTGTCTAACAAATTAATATTGGCGAGTTTCACATGGGCCAACCAACAAAAATTGGATGTATTCGGTAATTCCCTTTTGAAATTTGATGAAGAATAGCATGGGTTTTCACAACAGCCAACTTTTCCAACAAACTATACGCTAGAAAGCTATACGCAAGCTGGATTCCAAAATTGTTTTATTAAAAAGTCATAAGGAAGCTGTGTACCAATTTTCAGCCATTTTGGAATTTTGTCTCCGGACTAAACAGGTGTTTTGGAAAAAACATGGCTTTTTAACAAAATTCAAAAATTCATAAAAAATATCAATTAACAAATTTTTACTAGTCTGGCGGGCGTTACATGTTCTTTACATGTTTTTCAACTAATCTCATTTTATTGTTTTGAGGTGTTCGATGGGGCACCTTTTATGTCTTGGGAGCTTAGACTATAATGTGAAATAATGAATATTCTTTCTCTTATTCCGTGAGTGCTTGTCTTTTTCTTCGTCCTTCATTGCGTTCAAAAATGAATACCTTATGGGGCGCAATATGGCATAGGGCACCGAGCGCAAATCCCCAAGCGCCGGCCCTGATTGTGGGGTGTCGAATTCAAAGAATATAGAAATAAATGATTGGGCGTCTTTAACAACTCCTCCCTATCCACAATGATAGACAAAAAGACATTAAATTTTCCGGAGCCAGACAGCCTATGGAAAGAGGAACCAAGGTCCCCTACATATTTGGAGCTGACGACACCTTCGCTCTTACCTGTTCTGCCAGTGGTCTTGCGGATGAAATTTGTAATTTCGGAATATGCCTTCCAGCGAAAAATTTTAAATGCGGCATAGCAAACCATTTCGATTTGTACATAGTATCTGCGTAAATAGTATAATAAATTTTCGTCCTCCAAGCTCATTTTTTTATATCGCCGAACTGAAGCGAGGTAATATATCTAGGTTTAAATCGGAAAACATAAAACATTGTGCGCACACAAGAATTTTTTCATTCAAGGTCGTATCCACCTAAAGTCTTGTCTCTACAGAGTAATGAAAACTTTGTCTCCGCACAGTTTGAAATTTTTCGTTTTTTGCTCCTTTTTTGTGGATTTTTATGTGCGCGCACTGTCTGCAGACCGCAGTGGAAACGCACCTTAAGAGCGACGGCGACACAAATTAAAAAACATACCGGAATAAACATCTTGCACAGCCTAGTATGCTGCACACGCAGGAGCACACGAGAAAAGCAACTTAAACCCATGCCACAGCGCACATGCAACTTTGACAGGCGACGGCTACGAAATAGAACTTGAATGGATTCGGCGGCGTAGTTATCGCCCTGGTCTGCAGATTGTGCAGTTTCACACAAAAGCGGTGTGTTCTATCCGTTTTTGACAATATCCAATTCGGACACTCGAAACTTAACAATATTCCTGATATAAGTACATGATTCTAGTGGCGGCTCGTCCTTAGGGGCTAGTGGAGCTTAGCCCCACCAGAAATTATCGAATAAATAATTATCTTTCATTTACGTGCGTGAAGTTAGCGAATCAATTTCGGAAAATCAAAAAAAGTAATTGCTCATTATTTGCCGCTAATTATCCGCTAATTAGTTACGGAGGACAAAAAATTTCCGCTCGCTTCCTTTTCTCGATTTTGGGTATTTCGCTAAGTTCACGCGAAGTTAGCGAATCAACTTAGCTAAAAATCATACTACACTAAAAATAAGAACCTCGAAATTTGCCGCTAATTATCCGCTAGTTAGTTACGGAGGAAAAAAATTTGCCGCTTTTTATTTCTTTTTTAATTTTCCAGTGAAAATTACTTAAGGACTCTACCGGTACAATTTTTCATTTGCTTCGTATATCCGTCCGTTACTGGAAATGCATTAAATTTTAATGGGCTGTTACTCTCAGTGTACTGATATACATATACTTTATGCATTTTTGAGTTAGAGAGAACTTACAACATTATTTTATAAAGGAGGTGGGTCACAGCCCATACAAAATTGCCCCAGGCCCGGCGCAAAAGAAAAGTATCTCAGATTATCGGCTATAATGAGTATTGAATTTCTGTATAGTTGTTATATCCTGTAACTGTGGCTAAGGTGTTAATAATGCTATTTCTTTTTATTCGGGCGAAATGACTAACCCTGTATTTTTGTAACGCCATCACTTATTTTCATGAATAAGGTATCAGTGTACGCAATACTTCCACCTATCTAAAATTGTAAAAGCGACGGTACCACAGTACCAACTTCCAGAGTTATGAGTCGTCAAAGTCAAAAAAAAATTTTTTAAGAAAAATATCACCTTCGACCACCTTTTCCTCCAAAATATTCATAGTCAACTTTTTTGTTTCACGCCCGAAACACTGAAACTGCAGAATACGTTCGCGACGGCAACAGTGTTAACTGCTCAAAAATATTAAAAAAATCTAATATGTACAGACACATCCCATAATTGTATCGAGCTCTCAAGGCCATAAAATTGAATTCTATGTAAAGAACCGTGTTATGTTGTTGTTGCTTTCGGGTCATAAAAAATTGAGGCGCAAGCAAAGATTATTAGAAAAAAGGAAAATTGGCAACAACGTAACAGAGTTCTCAGAATCGTATGATTTCGAATGACCAATAATTTCTGGACGACTGCAAACAAGTTTCCATTCATCTTACAGACTTTTTGATGGTTTTCAACAGTTTTAGGCGATTATAGACATTCCTAGACAATTTCCTATTTTTCAAGTCGATTCAGACTTTTCTGGACAATTTTAGACAATTCTCAATAATTGTTAGCAATATATCCTTAGACGATTTCCAAAAAGTTGCCAATAACTTATTTGGGGAAAATTTGATTACATCATTTAAATCAGCCGCTTGAACTTGGCTCCCGTGAACTTAGCAAAGTGCTCGACAATTTGAAACAATCAATAAATAAAGAGCGGCAAATTTGAGTCTTGCGTAACTAATTAGCGGCAAATTTCGATGTACTTATTTTTAGTGTAGTATGATTTTTAGCTAAGTTGTTCCGCTAACTTCGCGTGAACTTAGCGAAACACCCAAAATCCAGAAAAGGAAGCGAGCGGCAAATTTTTTTCCTCCGTAAATAATTAGCGGATAATTAGCGGCAAATTTCGAGGTACTTATTTTTAGTGTAGTATGATTTTTAGCTAAGTTGATTCGCTAACTTCGCGTGAACTTAGCGAAACACCCTAAATCCAGAAAAGGAAGCGAGCGGCAAATTTTTTTCCTCCGTAACTAATTAGCGGATAATTAGCGGCAAATAATGAGCAATTACTTTTTTTGATTTTCCGAAATTGATTCGCTAACTTCACGCACGTCTTTCATTTTTAATTATATTCATTTTTGCAAAGAAGCAACGCAATTTTTTTTTTAATTTATTACAATTTCTAATTGTGGTCAGTCATCAGCGGAATAGGGGGAATAACATGTAGCATAACATGCACGTGCCGTAACTATTTCGGACTAATGGAAGTGCGATCATAACCACCTAACGGTGGCTACTGGTAACTATTCTATGAGAGAGGATAGGCTAATATGATCGGGGTAGTCCCTTCCAAGTAAGGTTGGCGTGAGGCTAATAACCTCACCCGTAAAAAACAACCCGATTAAAAATAATTTCATGGTTAATTTCCTTACTAGCACGCACGCGCCCGCAGCTAGCACGCATAGCGAACAAACAGGCACGCCACAAAAGTACGTACTCTCCCGCCACAGGCACGCACGCTCCCGCCACAGGGATACACGCTCCCGCCACTGGCACGAAAATCTAAAAATTTGTTTGCTTGAGGGATGCACTCTCCCGCCACAGGTATCCACTCTCCCGCCACACGCACGAAAATCTCAAAATGTGCCTGATGACGACTTTACATACATATATAATACTCTTCTCCATCTTTTTTAAGAGGCGTAGAATTTTTATTCTAGGAAAAAAAATTTTTTTCTTTCATTTTAAATTTGAGTTTCGTGCGTACCAGCTGCATGCTAGCTGCGGGCTAGTGTTATTTTCACTCAGGCGTGCATGCTAGCTGCGGGCGCCGTGCGGGCTAGTGCATGCCAGCTGCGTGCTAGCTGCGGGCGAATTTCATTTTTACTCGTGATTTATAATATTCGTGCGTACTAGCTGCATGCTAGCTGCGGGCTAGTCTTCAGGCGTGCATGCTAGCTGCGGGCGCCGTGCGGGCTAGTGCATGCTAGCTGCGTGCTAGCTGCGGGCGAATTTCATTTTTAATCGGGAATTATTACGGAACGAGCAACATGCCTCGGATACTGGAATAAACGACGACGACCACGGCAACGAAAAAGGAAAAACGATTTACGAATTTTTTCATAGAACGTTCGAACTCTGTACAGAACTCGAGCTTCAAAAAATCTAGCCGATACCCTGTCAAAGTATAAAGCTGACATTACCGCCATTCAGGAGATGAGGTGGACAGGGAATGGTGTTTTGCAAAAACCTGAGTATGACGTATATTACAGCTGTCATACAAAACACCATGTTCTAGGAGTAGGTTTTATGGTTAGCAAAAGAATGAAGCCTACCATTATCGGCGTTAAAGCAATAACCGAAGGGCTATGCTCCCTTCGTGTGCGAGGTAAATTTAAGAACATCAGCCTCATAAACGTTCACACACCTACAGAAGAGTCCCCGGATGTTGATAAAGAAGAATTCTTCGAATTAGTTGAACGGGAACTTAATGCCTGCCCCAGGTAGGATGTAAAAATCATACTGGGAGATCTGAACGCCAAAGTAGGCCGGGAGCCCATATACAGGCAATATCTCGGCAACCACAGCTTGCATGAAAACACTAATGACAATAGACAGCGAGTTGTGGAGATGGCAGCAAGTAAGTAAGAACTTGGTCGTTGCAAGTACTAGATTTGCGCGTAAAGATATCCATAAAGCCACCTGGGTATCTCCTGATGGAGCCACCCGCAACCAAATAGATCATGTGTTGATAGACCGCCGCCACCTTTCGGGTCTGATGACGGTACGAACGTACCGAGGTGCCAACTTCGACCCGGATCACTATCTTGTTGGTATGGTGCTCCGAGAGCGCATTACAACGCTGAAAAGCTTTGTATCCGCTGATCAGGCTCGAATCAACACAGCTGCACTACGCAATGAAATGGCCAGATACAGCTACGGTCATGCATTAGAACTCGCCCTAAGTCCTGGGGATGAGATGCCGGGCGTTGAAGAGAACTGGACCCGCCTTAAAAATACTGTCATTAGTACTGCTGATTCCATCTTAGGCAGAAGTCGTAAAGATCGGAACGACTGGTTCGATAATGAATGCAAGCTGGCAACTGAACGTAAGAATGCTGCGTACCGAGCCATGCAGCAGTCTCAGAGAACACGGGCACGCGAAGAGAACTATAAAGAGCTCAGAAAAGAAGAAAAGAGAATTCACGGACGAAAAAAGGAAGCCTGGGAAAAAAATCTCGTCTGTGAGCTAGAACAGTACAGAGAACGACGGCCGTACCAGGCGCGGGAGTTCTACCAAAGAGTCCGCAGTATGACGCAATTCACACCACGTTGTACATACTGCAAGGACAAAGAAGGGAATCTGATCACCGATCTTAAAGGCATCTTGGAGCGATGGGAAGAGCACCTTCATGAATTGCTATATGGCGAGCTAACTGAGGATTCGGAGGCTCCACCAATATCTGATGACAATGCTATGCTGCCGCCACCAAGCATAGAAGAAGTTAGCAGAGCCATCTGCCGGCTCAAAAACAACAAGGCCTCGGGTGCAGACGGCATCGCAGCGGAGCTGGTTAAATATGGAGGGCCTACATTACACCAAACGATTCATGAATTAATTGTGCAAGTATGAGAGCAGGAAGTGATGTCAGAAGACTGGAGAACAGGCATCCTCTGTCCGGTACACAAAAAAGGAGATATCACAGCGTGTACTAATTATCGCGGTATAACGTTGTTGAGTACCGTGTATAAGATATTCTCCGCTATCCTACAAAACAGGATGGCCCCATACGCCAGAAACATCATAGGCCATTACCAGTGTGGCTTTAGCCCAGGCAAATCAACGACTGATCAGATTTTCACCTTGAGGCAGGCTATGGAAAAATGTCTAGAGTTTCAGAACTGAATTCAACACCTCTTCATAGACTTTAAAGCCGCCTATGATAGCAGGGTAGAACTCTACAAAGCCAATTACTGGCTTACGCAGACGACATTGACATCATTGAAAGAACAACAACAGCTGTACAAGAAGCTTTCACTCAGATTGAGCAATCGGCAGGAAATCTGGGACTGCACATTAACGAAAGCAAAACAAAGTACATGGTGGCCTCGTCTGGAAGAACACCTAACATTGGTCCCACAATCAAGGTAGCGGAACACGAGTTTGACGTAGCAGCCGACAATAGCATGGAACCAGAAATACGCGCACGGCTGATAAAAGCCAACAAAGCCTACTATAGTCTGTCAAGGCTCTTCAAATCCAAATATCTAACCATAACGTCTAAACTTTTACTATATAAGACGATGGTCTTACCCGTTCTCACATATGCATCCGAAACGTGGGTGCTTAGCAAAAAGCACTCAAATCTCTTGGGCGTGTTTGAGAGGAAAATACTTCGGAGGATTGTTGGCCCCGTATGTGAGGAAGGACGATTCCGGAGACTCTACAATTACGAGATCTACGAGCGCTATCGCGACATAGATGTTGTGAAGAAAATAAAGCCCGTTAGGCTCCGGTGGGCAGGGCATCTAGCTCGTATGAGTGAAGATGAGCCTGCTCGGAAAGTTCTCTGCGGTAAGACCGCAGGGAGTGCGACAGCGAGGGAGGCCCAACCTTCGCTGGAAGGACGCTCAGAGTTTAGGGATGCCAAACTGGATGACATCGGCTCAGAATCGGGACCGGTGGAGAGAACAGTTGCGCGAGGCTAGGACCGGATCCCGGTTGTAGAGCCGTTAAAGAAGAAGAACAATTTCTAAAAAAATCTCAAAATAATAACCCACAAAAAAATTTGAAGTAGAACTTCATAAAAAAAGTATCAAAAACAAAGCAAATAAAAAAAATGAGTTTGCGTAGGACCACACTTTAAAAGTGTTAACTTCTATGGCTAGTCTAAATTTCCAAATCAATCTTAATACAGGACGATAAGGATTAATATATTTTATTTATGAATATTCTGTTAAAGTTTATTTAATTGTTACTTATATGCACTCACTCCAAAATGTGTTGCAATGTTTTGGAAATTAAACTATTTGTCTTAAACTTATCACACAAAGATCGGACGATGGATGACTGGGATAATGTAGTTTTTAGTAAAAATAGTAGCTAATATATAGTAATAAATACATAGTGCATAGTTCATAGGAAATATGTAGTAAAATTCATATTCAGCCAAAGTCACGGATCTAAATTTTTATGGAAATCTACTGCATTCAATTTGAATTTCTTCAGAACCAGTAAAATAAGTAAAATTAAGCGATTTATATTTATATCATAAACATAAATTCAAATGTTTATACATTAAAGATCAGAAACTTAATGGCTGAGATAACTGAGATAATTAACAAAGAAAACGAGCAGCTACGAAGTTTTTCAACACGCTTTTTGCGCGAAATCAAACGCTTGGTCACCAAATCCATTCTCCTCTGCATTACTTATAAGTCATTACAGAAAACACTAATTAAAGAAGTACTTCCAAATCGACTTCCCACAGTAAATACTTGCCATTTTCCCTACTGGGATACTGCCCCAGATATGTATGTACGTAAAATACAGACGCGCAGTCGAATAGGCGAAACGCCGCGCCGAAACGAAATATGTAAGTAAAATTTGGTAGAGCTAGACAAGTCCCTCTCCATTACAGGCCATGAAGTTCTCTCTTGAACTAATACAACCATAGCTGAAGTCGGTCCACAAAATCTGACATTTGGTTATGGGGCCCATCCACAGGCCAACTGGTTGCCCAAACTGAGTTGTGTTGGCACTGAATCGCAGCGTGTATGGGGCAGTTGGCAAACTGATTTGACAGTTGGGGTTGCAGTTGGGATAAATCAAAATCTTTTAATTTTATGGGGGCGGGGCCTAGAGTTTGGGCAACTAGTCGCGCTGTGTATGTTGCAGTTTGGCAAACTACTTGCATTAATTAAGCCTGAATTCGAAAATTATATTTTTTTGCAAGTTTATATTTTCATTGTATTGCATAATTTTTAATTTAAATTATGAAAGTTCACATAATAAATTATTTTCATAATTTATATGTTTAGGATTTAATTTATATTTTAAAAACATACAAATATTTATATTAATAATTAAAAAATTTATAAATAACATAAAAAATCATTACTACCCATTTTTTATAATCATAAAACTTAATCGCAGGTTTTCTACAATTTTATTTAACGTTCAAATTGCCTATAAAATACTGAATTGACAGTTGAAGTATCAACTCAGTTGAAGTGTTTGTGGCAAAACACCAACTCTTTGCACAACTCAGTTTGGGCAACCAGTTGGCCTGTGGATGGGCCCCATTAGAATAAACATGGCACGGAATAGGCTCGGTTTCGTTATATTTTTGTGGTAAAAAGTGGAAAATCATTGTAAGTTATTACTTTAAACTATACATGGATTATCAGTGATTAGTTCTTTAGTGATTTAATAAGAAAAAAAAAAAAAAAATAGTGATTTAGTGAGTTTTCAGTGTGTTAATTGTTGAGGTGTGAGGTGATCAATTTATTTCACTTTCGCGGTTTTTTTTTCGTGTTTATTAAAGAAAAATATGCTGATTATTTAATTAAAAGTGATTTTAAAGTCATTAAATAATTTATTTTGGAATTATTATTAAACATATAAGTGCAGAAAAGTGTGAAAGGAAAAGTGAATAAGAAAAGTGTTTTTCTACACCTATATTTTTAATACTAATTACATAATATATGTATTAATCACTTTAAAATCACTTGTAATCCCATAACTAAACAAAACATTAAATTTTCAACATTTTTTCGTAAATAAACATGAAAAAACACCGTGAATGTAAAAACAGTTGTTCGCCTTAACAATTAAAACACTTAAAAGACTAAGTTCACTAAATTATTTTTATTTTTTTTTAATTAAATCACTAATAAACTATTGACTGGTAAATCCTAGTGCAGTTAAAAGTGTTAAAATACAATATTTTATCACTTTTTACTGCAAAACTATAACCAAACGTTCCCGAACTTATTCCGCGCCATGTTTATTCCGCTCACTCCGGTGAATTTTTGGACTGAGTTGACCACCATGAAAAACTTCGGGGCCTGTAGTTGAGAATGTCTTGAGCTAGAGCAAGACCCTCTCCATTACAGGCCATGAAGTTTTCTCTTGAACTAATCCAACCATAGCTGAAGCCGGTCCACAAAATCTGACATTTGGTTAGAATAAACATGGCGCGGAATAGGCTCGGGATTATTTTCGTTATATTTTTGTGGTAAAAAGTGGAAAATCATTGTAAGTTATTACTTTAAACTAAACATGGATTATCAGTGGTTAGTTCTTTAGTGATTTAATAAGAAAAAATTAAAAAAAATAGTGATTTAGTGAGTTTTAAGTGTGTTAATTGTTGAGGTGATCAATTTCTTTTACTTTCGCGGTGTTTTTTTTTCGTCTTTATTAAGGAAAAATATGGTGATTATTTAATTAAAAGTGATTTTAAAGTCATTAAATAATTTATTATGGAATTATTACTAAACATATAAGTGCAGAAAAGTGTGAAAGGATAAGTGAATAAGAAAAGTGTTTTTCTACACCTATATTTTTAATACTAATTACATAATATATGTATTAATCACTTTAAAATCACTTGTAATCCCATAACTAAACAAAACATTAAATTTTCAACATTTTTTTCGTAAATAAACATGAAAAAACACCGTGTATGTAAAAACAGTTGTTCGCCTTAACAATTAAAACACTTAAAAGACACTAATCACTAAATTATTTTTATTTTTTTTTAATTAAATCACTAATAAACTATTCACTGGTAAATCCAAGTACAGTTAAAAGTGTTAAAATACAATATTTTATCACTTTTTACTGCAAAGCTATAACCAAAACGTTCCCGAACTTATTCCGCGTCATGTTTATTCCACTCTCTCCGGTGAATTTCCGGACCGGGTTGACCACCATGAAAAACTCTCCTTCGGGGCCTGTAGTTGAGAGGGTCTTGGCTAGAGCAACAGACAGCAGCGAATGTGTGCGAGAGGATGAAATGAATGCTAAGAGCGGCGTCTGCATTGCGAAAATATGAAATGAATGGGTGCGAGAATATGCCATGGATTTTGCGAGCAGCATCTGCATTGCAACATTCAAACCCATTCCCTCCCACCAAGCGCGGGCTATTTTGCCTCGCACACATATAATTATACGCTGCTGCTGTGGAGCTCAACCAAAAGTTTCCATGCTCTAGCCAGCTGCATAGGCACAAGTCCCCAGAAACGAGCGAGCAACAAAGTGCGCGTGTCGCCATCATTGCAGCAAGTGTTCAGAAACGGGTGTAGCAACAAAGTGCGCGTGTCGCGAATTCTTTGTTTTACCCCCAGCGAAAAAGTGCCAAACGCGCCTAAAGAAGTTAACACTTCAACAAAACAAAGAAAAACTCTGAGCTCTCTTCTCTCTATCAAAATAATCTTGCCGAATAATAATGCCATTCCTATAGGAAAAATACTATATTTACATACATGTAATTCTCTACCCTCAGGGGCTAGCGTTGAGTCAGCCCCGGAGATGAACCTTTTTGTATGCTAAATTTTTTGACTCAAGCGATTGATTCATGCACTTTTGTTCTACCAAGCGGGGCTAAAATTTATTAGCCCCGAGCGATTCATTGGGATTCTCTCACTGGCATGTATCGATTCTCTCGCTCTGCTGGGTTTACTCACGCACATAGAGTGCCAGTGTTGTCGATTCGTTCTTTTAATTCTCTTTATTAGAGTAATTGGCCGAATATTTAGAATTTTTTTTTACACTTATGGGTTTTATATACGTGTAGGGCTGATTTTATTTAGTAGTAAAAAGAGAAATTCTTATTCGAAAAATTGCTAATTGGAGATTGAATTTTAACTGAAAAAGTTTCAAGTTTATTTAAGTGAAAAATGTGTGATTGCAAAATTACGGTAAATATATGTATGTATATTGAATTATTCGCCAATAATTAGTATGTATTAAATTATTAGTTATTTGTTAAATATTAATATATTATTTTATAATATATATTTTTCTTAGATTAGATTTATATTGATTCAATTTTTGTTTTTGCTTCAAATGAATCATATAATAATTTATTGAAGAAAAAATTTCTCTTTTGTTATTAGAAGAAAAATTAGAAATTAAACGTTTAGGGCCGCATCAACCATTTGATTTTAAATAAATTTGCACTGCAAAATACTAAAGTAGAAAATTTTGGTCGGATTGGTGTTCCAAAAAAGAAATGGTTTATGATTAGAATAGAAAAAAATTCATTGTCTTGTTTTTATTGCGGTTTGTTTAGAAGAGAATCGGCTTGGACAGAAAGTGGGTCCGGGATTTAAGGGGACGTCCCAGTGAAAAGGCTTAATTTAACAATAATAGGCCTATTAAAATTGTTTTCTTTTAATGAATTCGTCTTTCTTTAAATAGTTAATATTGCATGAAACATAAAAAAAATATTAACTAGTTCTTGTTATTTGTTATTAACAATCCAAAATACGGGTACTTTCAAAGTTAGTTATCTCATTGAGTTTTTAACCGATTTTAACTTTCATAAGATCAAAATGTTCGGAAGAAAAAGGCGAAAAAAATCATCAGACGGAATTTTGATATCTGTTAAATTCAAAAAGTTATCAACATTTTTCTGAATAAAAACCTGAAAAACGTGAAAAAAGCGTGAAATATGGGACATTTTTAGACTAATTATTTTTAAAAAAGATATCAAAAATCCGTCTGATGAAATTGTTCGTTACTTTTTTCTGAACATTTCAAGCTTTATAGGAAGTAAATCGGTTAAAAATTGTAGCCGAACATTACCGCCAAAGTTGAAAAAAGGTAAATATAAATGAAATGGTCACCTCCGGTTGAAAGGCGCCGAAGCTCTTTAGCGCTCCGACACTGCGCCAAAGAAACTTAAAAAAACTATGTTTCTACGTGTTTTTTTTAAAAGCAGATTTCACTATGTAAAAGAAAAAGGTAAGTACAATCTATCAAAACATGGAATAAATTTTTTTTTCGATTTATTCATTGATTTTGACGAATTTTCACTGGGACGTCCCCTTAAAACATGTATCGGAAAAAATTAAAATCCATGAAACAAGAGCTACGAATTTAAAAAATGCTTTAAATTACCAAACCTTCTGGTTGGTCAATATTATCACACGGATCGATGCAGGATATGCGAGTTCTATAGCGAAATATAAATAATCGTCAAGTATTGAGTCAAATTTTAGATATCTTAAAGTTTTGCGGTGGTCACAATTTTACTCTTAGTGGCCACGATGAATGTGAATCAAGCAGTAATCGAGGAATATTTCCTGATATGGTTACATAAAACAGATCAATAGATATCACATTCGATGTCTACTTGAAGAATAATCGAATCGTAAAAACTCTTCAATAATTAGTTACTTGATTGCTGTTTACAGGCAGGGCCGTCTTTAAGGCAGGGCACACCGGGCCCGGGGCCAGCGCCTCCTGCTAAAGGGGGGCCTCCTCGTAGAAAATCGTTAAGATTTTTATATATTTTTTTTAATAAAGGTTATTTTACTGTCAAAACATAGTTTTTGAAGAAAAAGTCATAGAAAATGGGTCTTATTTGGATAAGTGCCAATTTTTCTCATTTTTGCAACAGAACATCAAATTCTTTCCGCTATAATGAAAGTAAACCTCTGATATGTACAGTAGTGCTGGAAAAATTCCCGATCCAATAAGCCCAAGATCAGTATCGTACTACAATTATTGTAGAAGTTATAGCGATTTGTTTGAAAGTGTTATTAAAAAAATAATAATTGAGTACAAAATATAATTGTTAATAATGGTGGAGGTAGGGTTTGATCCAAATATATAGTTGGGCAAATTCCTGACCTAAAAAGCCCAAGATCATTATCATACTACAATTATTTCAGCGATTGGTTTGAAAGTGTTTTTAAAAAAAATCTTATTTAGTAACAAATGTAATGTTGAAAAGAGAAAATATATAGTTTCTTCGCGAAAAATTCTTAAAATAAATTTTAAGATTTTCGCTGAAATGGAACGCAAAAACATTTGGGACGTTCCATGTCAAATCGGACAAAATTTTTCGACCCCCTCCGTTTTGGCTGAAAATGTTCAGGGACTTTGGGCAACTCTTTAAGACTACAAATAAATTTTTTTTTTAGTTTTTTCAACAATCTATTGACAATAAAAATTAAATGCTGAAAAACATAAACATATTTTCGAATTCAATGTCAAAAGGTCAAAAAATAGTAAAAAACTCAATTTCTCAAATACCCCATCACGAAAACGGACGATTTTGGTGTCAAAATGCTCGGGAGAAGTCACTTTAATATCTCGATCAAAAATCTCGATGGGATCTTAAGGACTTCGAAAGTTATGAGTAGTTGTTTATAATCATTAATTTTTTACGATATTTATTGAACCCTTTGACCTAGATTTTTTTCGAAACGTCATCAATTTTCACCAAAACTTGTATAAAGGGTTTTTTTAGGCCGCTGATTACGAATCTGCGGTCGGATTTTCAAAAAAATGAACCTTTTTACATGAAATGAATTTTCGTCCGCCATGTTGGCTGCCATTTTGAATGTAAAAAAACCTTACTGTTTAGAATAGTGAAAGGAGAAAAAATTCAAGATGTACAAAAAGTGAAACTTCAGATAGTATTTATTTTAAAGAAAAATCGTAATGATCAATGTTAGAGTGCTTTTTAAAAAATTTCAAGATATTACGTCTCCTTAAGTGGGCTTCCACTCTTAGTAGGCCCAGGGCCTTCAAGCAATGAAAGACGGCCCTGTTTACAGGTTTACCTAAATAAACAGAAATCTGAATTTCAAGCAAAAATTTTGTGTATGTTCAATCTGATGACACAGATTAACAGATTAAATTATCAATATGTAATAAATATGTATATATTCCCGAGATTCTAAATTCTAATGAAAAGCTATTGAACTGTTCGCGCAGCAAAAAGAACATCGGACAGATTATTATTTACATAAAACAATTTAATTTCTCTTTTTTTTTTATTGATTTGTTGAATTTTTGTTTTGTTAAATATTTTATTCTTTTATTTTATTCGTTTTCCAAAGAAGTTGAGCTTATATTCTTAAAATATGCCTAAATTTGATAGCAACGAATAGAGTTAAATTCCTTTTTGTAAAATCATTTCTCAAGCCCACCAAATTTTAGAGACAGGAGCCGCCACTGAAGGGCTCCCGGTTGCACTTTTCAACCCTAGCGTCGGGAAAGTAAGCGTGAAATCAAAGATCTGTATTGCCCGAATTCCTCCCTGACTTGGGGCCTCGGTAGCCTGGGGGTAAGGCGCCTGACCGCTATCCCAGAGGTCCCGGGTTCGAATCCCGGCCAGCCCCTCGGTCCTTCGCCTTTTCCACCCACATAACTTTCCTTCTTTCTTCTCCCGTCTTTTCATTCCTGATTCCTCCTGTCATAGCCTTCGCTAGTCCCTCCCCGCTCCACCAAGCGCATGTCATCGGTTGGTTGAAGAGATTCAACTCGTTTCAGGAGGCATAACACTCCAGCGAGTTGTTTCTCAAATGCCCCGATGCCAGAGTCGCGAAATGCTTGGAAGTAGGTGGAATAAAAATATATCGCGGCTAGGTTGTGGCAGCTCCTTCCTACTTCTCTCTCTCTCTTCTTTTCTACTTTTCATAGGAAAAAAATAGATTGTCGAACAGTACAAAGGGGACACGTTAAGCTTTATATTTCTACTGATATTTAATATAAATCAAACTTTAACAACTATCAGGTGTCTAGTGTATTTTCTTCGCGCTAAATGTACCACCAAATGATTTTATAAATGTTCAAGTTGAATTTTCTTCATACAAAAGGCGCCCATAAGATATACATATCTCCTATGTAAGTATTTTGCACGTCGAGGATGAGCCTAAATATGTATATGAAGCTATCTACGGTTTCGGTACTATGTTCGCCAAGATTCATATTTCGTGCTATTCTCGAGTCTTTTGTTAATATAATCATTTAACTTTTTTCTTGTCTTTTACTCTTTGCTGAACTTCCAACAATTTTCGAAAAGATTACGTCTTACTTTCCATCAAATTTTGACGACATTATATAACCATTTATATAATACCATTTATATATGTACCTGTGTAAATCTAGTATTTTTTATCAAGATTTTATATGCTCCTGGTAGTACTGCAGTGTGTATTTCAAAGCAAGATTAAAAAGAATGGTTTAAATTACGTGTTCTTGTAGAAGACCCGTTTCTTACGAAAAGAGCTTAACCTGTATTTTGATTATAAATACCGCGATCTATCGACCGTCATCGCATACAATTTTTGGAATCTGCAGAAAATCGACCATAACTCGTGAGAACAAATTATTGAAACTGTAGTACGTGCTTACTCAACCACCTTATTCTTCTGAGCCATAGAACTCGGTAAACATTCCCCTTCTAAGCTCATTGCCCTTACGGAATAATAATTCCAAAGGTTGGAATAGCGTTATACATATGTATATACGTAGATATCAAATTTGGTGTATAATAGTAATTTTCTACAATTAGATTTGTTTAAAGCAACGTTAAAATGACTGAGATCAGATTCAATTTGAAAATATAATTGTTGCATAATAGAATTTACTATAATCTTGATGCAAAGCATTCGTTTAATACCTGTCATTCTGTCATTCCGTCACGGGCTGATATTAATGCCAAATCCACGTTTATTTGTTTTATTGAAAATAATTTCGATTTTATTGGAAGGTTAATAATAAGGAACAAAATAGACATTTTAAAAATTATAAGGGCAACAGGGAATATTTTTTATCAAGAAAAACAACTAAAAATTTGAATTAAATCCGCAACAGCTCTCAGCTTTTGAAAGTGTGTTATTTCAAAAAGCTTTAAGCTTTATTTTAACTCAAATTAACATTAACACTAAACCTACCATGGACGGGTCAAATGATCCATTTTAAACTTTTTGTCGGAATTTCTTGAAAATAACATATAACATAAAATAAAATATATAAACTATTTTTAATCGTTATTTGAAAAAAATTGTTTTATTCATGTACCAAATTGGCCTAATTGATATATTTTTCGCTAGACATAGTAATAGATATAACATTTTAAAGACTTGACTCGCTTTGGTAGGAATAGGAATACATGAAGTATCGGTAGGCTTAGTGTTAACATTGTAGACATTTTTTGAACACAATTTTAAAAGTGTCAACAATCTCAATCAAATGGGTGAAGTCACAATAAAACACTTTAAGTGTTTTGAAATAAAACACGTTGAACGAAATTGAAATACTAATGCTGAAAATCATGGTTGCAAAATATGTGATTTCCGCTCACATCACTGATTCCGCTCAAAATTTGATTCCGAATAGAAGTTGATTCCGATCAGAATATGATAGGAATCACTTTATGAGCGGAATCAAATTGGATACATATTGATTCCGCTCACATTGCTGATTCCTATCGGATTTGATTCCGCTCAGTTTTTGATGTGAGTGCCGCTCACTGAACATCAGGCGTTGAGCTTGTATGCCTTTTCTAATATGCTTCGACTGAATGTGTGTTGTATGTTCAGATAATTTATTGTAAATTTAGATTTTAGATGTATTATGCTGCACATCTAAAAGATTAAGTAAATAACACTTGCCGAGTTAAGACTAACCGCGGCCGATATTTTTTCATTTTCTTGGTTAATAGCAAACAGGGTAGTTTTTATTTTGTATTTATAAAATGAATTTATGAAGTTAAATAAAAATGAGCAAGCTTCTTAATTTTTAAACATTTATATCTACTAATTATAGAAAAATATATAGATTATGATATCCCACCAAAAAAACATTAAAAATGTGAATTAGAAGTTCGTGGGCGCGGAAATTATTTATTGGGACAGTTTAAAACACACTTATAACAAAAAGAAGTGATATGGATTAGTCAAGATGAATCGTTAATAGCATGAAATAATTAAACACGTGCATTGCATTTACGAACGAATTCAAAGGCTCCATCAAGATGGCCGGACCAAATGAGCAGAACCAAATAAAATTTATGTCAACATTTACTACTTTTTAATTGCTAATTAATTACCGAAATAAAAAATTAATTGCTATTTTTTTTAAAAAGTTACAGCGGTTCTGCTACCTTGATATCAACCTGGCCGGACCATTTTTCAGCAGAACCAAGTAAACCGTCGAAAATTTATGCCAAAATTTACTACTTTTTAATTGCTAATTAATTACCGAAATAAAAAATTAATTGCTATTTTTTTTAAAAAGTTACAGCGGTTCTGCTACCTTGATATCAACCTGGCCGGACCATTTTTCAGCAGAACCAAGTAAACCGTCGAAAATTTATGCCAAAATTTACTACTTTTTAATTGCTAATTAATTACCGAAATAAAAAATTAATTGCAATTTTTTTGAAAAAGTTACACCGGTTCTGCTATCTTGATATCAAGCTGGCCGGACCATTTCAGCAGAACCAAGTAAACCGTCGAAAATTTATGCCAAAATTTACTACTTTTTAATTGCTAATTAATTACCGAAATAAAAAATTAATTGCTATTTTTTTTAAAAAGTTACAGCGGTTCTGCATTTCAGCAGAACCAAGTAAAACGTTGAATTTTCAATAATACCATGCACCATAATTTATTACTAATTAATTGCTATTAATTTGACTAAAATAAATAATTATTTATTTTTTTAACTTCCCAGTATAGGGAAGTTATTGTAATCGGTCCGAAAATCGAAATCGAAATTTTCAACGTATTTTCATGTTTCAAGGTCCCAAGAGCATTTTTATCAAAAATTTGAGTGGAAGTATGTGTGTGTGTGTGCGTACGTACATATGTGGTCATTTTTTTCTGCACGATATCGCGCGAACCAAAAAAGATAACGACTTCGTTGAGGTGTCGTTCGAAGCGTATTAACGGAAATGTGATCTGAAAAGATTTTTATAAAATTTGGTCGAGCCGTTTTTTGGTTCAAACGACATAAGTGATTTTTGCACCTGCACGATATCGCGCAAACCACAAAAGATATTGTGATGATTATGCGCCATCTGTTTGTCGAGAAGACAAATCAACGATTTTCGGTAACAACTTTGGTTGTTTTCCGAACTAACAATTTATGTACTAAACTAAACTTGACGAAAAACGAAAGAAAAAGAACATACCACTAGGCACGAGAATGTTCCAGTAATTGGACAAAGGTGGAGCTGGATATATAAAAGCGCCTAACGCTAGCTCAGAGAGTCAGTTTTGATTTTCAAGGGGAATTAAGTGTTCTAAAGTGATAAAAGTGAAAAGTGGTGATTTAAAAGCGATAATTACAATTGAATAGTGTGAGACAATTAAATTACAAGTGATTTTAGAGTACAAAGTGGGAGCTTCATGTTCTCCTTGAACCATCAATTTATTTGCCAAATCAATTTATTCCAACCATCAATTATTTGCCAAAATGCAAAATGAATGCGAAATTATGTCGGAGAGTTCACAGCTTGAGCCAGGTTGTGAAATGCTCAAAAAGAGCATTGAGAAAATCACTGAGAACAATTGGTATCAATGGGGTCTGAAGATTAAAGACAAAGTGCGAGAAAAAATAAAAAGTCCGAAAGGTTTAGAGCTTAATCCGTATTATTTGCCCGACCTCGTGAAGTATCTTTCGAAGCACTTGGCTCTGCTACCACTGTGGTCAAACGTTTCTCGTGATGACTTCAATTTTGGAAGAGTACCTGCAACATCTTCAGGTAGTGAAAGTGAATTCAAGCGGCTGAAACACGATGTGTTTCCTGATCTTCCGTACCGAGTGGATTACTTTATTCAGCAGCATTTCCAGTACTTGGAAGGCAAAATGAAACTGGTGGAAGCTCCTAGGACTGAAATGTTGCTTGGAAGTGTACCAGGTAAAAGATTGAAATTGCAAGCACAAAACTAGTCGCTTTCATTACGTAAATTAAATTAATTTCAGAAAAGCAAAACATTGAACCAGCCATCGAGCCAGCCATCATGCCAGTTAGTGAGCAACGAATCCGAACGATCGAGACAATTGTTCCAGCGCAAAATGATTGTCCAGCTTGCCGAAATAACGAACCTTATCTTCGAAAGTGCGAAAAATGCTCTACAGGAATCCATCATTTAGATGGCTGTTCGTATGCCATGAATGGGGATGAGGATGAGGGCTATAATCAAAAAAGACTGTGTCGAGCTTGTTATTCAAAGGAACAGGCATTAAAAGTGGCTAGAACATCAACGAGGAAAAGAAGTTAGTGAAATTTTTGGTTTTAAAAGCGAAAAACTTATATAAAAATAACAATATTTTTAGAAGCTAAAAAAGATCTGAAAGCCGTCACCAAATCCACTGACTTCGTCCACGAATGGACTTCGAGCAACACAACAGATGATTATCAACTACTGCAAAAACACAGAAAAGGTAAAAAATGCATTACAAATTTTATACTGTATAGTACTATAGTTCTGCGTAATGATATAAATCGCTTCAAAGAATAAAAAAAAAAGGACTGAAATATTTAAACTAAAAATGTATCTAATATAACTTCTCAAATTTTTTGCAGGTTTCGATACTTCTCATGAGTTATCCTTGAACGTTTCACAAGCAAGTGGAGAAGAAGCACTATCAACCAGTTCTCAGAATGTAATTGAAGCGGTTCGAGAATACGAAAATTGGAAAGACAAGGCGAGGAGCCAAAACAATGCCCTTTATTTAGGAGGTCGCAAAGAACTGTTGAAAGATCTACAGTAAAAAGCCAGAAGTGCTTAAGTGCAAATTTGACGATTTTGAGTTTATTGCATTTTTGTATTCAGTATGTTATTCTTAATCATTGCTATAGTTCTTATCTTAAACTGAGCTGTGGTTGCTGAGTTATTGAACCGGCAAAAGTGGTTTTGTGCACAATTCTGTATCTAAAAAAAACTTTGAGGGCGATTTTCTCGAAACGCATATTTTGCACTTAAGCACTTCTGGCTGTGTACTGTAGAGATGCGATCAGATTGGAAGGCCGACACAAAATTGGCGTTTTGAGAAATGGCAACAATTTCTCATCGACTGTCTTCAATCTCGAGAAGAAAACAATTTGTGTAACAAACACTTGTGCTTTTGATAGCGTTGCACAATTGCTTTACGTAGCAATTTGTGATCACAATTCATTAAGAGAAAAGGTGATGAGAAATTGATGATTTATAATAAATTAAATGATTTATAATAAATATAAAAAGAAATGTATTATTATCAATCTAATAATTTCGACTCTTATGTGCTTTCAGATCGCTTTGTTTAATGACCCATTTAGCAAATTCTTAATGAGTTTGTATCAGAAAGGAGTGAATGCTCATGCATACAAGTCTAGAGCGAAAATCTTAACTGATGTCCAATCACCGGTACCAGTGAATGGAAGTTCGACGATTTTTTCCGTCGACGCATCCTATAACGCCCTTGAATTAGCATCAAAACTGACCAAACAGTTTTCAACTATAGTAGAGACTTCAATTTGTACAGAAAACTGTTCGGATAAAGTGATCGAAAGAAGAAAGAAATCAACTCAAGTTCTCGATAAAAAGATAAAAAACCTCTCTGATATAAGAGATTTGTTTCTTCTGCAAGGTTTTTGTGAGACGAAGTCTTGTAATGGGAACCGAACAAGCATGGTTACTGAAATTGGTATGTTTATTACTTATGAAAAAATAAAATAAAATAAAAATTTTATGTTTTTGCAGGTGAGATTGTCATAATAGAAGTCAGGAACGAATCCCCGACAAGTATGAGTGATTCAATGAATTTGAAGCACTTTCCAATTAAACTCCAAAATCCTATCAGGGACAACAGTCATCTTCATTTACTAGGACTTATTTCATACAAAGGTCCTCAAGATATCAAATCAGTCGATCAAGGAATCGTCCACTATACCGCAGTTTGTTTGAGAAATGAAACCTGGTACGAATTTGAAAATAGCACCGCCAAAGTCAAAACATTAAGTGAATCACATAAAGTAGTACCCGAGGCATTAATATACACCACCGTGGAATACTAGGTCGAATAAATGAAGTTGTTGTTAAAGTTAACACTTGTTTTCTTTTTAGATACTAAAATCCCTAAAGTCCGATACCTAAAGTCTGATAATTTTTAGTTTATATTTAAAGCAACAATGTTTAAATATTTTATTTTTGTGTTTTCTGACAAAATTAAAAAAATATTGATAATTTAATTACATCATGAATTGTGATTGCAAATTCAACGTCACGTCTACGCAAAATGTATACCTAAGCCCTATTGCCATCAATCGACTTCAAACCGATGCGCAAAATGCAGTTCAGTAGACATTACGCTAAAAATGTTTCGGAATTTAAGTGTGCGATTTTAAATGTGTATGTGTGTTCAAGGTTAAAAATCTCCAATCATTCTTGTTTTTTTGTATGCGTCTGAGGTTGAAATCGAAAAGCCTATCTTATTACCTAACAAGCCTAACTTCTTACTTTGTAAACATTAAAATAAAATTCCAAATGAAATCGTTACTAAAAAAATTAAATTCAAAGTAGAAATAGTATACAAATGATTGATTTTTCAATTTGTTACCTGTCTACCTTCCCTAAACATCACGGTAGAAAACTGTTTAGCGACCAAAATCACCCTGTCGAGCCTGCCGGAGATACCGCACGGATCGGATATATATATTTTTATAGTTTATAATATAAGTATTGTAAAACAATAATGACATATCCGAAGTTTTTCCATTTAAACAAAAAAAAGGCCCGACCGAATGCTATGAAATTTTTTTCATGGCATTTTTTTGTTAATATTTTTCTTTCGGCACCTCAAAGAAGTTGATAAAGGTTTTGGTTCAAGCGGTATCTTGCAGGTACAAATATCACGGGCGTCGTTTAAACAAAAAAACGCTTCGACAGAATTTTATGAAAATCTTTTCAGATCATATTTTGGTTAGTATTCTTCGAACGGCACCTCAACCAAGTCGATATTGTTACGTTTTTACAGCTTAACGGATTCGTAGGATTAATTAAGGAATACACTTTTTAATTATAAACACAAGTGTACAAAAAAAATAATATATTTCTTTTGCTGTTGTCTTAACGCAGCCTCACGTTAAGTTAAATAAAAAGGCTTTTGAGTTCTGAATGATACTGAACTGAGTTTAATTAGATTTATCTCTTATATACAAAATTTTCTTATACTAGAACTTAAATTTGTGTAAGTAAAAACAGTTCCCATCGAATCTGCAATTGTCAGCATAAAAGCTCTTGAAATTCTTATCTTATGTTTTCCTGGCTGAGGGAAACTGGAGATGTGCAAAAATGTCACCTTGATGCGGTAACGTGAGGAGTTTTTGTCTGTGAGAAAATTAATTTGAAAATAAATTTGTGCAATTGCAGATTCGGTGGGAAATGAATTTAATTTTTATGTCTGGGCGTTTTCATCCTCCCCCACGTTGAGGTCTCGGAGCTCAAAAACAGGTGCTTCGACTGTTATGCTTGGACGTTTTTTAGGCCAAAGGATGACAATTGCTACGATGGCTCCAATGCAAATGATGAGCGTGGTGTAGCTGAGGGTGTATTGGTGGATGTCGTGGTGCCGAAGCTGATCATGGGGCAAAACTTCCTGACTTTTAACTTCTTGATTGTACTTGCTTAATGCCGCGATGTCTTCTTCCCCTCGAATGAGCATGTTAACCTGATCAGGAGTAGATGGATTTTTTATTTTTCGCTGGGTGCCAGATTCCTGATGAAGGCTTGCCGTAAGGTTGAAGGTAGGCATGAATGATATCTCGGCTTTGCTAGGAAACAAGTTGTGTGAGGTAATTGTCATTGACGGCTGTTTGATAATGCAGTTTGGGGCAAGTTTAAGGAGTCCTTCGCCTTGTAATTGTGTGTTGATGATTTTTGTTCCACAGACAATGTTGAAAGTCTGACTTTGGTTGAAGGCGAATATCCAGTGATTCGGATAATGGAGTTGAATCCAGACCTGAGAGGAGCTTGTCTCTTTGAGAGTGCAGTATGGTGAGAGTTTCTTCTTGTGATTTAGGATCTGAACCTCACAGTGATTTTCTGTAGAATGACTGTTGAAAACTGGATGTCTCTGCTTACATAGGTAATGCCGGTCCTTATGAATGAGGCAGTCTTCGATCTCCTTGTGTGATAAAGGAAAGTACTGATCACGATATGGACTAATGGCTAAGAAGGGCGTTGATGGTTGAATGAAAATGAAGGATCCATTTATCAGAGTTGGAAATGGAATAACTTTGAAAACTTGATAAACCTGATTTGTTAGCAAGGGTAACGTTATTCGGAAAATTATGTTGTTTTCTGTAACTCTCGCTTGCACTCGCAGAAGTTCGTAGAGGGTCGGAAGGTCTTTCTCTCCATTTCCTGGGAGGATTAATGATGGTGGTAGGTCTCTTCTGATGGAGCTTAATTCTTTGAGTAGCTGTGTTGGCGTGAGCAGAAGAGAATTGATTCTACCTTGATGGCTGTCCGTAATAATTTCTAATAGAGATAACTGAGTTCTTTGGAAGTTTGATGCTAGTAACGACGTGTACATTACGAGAGTGTTGAAGAGTTGTACTTTCTCGTCTACACTCAAAGCATCCTTGATATCATTGACTGCCTTATTAATTTGATTTAGATGTTGATCGAGAACCCTGAATCGTTGGTTGATATCATTGACTGACTTGTTGAACACATTCAGTGTGGAGTCGATGATGGAGGTCTGATTCTTGCTTAGATTTAAAAGATGCTGTTCATTGGTGTAGATTTGTTGAATAATTTCATCCATATTTTCAGCATACTCTTGATCAAGTATTCCGAACAGTTTATTTGCTGCCATCCCTATGAAATCGAATGGAGATCGTCTTTTGCGAGAGTGAAATCCGTTTCTGGTTGTTAATATTTTATTAAGACTTGTGATATCCTGTAGGACTTGTTCGAAATGTTGTACTATCGCCTTGTATAAGTACCCGTTTTGATCTTGAATTGTAGCACACCGGTCTTTCAATCTTGTTACGCATGTTTGCAGTCCTTGGTACTCCTGCCAGTAAAGAGACATATTGAAGAATGCTATTAGGCTCCACTCGTTGCTGATCATATGTGCTTGCCCAAGATCTTCGAAGTAAATTCCAGGATTGGTCTTAAATTGTGTTACTTCAACCGGAGCTCCAGGCGTTGGATTGCATCCTCCTGTTCCGAGAAGCATTAATCCCAGGAGTAATGATGTAACTGGATTTATCTTGATATTGCGTTTTGGACGCTTGGCTTTGTTTTGACCTTGTTCGTTGAATGCTGGTGATGGCGTTCGCGGTTTAATTGCTGCCGGCGCTATGTTTGTTGAAGTAGATGATCTAGTTATCCTCCTTTGAGCATCGTGCTGGAGGTCTGCGTCGATGTTAATTTCTTCTTCGGCCTCAATCGGAAGTGGGCATACTTTATGTATTGCTCTCCGTGTTTCTCCCGCTGCGGTTTTCAACTCAACTACTCGGGTGTGACCGTCTTCTCCTGGCAGAGTTTTCAATACTCTTCCCATGTTCCATTGTAATGGAGGAAGGTTGTCATCTTTGAGTAGGACGATAGTTCCTGGTTGAATGTCTTGCTGAGAATGTTTCCATTTATATCGATTCTGAAGTTCTTGTAGGTACTCCTTTGACCACCTGCGCCAGAACTCTTGATGTAGAGACTTCACTAAATTCCACCGAGTGAGAGAAGGAATGTGAATTGGTTGGACTTCTGGGTCAGCGACTGTTGTCAGTGGCTCTCCTATTAAAAAGTGCCCTGCCGTTAATACCTGTAGATCATTGGGGTCGGTGGTTAGAGGCGTCAATGGCCGAGAGTTCAAGATGGCCTCGATTTGTGCTATGACTGTTGTCAATTCTTCACATGTCAAGGACGCCTGAGTTAAAGTTCTCTTCATGTGGTGCTTAGCAGACTTAACAGCTGCTTCCCACAGACCGCCAAAATGGGGCGACCTTGGTGGTATTGGTCTCCAGTTGATTCCTTTTTGGGAGCAATACCCTTTTATTTGGGATTGATTTTCTTCCGCTGTGAACATGGTATACAGTTCTTGAAGCTGATTGCGTGCTCCCATGAAATTGGTTGCGTTGTCGCAAAATATTTGTGTTGGGCATCCTCTCCGTGCAATAAATCGTTTTAAGGCTCCAATGAAGGCATTGCTGGTTAGGTCAGAAACAACCTCAAGGTGACAGGCCTTTGTTGAAAAACAGACAAATACGGCCACATATGCCTTTGTGGGTCTTTTTCCTCTTAAGGTGTAATGGATATATGTTGGTCCGAAAAAGTCAACGCCAACGTTAATGAATGGACGTAAGGGCTGGATTCTTTCGGCTGGCAAATTACCCATGCGCTGGCTTATCTGTGTTGGCTTGGCCTTAAAACATCTTATGCAATGATGTACGATCGTCTGCGCCAACTGTTTTCCCCTTAACGGCCAAAATCGCTGTCGTGTTGTTGCCAGAAGTCCTTGGGGCCCGATGTGTAGGTTGTCGATATGGATTTGCGTCATCAATAGTTTGGTGAATATGTGTTTTGATGGTAATACACACGGGTGTTTGGCATCGTAGGGTAGGCCAGATGCCTCTAGGCGACCTCCTACCCGCAGGATACCTCTGTCATCGAGAAATGGGCACAAAGAAGTGAGACGGCTTGTTGAGCTCGGTTGCGAATGCTTCGTTATGTGTTTGATATCTTCTGCGAATTCTGTGCCCTGGAGGTGTTTGATGATTAGCATCAAAGATGCTTTGAGTTCTTGTGCTGAGAGCGTTGTATCGGTCAAGCGGTATTTTTGGGCTCTCTTTAAATTGCTCACAAATCTCAGAACGTAGGCTGTAATATGTTGAAGCCTTTTGAATGAGTTGTGATGATTGATAGCGTCAAGGAAGTGTGGCGACGCTTTTGTGGTTGATAAAACTGTTTTGATGACTTTAGTTTCGAGAATTGGTTGTGGCAGTGAGTGACATGGTAAAACTGGCCATGTGTCTTCTGAATTGTGCAGAAAAATTGGTCCTTGAAACCACATCTCACCGTGATCTAATAGTTGTTGAGGGTGAACTCCCCTTGAGACAAGATCGGCTGGATTGAATTCAGAGTTTACGAATCTCCATTGATCGATGCTGGTAGCTTCCTGAATGAATGTTACCCTGTTGGCTACAAAGGTTTGAAGTGGAGATTCTGTTTGAAGCCAAGATAACACAATTTGGGAGTCAGTCCAATATGTGACCTTGTGTATCTCTCGTGCTAGACTTTCTTGAACAATTTGCATGAGCTCTACTAGCAGCTTCGCGGCACATAACTCTAATCGTGGAATGGTTGTTGTCTTCTTTGGAGCTACTCGTGATTTTGCGCAGATTAAGTGCACGTCGACAAATCCAGCTTCGCAAACAGATCGCATGTAGACTGCTGCTCCGTATGCCCGGTTGGAAGCATCAGAGAAGCCATGAAGCTGTAATTTATGGCCTCCTGGTATTATGATATGCCTTGTTATTCTCAAGTCGTTCAGTTTATGTAGCTCATCCCGAAATCCTATCCACTTTGTTTGAATTGTAATAGGAATGGGAGAGTCCCAATCGAGATCTAGGGCCCATAATTCTTGCATAAATACCTTTGCTAATATTATCACTGGGCTTACGATTCCCAGAGGATCGAAAATGCGAGCAATGTCGGCAAGAATGGTTCGTTTGGTGAGCTCCGCTGGTTCTTGCCAATTAGTTCGAATCATGAACTGATCGGAAGAAGGGAGCCATGTTAGGCCTAATGTTTTCACTTTTTCTTGCTCATGCGTCTTGATGGATACTTCTGTTTCTAGATCTTCCTGTGGTATGCCATGAAGTAGCCGTGATGAATTTGCACACCATTTCCGGAGCTGAAAGCCGCCTGTTTTTAAGAGGTTGATGAGCTGGTTGCGCATCTCCATCGTATGATTGAGGTCATCACTGCCAGTGAGAATGTCGTCCACATAAAAATCACGTTTGGCGATTTCGGCGCCTAATGGATAGTGAGTCCCCTCTATGTTGGCTAAATCTTGTAGACATCTTATCGCTAAATACGGGGCGGCTTTAGTTCCATATGTTACCGTATTGAGCTGGTAAGTTTCTAGGGGTTCACTGGGCGATTCTCTCCACACTATCAGCTGGAACGGTTTGTCGGACTTATCGACAAGAATTTGGCGATACATTTTTGTGATGTCGCTGATGAACACATAGCGATGGGTTCGAAAGCGGATTAATATGGACAGCAGATCATTTTGTAGTACGGGACCAGCATGTAATATATCATTCAGAGATATATTAGTGGAGGTTTTCGCTGATCCGTCAAACACAACACGTAGTTTTGTTGTGCTGCTCTCTGGGCGTAGGACGCAGTGATGCGGCATGAAATAATGCGGTTTGTCTAATGGAATTTGGTTGATTTTTTCCATATGTTTTAATGAAATATACTCCCGCATGAAGTTGATGTATTGTTGCTGAATTTGTGGATTTTTCTTGAGCTTCTTTTCAAGGTTTAAAAACCTGCGGAGTGCAATTTGTTTTGATTCGCCTAAGGATGATGGATCGTGGGCAAACGGAAGACTGACAATATATCGGCCTTCAGCGGTTCGCTTGGAAGTGGTCTTGAAGAATTCTTCGCATTGGCGCTCAGCAATTGTCATTAACTTTTTCTGTGAGAGTTCCGCTGTTGGTGGAACTTCTTCTATAGTCCAGAATCGTTGAAGTTGTTCTTCTAAGGGAACTATCTGGAGTACGCATGCTGTGCTAGAGTTTTGTGTCGTCTTGTGGGAGCCTTGTTTTCCCTGTACCACCCAGCCTAGGGAGGTGTTTACAAGAGTTGGCAGGTTTTTTCCTAGTTTGATCTTCTCACAGCCTACTATGTCAGGATAAAACTCAGCTCCTATTAACAAATCGATTTCTTGTGGTTTGTTGAAATTGCTATCTGCTAAATGTAAATTGGTAGGTATGTTCCAACCTCGTATATCTGTAAATTGATGTGGTTGTTTAGATGTGATTTCGGGAAGAACAAATGCCTCCATGGTTGTGTTGTATGTGGTTACTTTGGACTGTATTGTAACCATTGCCCGATGCTTGAGGGTAATGTTGTTGATTCCGATACCTTCGACTTGTAGTGCTCCTTCATCAGGCCTTTGCGCGTTGGGGCGAAGCTTCAATCTTTTTAGAAGTCTTTTGGTGATACAGTTGATTTGTGAACCAGCGTCGAGCAATGCTCGGGCCGTAATAAGTTGATTGTTTCTGTCCATGATGTGAACTTCTGCTGTTCCCAAAAAGACATAACTGGAGGATTGATGCGGAACATGTGCAGGCAAACTTGTGACCGTGTCCTGAGTTTGTGGGGCAGAGTTCTTTGTTGTCTCGACGTGGAGTAGAGAGTTGTGGGCGGCACCGCATTTGCATCGCCTAGAAAGACATTTTTGAGGTCCGTGCCCACTGCGAAGGCAATTGGTGCATCGATGAAGGTTCCGGACAATTTTTAATCTCTCCGTTGGATGATGTTGGAGGAATTTTGGGCAGGCATATAATGGATGCATGCCATTTTTGCAGACAGCGCAAGTTGTGGCTGTAACTGATGAAACAAGAGAGCTTTTTGCTTAGTGCATTTCCGTTGCTCGTTCTGCTCATGAGGCTTTCCAGTGAGACATTCCCACATTTGAAAATGACCTTCGAGGAATGTGAGAAGACCAGTGACACTTTGAAGTTCTCTTGGAGAATCCAGCTCTTGTTCGTACAAACGGTGGCTTTCCTTGTCAAGTTTCTGAAGTAAGATATGTACGAGAATTGGATCCCACTCTGCTGTCGGAACTCCTAAGCTCTCGATACCACGCAAGCATTCAGTTGTCACATCATGAAGTCGTTTAATGGCTCCCGATGTTGGGGCTGTAATTGCAGGCTGCCCCAACAGTTTGTTGAGGAAGGCTGAAACTACGAGCCTTTTGTTGTGGTAGCGATTCTCCAAGATCTTCCATGCTGACGGATAATTCTCTTCAGACACGTGAAGATGTTGGATGAGCTTGCTCGCTTCTCCTGTTAAATGCGCCTTCAAGTAGAACATTTTTTCTGCGTTACTTAAGGCGAACTTGTTGTGAACTAGCTGCTGGAAAAGGTCGTGAAATTCTGACCATTTCAAGTAACTACCATCAAAGATAGGCAGCGTAATCTTGGGTAGTTTCACGCTGGAGGAATGGTCAGTTGATGTGTTTGGATTCTCCTGGTGTTTCGGGAGATGTTCTTCAAGTTGCACCCGTAGAGCATGATAGCGTTTTCTAATAGTGCTGTATTCCTGAACCTTGTAGCTAGATGAATCTTCTTCAGCCATGATTTCCAGGTGTCGCTTTGAAATGTTGTGCCACTGCTGATTGATGCTGCTGAGTGTGACTTGATAAAAAGCTGAAGATTTGTTGTCCAAATTCTGTGTAGTCTCGTCTACCAATTCTTGTAGACTTGAAATTGCAGCTGTTTGCTGCCGAATGAGGCGTGCTAATGGCTGTGAACTATTTTCATCTCCTTCGTCTGACGCTGGTTGTTCTGTGGACTCGGCTTCTAGAATATCTAGGGCAGCGCTTAAGGCCATCCTGTATTGTTGATGAACAGCGTCAGCTTGTTCATAATACTGTCTCTCGAAGTATGAGTGAGAGGGTTGTTCTGCCTTGAGCGGTTTAAGCTTGATGTCGTTTTTCTCAAACTGCGCCCAATCATCATCCAACCTTTCTAGCCTGGATCGAACATATGCTTCTGTTCTTCTGCTGGGGCTTTTCTTGAAGTTGGCGAAATCTTTGTTGATCTTTTCGCCTATGGCGGCTTGTTCCTTTAATAGAGCTGAGATATCCATAGTGATTACCTAGTAATGTACTAAGTAATCACGTCGGGGTCACCAGAATGTACAAAAAAAATAATATATTTCTTTTGCTGTTGTCTTAACGCAGCCTCACGTTAAGTTAAATAAAAAGGCTTTTGAGTTCTGAATGATACTGAACTGAGTTTAATTAGATTTATCTCTTATATACAAAATTTTCTTATACTAGAACTTAAATTTGTGTAAGTAAAAACAGTTCCCATCGAATCTGCAATTGTCAGCATAAAAGCTCTTGAAATTCTTATCTTATGTTTTCCTGGCTGAGGGAAACTGGAGATGTGCAAAAACGTCACCTTGATGCGGTAACGTGAGGAGTTTTTGTCTGTGAGAAAATTAATTTGAAAATAAATTTGTGCAATTGCAGATTCGGTGGGAAATGAATTTAATTTTTATGTCTGGGCGTTTTCAACAAGAATTTATTTATTACAAACCACACACAATTTACTAACAAAAACAATTCTTAGAGTTCACTAAAATCACTTGTAATTTAATTGTCTCACACTATTCAATTGTAATTATCGCTTTTAAATCACCACTTTTCACTTTTATCACTTTAGAACACTTAATTCCCCTTGAAAATCAAAACTGACTCTCTGAGCTAGCGTTAGGCGCTTTTATATATCCAGCTCCACCTTTGTCCAATTACTGGAACATTCTCGTGCCTAGTGGTATGTTCTTTTTCTTTCGTTTTTCGTCAAGTTTAGTTTAGTACATAAATTGTTAGTTCGGAAAACAACCAAAGTTGTTACCGAAAATCGTTGATTTGTCTTCTCGACAAACAGATGGCGCATAATCATCACAATATCTTTTGTGGTTTGCGCGATATCGTGCAGGTGCAAAAATCACTTATGTCGTTTGAACCAAAAAACGGCTCGACCAAATTTTATAAAAATCTTTTCAGATCACATTTCCGTTAATACGCTTCGAACGACACCTCAACGAAGTCGTTATCTTTTTTGGTTCGCGCGATATCGTGCAGAAAAAAATGACCACATATGTACGTACGCACACACACACACATACTTCCACTCAAATTTTTGATAAAAATGCTCTTGGGACCTTGAAACATGAAAATACGTTGAAAATTTCGATTTCGATTTTCGGACCGATTACAATAACTTCCCTATACTGGGAAGTTAAAAAAATAAATAATTATTTATTTTAGTCAAATTAATAGCAATTAATTAGTAATAAATTATGGTGCATGGTATTATTGAAAATTCAACGTTTTACTTGGTTCTGCTGAAATGCAGAACCGCTGTAACTTTTTAAAAAAAATAGCAATTAATTTTTTATTTCGGTAATTAATTAGCAATTAAAAAGTAGTAAATTTTGGCATAAATTTTCGACGGTTTACTTGGTTCTGCTGAAATGGTCCGGCCAGCTTGATATCAAGATAGCAGAACCGGTGTAACTTTTTCAAAAAAATTGCAATTAATTTTTTATTTCGGTAATTAATTAGCAATTAAAAAGTAGTAAATTTTGGCATAAATTTTCGACGGTTTACTTGGTTCTGCTGAAAAATGGTCCGGCCAGGTTGATATCAAGGTAGCAGAACCGCTGTAACTTTTTAAAAAAAATAGCAATTAATTTTTTATTTCGGTAATTAATTAGCAATTAAAAAGTAGTAAATTTTGGCATAAATTTTCGACGGTTTACTTGGTTCTGCTGAAAAATGGTCCGGCCAGGTTGATATCAAGGTAGCAGAACCGCTGTAACTTTTTAAAAAAAATAGCAATTAATTTTTTATTTCGGTAATTAATTAGCAATTAAAAAGTAGTAAATGTTGACATAAATTTTATTTGGTTCTGCTAATTTGGTCCGGCCATCTTGATGGAGCCGAATTCAAAGGAATTATACAACTGCCAATTTTTATTTAAAACTCAATAAAGTATTATCAACCGCGAAAAAGTTGGCTGCCGCGTTCGTTGTATACCTTGCATGAATCTTTGCTGAATTCAGTGTGGTTCAGTCTATAGTATCTCTAATAAAATTTGTTACATTTCGAAGGACAGCTAAGATTCATGCTCTAAAATTGTTGTAAAATTCCTTTGAATTCGTTCTTGACAATTACCGGTAAGATGTGCCGTTTCGGAGATATAGTGGAAAAACCATTTGCATACGTTTTCCAAGATGGCGGCCAAATGGGGGGGGGGTTAGAATCCCGAAAACTCAAACTTAAGCTCACCCTGACCCCCCTACACATCCCAAAAAAACCTTGTCCTGCATTTTTGCAATGTTAAAGTACCATTTCCATGGACTATAAAGGGCTAGGGAAAGTCCCTCGTCTGTGGGGCTGCGAGTTCGATCCTTCGGCTCGCGGTGCTTTTTTTTCGTTATAATAATTTTTTTTAATTTCCTTCGGGGATTTTGTTTCATATGAAACAAGTTTTTGACATGAATACGTCTCTAAATTTGCTTCCAGAACAAAAACCGATGATAACGAAATTATGGCATATAGTTTTTATTGCGGATCAATCTCCACTTAATATATTGTCATCCAATCTGAAGTGTTATTCAACAGAAAGAATACCATGAAAAAGCGTAATTAGTGGCTAGTCTCTAGGCACAACATCCCACTAGTTTGTTTTAATACATTCTAAAATAAAAAATAAATAATCTTCTGTATAAAGAAATATAATGTATTTAATTGTTCATTATATTTTTTTATTTATTTTATAAGTAGGTAATAACAAAATAACAAAATGCAGGAATTCAAATTAATATTTTTGCCTTTGAGTAGAAATTTCTCAAGTGAGCTCATGATTTTCGACGTTGAAAGCAAAATTAAAACCAAGCTGCAAAAAATAATCTACTTGGTAGTCTCAAGTCACGCCATGAATATTTTTGGAAAAAATTAATTTGTTTATGAATAATGATGGATTGAATATTTTGGCATCGAATGATTGTAAAATTATTTTCTCGTAAACGATGCGATGAAAATTATTGAAAACTTGGGAAAATAATGTGAAATAAATACGATTTAATTTAGTGTGCGGAACAACATAATAATTTATTATTGTTACTAATTTTTCTCATTTTTTATAAACAAATACTGATTTGGCCCTGTTCTCAATGCAATATTCGAAATTTTTTTCGAGGAGTGTAATCTATGAAGGCTCACGATTAAAAACCCGTTTCAAACTTTTTGTAATCGCTCTTCGGGTTGGTAAAAAATACTATTGTTTATAGTCCATTCAAAACGCGGGGGGGGGGTGTTCCAAAATAACACCGTTAAGAAAATCGAACCCTAAAGGTTTTTGGGGTCGCTGATCACGAAAATCGAGGTCCCGCGGCCCTAAAATTAGGGCGTCACCCCTAAAAATGCAAAAAACACCCCTTTTTAGGGGGTTTTCGCGATTACTTCAGTAATAATGAAACCAATGCGATGAAATGCACTTTTTATAATATTAATTTGCGAAGATGGTTGATTTATACTAAACTAAGGCGAACTTTATGGTAAGGTTTAACTCCTTCAAGAGGGTTAAAAATTTTCCAAATGTTTTAATAATATTTCATCAAATATAAAATTTTAATGCAAAGCAATAAATTTCAATTTGTTCCAATGACAATTTTAATGTGGAGGTAGTTTTACCCCCTTAAGAGTTGAAAAAATTAATTTGCTGATAATGCCTTTTCAACCAAATTTCAAACTAAAAGCAAAAAAAATGTTTGAAATTTTTTTTATATTAAGTTGGTTTTATTATAGTAGGGGTAGTTTTACCCCTTAAGGGTTGAAAATAATTTATTTTTGCCTGACAGTACGCCCACCATCGAATTTGAAGCATAAACTTGAAAAAAAAAATTACAATTTTTGCCATTTTTGGCCGATTTAGGGATAGTTTCAACTCTTACCTTACCATAAGGTTCGCCTTAATTTAGTATAAATCAACCCCCTTTGCAAATAAATATTAAAAAAAGTGCATTTCATCGCATTAGTTTTCATTATTACTGAAATAATCGCGAAAACCCCCTAAAAAGGGGTGTTTTTTGCATCTTTAGGGGTGACGCTCTAATTTTAGGACCGCGGGACCTCGATTTTCGTGATCAGCGACCCCAAAAACCTTTAGGGTTCGATTTTCTTAACGGTGTTATTTTGGAACACCCCCCCCCCGTGTTTTGAATGGACTATAAACAATAGTATTTTTTACCAACCCGAAGAGCGATCACAAAAAATTTGAAACGGTTTTTTAATCGTGAGCCTTCATAGATTACACTCCTCGAAACATTTCGAATATTGCATTGAGAACAGGGCCAAATCAGTATTTGTTTATAAAAAAAACTGCACCCATCAATGTGGTGGATGATTACCATTCAGCTCTTTCCGCAGCATTATCCGTTGTACAATATATACGCTGGCCATTTTCTAGATGTCCAACCAAATGAACAACAGTTGGATATCTTTTATGAATGGCGAATGAAAGAAATTGCCATACCGCTAGAATATTGCTAACATTACGTCCCATTTAATATTGTGTTATTTTGCCGATCGCATTTGCATTAGCAGCACCAAAAACAGCCATGTCGCTCCCCTTCATTATATATTTGAATATGAATTTGATTGATTCGACGGAATTGCAAAATTCAACATTTATGAGAGCATTGAACGTCTTGGACAATAATGGCGAATAGAGTACGACCCAACGCTTGTCAGCTTCACAATCATAACCTTCCAAGTTATCTCTTTGCCATTGACCTTAGTCGGTCGACGAAGATTGGGTAACCATTGTTCCCGATTACATTTTCAGAAATCAATACTCTTGAATACCGCTTTGAATATTTCTATCATGCATCATGATTCAGTCCCATCCCATTGTGGATTGCAAGTAAAAGTTATCAACAAATCTGACGACCATATTGATATTGGACTTATGCTTTCCGACACATAAGGGGTTATATCTATGTGACGGTCAAAAAACAAGGCTTTTTTCAGGATTTCTTTTTGCATTGATTTTGTGAGAAAGGTATTACAAATAATATACCAATCGATAGGGCAACTCTTCAAGAGTACAAAAAATTTTTTTTTATATGAAGTTTAAAACAAAATGGCGGCTGTAGATCATAGTATAGTATGTAGTATTTTCAAAAGGTGTTCCGCGGCCGGACACATTACGCAGCCCCATCAGCATCTGGAACAATAAAATTTTTTTTTATTATCTTCATGAGTTTTGCTAGTGAAGTACCCACGATTATATTTTTAGAATTTTTTTTCGCAAAATAGCGGCGGCTTAAAAAAAATCGTTTTTTTGACGAAAAAAATCGATTTAAATTGTTTATAATTTTTTTCTAGTTAACCAATCGCAAAAATCGTGTGTACTTCACTAGATAATCATATTAAGAAGCTACAGTTAAAATTTCAAGTAAATCGGATGAAAACTGACGGAGTTTGGTGTCCGGCCGATTTCACAAACATGGTTTCGAGAAAAACGCGTTTGAAGTTTTAAAACGTTGTAGATCTGTGAAATTTTTTTTTGTTTTTAGCCTTTTGGGGAGCTCCCTGGTCCCCTTAGAGGCAAGGGGGTATTTTTCTGGTATTTTTTACTAATAGTAGGTACCGTTACGCAAATTTTGCGGGGTCTTGGAGCCTCTTACGACCTGTGGAGCCTCCTACGGCCGTGAGAGGCAAAATAGAGGTAAATTTTAGTGCATTTTCGAGTTTTGGAGTTGCTTCAGAAAATTAATTATCAGAAATTGTCTGTAGTATATTAGTATTTGGACTTTTTTAATTCCAATTCTAGGGATGTTTTGGCATACTTTTAGCCAATAAAAAAAAAATCGAAATTTTTTTTTTCACATAGATATAACCCCATAATGCATCAACGATTTTCCAACGTTCGTTTCGAACTGTATCGATTTTCTTTGCTGAACCTAACTAAAATTTTTAAAGTAACCGCTCGGATGCGCCATCTTGGATATTTTTTGTTCTTTTTCACATATGCCTTTGTCGAAAACTACTAAATAAAGTCCATTTTAACATACAAATTGGGTCAATAGCAAGAGAGGGAAGTATTGTACTTTGTTCAACAAAAATTTTTGCTTAAAAACTAACACATGCACAAATGCCTTATAGATAAAGAAACATTACTCGGCCATAGCCGTTGATATCCCATCTAAAGATAATAAGTTAATCTTCGTGAAGCAATACCCATCTACCCCGAGAGTATGATAACAAACCGGTTAACCAAGTGGTAAATATTGACCCGTGTACGCCAGCCTAATGAGAGTAACATGTAAACGCACTATAACGTTACTACTGTTACGTTTCAGTTAATGCATTTATAATTTGACACCACTATCGCTGCTACAATCCTTTTTTAGAACGATTTTACTTTTTTTTATTTCATTTAATAAAACAAACCGATTTCACGTACAAATCATATCAATTAAATGCGAAGAAAAAATTTCCAATAGGGATATCGACAATTCTTTTTCAAGCGCCATTACAAAAATACCAACAGACATAATCATGAAAACTATATACATAAACCTTGCTATTGAGGTCTTCTAACATAAACCACACTCAATCAGTCATTTCATACAGCCAATTTTTCAAACATCGATTACATACAAAACAATGATTCATTTTTATATATATAGATGATAAAAATTAGTAACAATAATAAATTATTATGTTGTTCCGCACACTAAAGTAAATCGTATTTATTTCACACCATTTTCCCAAATTTTCAATAATTTTCATCGTATCGTTTACGAGAAAATAATTTTACAATCAATTGATGCCAACATATTCAATCCACCATTATTCATAAACAAATTAATTTTTTCCAAAAATATTCATGGCGTGACTGGAGACTACCAAGTAGATTATTTTTTGCAGTTTGGTTTTAATTTTGCTTTCAACGTCGAAAATCATGAGCTCACTTGAGAAATTTCTACTCCTTTGTAAAAAAAGCATAAGCTTCTTTCGAGTTTCTCGGCCAAGATTTTTTCTGTACTTCTTAGCTCGATTTTTGTTTCAACATGCTGATCTAATGACCTTGTTCGAGTGTTCCTTTGAATTCATTCGTAAATGCACGTGTTTAATTATCTCATGCTAGTGTGTTCTAGTTATGATACCCTTTCATTTGATACCCATGTCGATGGGCTATGTAAAGAAAATGGGTATCCGCCCTCTTGAGATAACCGCCCTGGATCTAAATATATTTTGAGTATACTAAATCGCTTATTGTGTTCTACTTATCATTCCCTTTCATTTGATACCCGTGTCGAGGGGGTTGTGAAGAAAATGGTAATCCGCCCTCTTGAGATAAGCGCCGTGAATCTAAATATATTTTGAGTATACTAAATCGCTTATTGTGTTCTACTTATCATTCCCTTTCATTTGATACCCGTGTCGAGGCGGTTGTGAAGAAAATGGTAATCCGTCCTCTTGAGATGACCGCCGTGGATCTAACGGTATATTGAGTATACTATATCGCTTATTATGTTCTACTTATCATACCCTTTCATTTGATACCCATGTCGAGGGGGTTGTGAAGAAAATGGTAATCCGCCCTCTTGAGATGACCGCCATGGATCTAACCAGATATTGAGTATATTATATCGCTTATGGTATTCTACTTATGATACCCTTCCAATTGATACCTATGTCGAGGTGGTAGTGAAGAAATGGTAGTCCGCCCTCTTGAGACGGCCGCCATGGATATAAAGACATAGCTTATTGTATTCTACTTATCATACCCTTTCATTTGATACCCATGTCGAGGGGGTTGTGAAGAAAATGGTAATCAGCCCTCTTGAGATGACCGCCGTGGATCTAAACAGATATTGAGTATACTATATGTATATCTAATTGTCTTCTATTTAAGATACCCTTTCAATTGATACCAATGTCGAGGTGGTGGTGAAAAAACGGTAGTCCGCCCTCTTGAGACGGCCGCCATGGATATAAAGACATAGCTTATTGTATTCTACTTATCATACCCTTTCATTTGATACCCATATCGTGGGGGTTGCCAAGAAAATGGTAATACGTCCTCTTGAGGTGGCCTCGGTGGATCTAACTATTTATTGAGTATACTATATTGCTTATTGTATTCTACTTATCATACCGTTTCATTTGATACCCATGTCGAGGGGGTTGTGAAGATAATGGTAATCCGCCCTCTTCAGATGACAGCTATGGATCTAACCAGATATTGAGTATATTATATCGCTTATGGTATTCTATTTATGATACCCTTTCAATTGATACCTATGTCGAGGTGGTAGTGAAGAAATGGTAGTCCGCCCTCTTGAGACGGCCGCCATGGATATAAAGACATAGCTTATTGTATTCTACTTATCATACCCTTTCATTTGATACCCATGTCGAGGGGGTTGTGGAGAAAATGGTAATGCGTCCTTTTGAGGTGGCCTCGGTGGATCTAACTATTTATTGAGTATACTATATTGCTTATTGTTTTCTACTTATCATACCCTTTCATTTAATACCCATGTCGAGGGGGTTGTGAAGATAATGGTAAACCGCCCTCTTGAGATGGCAGCCATGGATCTAACCAGATATTGAGTATATTATATCGCTTATGGTATTCTACTTATGATACCCTTTCAATTGATACCTATGTCGAGGTGGTGGTGAAGAAATGGTAGTCCGCCCTCTTGAGACGGCCGCCATGGATATAAAGACATAGCTTATTTTATGATACTTATCATACCCTTTCATTTGATACCCATGTCGAGGGGTTGTGAAGAAAATGGTAATCCGCCCTCTTGAGATGACCGCCATGGATCTAACCAGATATTGAGTATATTATATCGCTTATGGTATTCTACTTATGATACCCTTTCAATTGATACCTATGTCGAGGTGGTAGTGAAGAAATGGTAGTCCGCCCTGTTAAGACGGCCGCCATGGATAAAAAGACATAGCTTATTGTATTCTACTTATCATACCCTTTCATTTGATACCCATGTCGAGGGGGTTGTGAAGAAAATGGTAATGCGTCCTTTTGAGATGACCGCCATGGATCTAACCAGATATTGAGTATATTATATCGCTTATGGTATTCTACTTATGATACCCTTTCAATTGATACCTATGTCGAGGTGGTAGTGAAGAAATGGTAGTCCGCCCTCTTGAGACGGCCGCCATGGATATAAAGACATAGCTTATTTTATTCTACTTGTCATACCGTTTCATTTGATACCCATGTCGAGGGGTTGTGAAGAAAATGGTAATCCGCCCTCTTGAGATGACCGCCATGGATCTAACCAGATATTGAGTATATTATATCGCTTATGGTATTCTACTTATGATACCCTTTCAATTGATACCTATGTCGAGGTGGTAGTGAAGAAATGGTAGTCCGCCCTGTTAAGACGGCCGCCATGGATAAAAAGACATAGCTTATTGTATTCTACTTATCATACCCTTTCATTTGATACCCATGTCGAGGGGGTTGTGAAGAAAATGGTAATGCGTCCTTTTGAGATGACCGCCATGGATCTAACCAGATATTGAGTATATTATATCGCTTATGGTATTCTACTTATGATACCCTTTCAATTGATACCTATGTCGAGGTGGTAGTGAAGAAATGGTAGTCCGCCCTCTGGAGACGGCCGCCATGGATATAAAGACATAGCTTATTGTATTCTACTTATCATACCCTTTCATTTGATACCCATGTCGAAGGGGTTGTGAAGAAAATGGTAATGCGTCCTTTTGAGGTGGCCTCGGTGGATCTAACTATTTATTGAGTATACTATATTGCTTATTGTTTTCTACTTATCATACCCTTTCATTTGATACCCATGTCGAGGGGGTTGTGAAGAAAATGGTAATCCGCCCTCTTGAGATAACCGCCGTGAATCTAAATATATTTTGAGTATACTAAAACGCTTATTGTGTTCTACTTATCATTCCATTTCATTTGATACCCGTGTCGAGGGGGTTGTGAAGAAAATGGTAATCCGTCCTCTTGAGATGACCGCCGTGGATCTAACGGTATATTGAGTATACTATATCGCTTATTATGTTCTACTTATCATTCCCTTTCATTTGATACCCATGTCGAGGGGGTTGTGAAGAAAATGGTAATCCGCCCTCTTGAAATGACCGCCATGGATCTAACCAGATATTGAGTATATTATATCGCTTATGGTATTCTACTTATGATACCCTTTGAATTGATACCTATGTCGAGGTGGTAGTGAAGAAATGGTAGTCCGCCCTCTTGAGACGGCCGCCATGGATATAAAGACATAGCTTATTGTATTCTACTTATCATACCCTTTCATTTGATACCCATCTCGAGGGGGCTTTGAAGAAAATGGTAATCAGCCCTCTTGAGGTGGCCTCGGTGGATCTAACCATTTATTGAGTATACTATATTGCTTATTGTATTCTACTTATCATACCCTTTCATTTGATACCCATGTCGAGGGGGTTGTGAAGATAATGGTAATCCGCCCTCTCAGATGACAGCTATGGATTTAACCAGATATTGAGTATATTATATCGCTTATGGTATTCTACTTATGATACCCTTTCAATTTATACCTATGTCGAGGTGGTAGTGAAGAAAGGGTAGTCCGCCCTCTTGAGACGGCCGCCATGGATATAAAGACATAGCTTATTGTATTCTACTTATCATACCCTTTCATTTGATACCCATGTCGAGGGGGTTGTGAAGAAAATGGTAATGCGTCCTTTTGAGGTGGCCTCGGTGGATCTAACTATTTATTGAGTATACTATATTGCTTATTGTTTTCTACTTATCATACCCTTTAATTTGATACCCATGTCGAGGGGGTTGTGAAGATAATGGTAATCCGCCCTCTTGAGATGACAGCCATGGATCTAACCAGATATTGAGTATATTATATCGCTTATGGTATTCTACTTATGATACCCTTTCAATTGATACCTATGTCGAGGTGGTGGTGAAGAAATAGTAGTCCGCCCTCTTGAGACGGCCGCCATGGATATAAAGACATAGCTTATTTTATTCTACTTATCATACCCTTTCATTTGATACCCATGTCGAGGGGTTGTGAAGAAAATATTAATCCGCCCTCTTGAGATGACCGCCATGGATCTAACCAGATATTGAGTATATTATATCGCTATGTTGAGGTGGTAGTGAAGAAATGGTAGTCCGCCCTCTTGAAACGGCCGCCATGGATATAAAGACATAGCTTATTGTATTCTATTTATCATACCCTTTCATTTGATACCCATGTCGAGGGGTTTTTTTTTTTTATGTGGCAGTGCTAAGCTCAGGAGTCACCCTTTGTCATGTCATTTGTCACGTCATGGTGCAATGTCTAGCAGTAAGCTTAGTACGGAGGGATGGGGAGGGGTATAGGTTAAGGGTTAAAAGGTACGGGGGGGTATTGAAGAAGGTGGTGATGAACCCTGCGTTTGAACTCTTGGATGTTGTAGGAGCTCGGAAATACTGACTGCGAGAGATTATTCCACAGTCGAGTTGTTCTATTAACAAACGAATTCATATCTTGTTGAGTGCGTGAAAGGGGTAGTTGCAGGTGCAGGGAGTGAGACGAGTGGGCTAATCTGGTGTTGCGGGTATAAGATTGCCGTGGAGGCAGGAGAGCGTTTAACTCGGAGGAACAGTCACTGTGGTAGTAGCGATAAAATTTTGTCAGTGCTGCTACATTCCTACGGTGGCTCAGGGGGTCGATGGTGGAGCAGGCGGTGTCGTCATCAATTAACTTGAGCGCCCTTTTTTGTACCTTATCTAACCATGCCAAGGTGGTTATTGGGGCGCCGCCCCAAACTTGGGAGTTATATTCGAGAAGAGGCCGAATGTAGGATTTATAAATAACAGCACGGGCCGATGGCTGGAGGAGGAACTTGCACCTCTTAAGAAATCCCAAGCACTGGGATGCTTGTTTGGCAATTTGGAATATATGGTCATTCCATCGCAAGTCTTTGGCTAATGTCACGCCTAAGGTGTGTAGGGATGGGTCGGCCTTTACTTCCACGCCATCCACTGTCAAGGATGGTGATGTGTTGATCTTTTTCTTTGAAATAAGACAGTACTTGGTTTTGTCGGGGTTGAATTCAACACGATTCTTCTTTCCCCACTCTAGAATGAGTTTAATGTCGTTATTAATCGACTTGGACATTAATTCGCGATCATCAAGACAGGATCTGGCATGAGTCTGTCTTGTATCGAAGCTGTACGAGTACCGTAGAGTACCGTCGTCAGCGAAGCTGAGAAGTGGGTTAGAGGGGATTGAAAGAAGGTCATTTATAAAGATGAGAAATAGAGCCGGTGATAAGATTGACCCCTGGGGGACCCCCCGCAGAGATCGGGTGGGATGCGGATTTGACGCCATCCAATACTACTTTGATTGAACGGCCGGAAAGGAAGTTCTCGATCCACTTCTGTAGAAATGAGTCGACTCCAATAGCTTTGAGTTTAGCCAACAGGGCTGGGTGCCAAACTCTATCGAAAGCCTTGGAGATATCTAGAGCAACCAGAGTAGATTCACCGGATCCATGCAGACTACGGCTGAGGTGTTCTGTAAGACAGACTAAAAGATCGCCAGTGGATCTTTTTTGTCGGAAGCCATATTGTCTGTCGTTAATGAGTCGGTTGGATTCTAGATATCCCATAAGCTTTTTGTTGATTATCGTCTCCATGGTTTTGGAGAGAATAGAAGAAATTGCTATTGGGCGGTAATTGGAGGGAAGGCTGGAATCACCTTTTTTTGGTATGGGCTGAACATGGGCAAGTTTCCAAGAGTCGGGATAAACTCCGGAGAAATATGACAGGGAAAATAATTTGCGCAGAGGTTTAGCCAAAGGTGAGGCACATTGTTTTAAGACGATAGGGGGTATATTATCGGGTCCAGTGGATTTGTTGACATCGAGCTCCTTGAGGCACCTGTACACCTCGCGAGTCCTAAAGAAGACCCTGTCCATTAAATGAGCGCTGTGCTCGAGGACCGGGGGTAGCGTATCATTTTGGGGTAGAGAAGAATTTGAAGCAAACAGAGATGCTAATAAATTGGCCTTGGATTTGCTGTCTGTTATTACCTTCTCATTGTGAATAAAGGAAGGGGTTGAGGTTGTAGTGAAATTCTTCTTGATGGAACTTACCAAGGACCAGAAGTTTTTGCTACCGGAGGTTGCATTTAGGAGTTTACTTCTCAATTTGTTGTCAAATAAGGTTTTGTTACGGCGTCACTTTCCTAATACCGATCAAAGACCAGGTATTAGGAGGTGATCGTCGTAATAATTAAAAAAAATAGATGACGTATAGGATAGGTGCCGGCTGCTCTAAATAAAAGAGGCTTGGTTCGTTTAATACAAATATATTCTCTCCTAAATCTTATAAAATCTAATTAACTTTAACTTATTTTTATATGTCAATCTTTATTTAATTTCTTTACTCCAATTTCGTAGTAGAAATTATCTCATATAATTTCTATTGACCTTGCCTGAGTTTCAATGTTGTAAAAGAAATTACCGCGAGTAAAAATCTACTTGAAACTCTATCTGTGGCCGTGTGTGACGTCTATATACTCAAAACAAATTCAATTCCGTAGAAGAAATTATCCCATATAATTTCAATTGAATTTGTTCGAATCTCAATATCGTAGAAGAAATTATCTCGTATAATTTCAATTGAGATTCTAAAAATTTATCTAAATAAATAAGTTCAATTTCGTAAAAGAAATTATCCAATATAATTTCTATTGAACTTATTTGAATTTCAATATTTAAAATAAATAAGCTCAATTTCGTAGTAGAAATTATCCAATATAATTTCTATTGAACTTATTTGAATCCCAGTTTCGTAAAAGAAATTATTTCCTATAATTTCCACTGAAATTCTCTATCTCGTAGAATTAATAAATTTAAACCGTCACCTGAAAAACTAACAACAATTATGTGGCTAAACTAACACAAAAGTCAGCGGCGAAAAACCAACCAACTATCTAAATTCCCTAACAAACGATATTCGGAGAAAATCCTAAATATCGCCAGCTAACCTTCTCGGCGTAAAGTCCAAAGAAGATTAAAAATTCTGACCCATGGTCAATAGCTTTATCCAGCATCTTCTTCCTGGTGCTGGATGGTGGCGCTGGGTGGGAGAATTTTTCTTGCAGTTTTTTGCAAATTATTCATGCCGTTTTCCACATTCCATTTTTGTGGATCGTGTTTATACTGCGTTTACACGCTGTCAATTTTTGACAGTAGTCAAATTGACATTTTTTTTTGTTTTTATTTATTTTGAATATCGGAGGTAAGTATGTTTTGTGTTTTTTATTATTAATTTTGTATTTTTAGGCATTTCTTTTAATTTAAGGAGCCTGCTGGTAAAACTGGTTAAAAACAGGTAACTTTCTTTCATTTATTTTTAATTCATTTTTTTAACAAGTATTTTGTTTTGCAGGTCAAAACATTCTCCCCCCTTGTTGATGGATCGCATCAACACAATTTATTTTGTGTAATGAAACATATATTTTTATTTTTAGTTCAATTTTTAATGTTCATTTTTATTATATTTCTTCGTGTGTAGATTTGTTTAATTCAATAGATTTATTTTCTAAAATTCATGTTTTTATAGATCTTAACTTAATTACTACCTTTGATATTCAGCTTTGGTCTGAATAATTGTACCAGAACATCTTAGTGCCTTTTAATTTTAGTTTAACCATTCGATTGGGCCCTAATTTAACCGTATATCGCTGCCTCTTAAAATTACGGATTTTGTCGTAGGGTATTGATTGAAGTTGTGCATATGTAATCGTAAATGGTGTCCCATCCTGCGTCGTCATATGATACTTCTTGTTATCTAAACAAGAGGGTGCAGCGCTGGCGTTTGACACGGATTGCTCTTGTGCGGCTTCTCGCACAGCTGGTGCAAAATACGGGGGATCGTTTTCCGGTGTACAAACTGGAAGGTTTTTCCCAGGTGTGGTAGTAATCTCATTGGTAGATGCCTCCATGTCTGGTTCATTAACTTCTACTGAGTTGTCGTGTCCATCTTCCGGTGGAAAACCTGGAAGGTTTTTCCCAGGTGTGGTAGGAATGCCATTGACGAATGCCTCCAGAGGATCGTCTTCTATATCCGCTATTGGTTCGTCCACCTCAAGTGAACTGGCGGATAGATCATCTTCCGGTGAAAAACCAGGAAGATTTTTCCCGGGTGTGGGAGGTAAGTCCTCGTTGGACGCCGATGTATGTGGCGGAGTCCGTAAGTCCCACTCTCCATGGAAAGGGCTATCCCCTAATACCTCCTCGAGCTGCTCGTCATCGAGTGGGTAGAGCTCCAAATAATCGTCGAGCTCTTTGAACATAATTTCTTCATTAACCGACATAATTGCTTGTTTTTTGTTTTCTTGTTTTTATTAGCGCTGAAATAATAACTTAGTGTTACTACGAGTTCATATGTCTTAACTTAAACATAGATTTGAACGGACGACATGTACACTTCACTTAACATGCTGACATTGGACAAAGTTTGTTAATAGGTCTTTTGAAGGTGCTCGTGCTAGTTTTGACGGTGGCTACCCTCACTTGTCCATCTGCTCCAGGATGGGTTTCTAGTATCAGACCTAAGGGCCATTGACTAGGTTGCCTGTTGTTATCCATAATGATAACAACTTGCCCAACTTTCAAGTTGGTTTGTTTTGTTTTCCATTTTGTCCGTTGCTGTAATTGTAGTAGGTATTCGTTCGACCATTGCTTCCAAAAACGTTGAAGACTTTGTTGTATTTGTCTCCACCTGTCCGTGTATCCAACACTTTTTCCGGTTTCCTCTGGTTCCGGTATGGCCTTCATATGTCTGCCAATTAAGAAATGTCCAGGGGTAAGTATTTCCAGATTTGATGGATCTGCTGACAAAAGACACAATGGTCGGGAATTCAAACAGGATTCTATTTGGATGAGCAGCGTTTTCAACTCCTCAAATGTTAGTATTTTATCACCCACAGCCCTTTTCAGGTGATGTTTTACTCTTTTCACCCCTGCTTCCCAAAGCCCTCCAAAATGTGGGGCTGCAGGGGGATTAAAATGCCAATGTATTTCATTATTGGCTAACTCTGCTGCAGTTTCATTTGCTGCGCTTTTTATAGCCTCCCTTAATTGGCTTTGTATTTGTCTGTTGGCTCCAACGAAATTCGTGCCATTGTCCGAATATATGTTTCGGCACTGACCTCTGCGCCCCATGAATCTCCTCAGAGCCGCAAGAAATGCTTCAGTGGATAAGTCTGATGCTACCTCAATATGCATTGCTTTAGTCGTCATGCATATGAAGATACAAAAGTATTCTTTGTATATCTTTGACCCCTTGTGTTTCGACATCTTTAAATCATACGGCCCTGCGTAGTCTATGCTCTCCCATTATCTGTTGTGGCTTCGATGCCCGATACCTTGTGCATTTCACACACTTGTAAATGCGTTCCTTCACGGCTGCCATTCCATATCGGTATTTTCTCCATTTAAGTAACGTCGAAAATAACTTTGGCTGGAGTGTTGGACCTGTTAACATCTGTTCATTTAGATTTTGCCCATTTGAGCTTTTTGCGGACGCGTCGAACACTACCCGTACCTTTGTCGTGGTACTTTCTTTAACCATGGCATGGTGCGGCATATAATATCTATTCCCTTCATGTGGATTTATAGCCTTCATATGACCCAAGTCCTTATATTCTTGTAGGCATTGCTGATATGGTTTCCTTAAGTCAGGCTTCTGTGCCAACTTATGTTCCACTTGTTTCAGCCTTGACAATGCTTGATTCCTAGAAGTCCCTAGGTTAGGCGATCTATCGTTCTTGAATGGTATCCTTACTACGTATCGACCATCAGATAGGCGCTTAGTGGTATCGTCGTAGAACCTCTTGCAATATTCTTCCTCGCTCGTCAATACCTTTGCTGGGGGCATTTCTTCTTGCTCCCAAAAGCTTTTGAGTTGTTCATGAAGATCTAATTCATCATTCTTCTGAACTGTGAATGCAGAGAAACTAACATTTTTTCCCTGCTCTGGAACTGTTGGTCCCCTTCCGAAAAGAATCCATCCCAAGCTTGTCTTTAACATCACGAACATTCCTTTGGGTCCTTTGCGCAATCCTTTCTTAAGTATATCTGCATATACATTCACTACAAGTAATAAGTCAATGCGCCCTGGAGTTGCGAAGTCTGGGTCGGCGAGTTCCAACCCTTTGAGACATGACCAACCTCTACTGTTTATCCGTTTTGGTGGGAACTTGTTGGCTATATTCTTTATTACATACGTTTGTATCTTCCTTTCGTATTTCGCTCGTGACCTAGATACAAGCGTGAGGTGTGCCAGCTTCTTTGATGTCGCTACTGGTACCGACTGCAGCCCTTTGACTTGTAATGCGGTTGGAGTGACTTCTGGTTGCAATGACTGATATGCTGACTCTGTTATAAACGAGCTCTGTGACCCTGGGTCAATGAGAGCTCGCAACACTACGCCATTTCCGTGTTGGTCCTTCACTGTGACCAGGGCTGTAGCTAGCATTGATTGAGTCTTATGGATGTTACAATTACAATTTGTTACAACCGGCTCTCTTTGATCCACAGGTGTTGATTGTTGCTCACTAACTTCTGGCTCGCTTTCATTATCTGTATGTATTAACAGATGATGCTTTCTTCTGCATATCGGACATCTGTTATTGCTTGTACAGCTTCTGCAGTAATGCTGTTTAAAGCAATTGAAGCATAATCCCTTTGATTTTACCCAACGCCCTCTCTCTGTGTTGGATAATGCTTTGAAGGAGCTGCACTGTGCTAGAAAATGCTCTTTCTTACACATGGGACATTGTAATCTTCTGGATCTTTGATCGTTCGTCTTCGTACAGTCCTTCCTTGAATTGACGCTTTCCTGATGGGTGTGATAGCTGTTGCTCTGATTCCGCACCCTTTCTGGTTTGCGACTTTCCTTATTGAACCTATGACTATTGTCATCTTTGATTGCTTCTAGACTTCTATGTCTTTCTTCTAAAAACTTGGTTAGGTCCTTAAGCGCCGGTAGCTCGTCGGACTTCGCAATCAGTTGTTCCCACATGTGACGAGTTTTTTCTGGTAGCCTCTGTGCCGTCACATAAACAAATATGGGATCCCAATCTAAAATGCTGACCTTGAGTACTAGTAGTGCATGCCTTATGCGATGCAGCTCGTCTACCAAGGCTCGTAACTCCTTATATGACTCTGTTCCTATAGGAGTGCTATTAAATAGCAATTTCAACTGGGCATATATTAATAATCTCCTTTTGTTGTACCGCTTGCATAACAATTGCCATGCTGCTTCATAATTCTCTGAAGTCATGTCAAATGAATCCAAATCTCTCCGGGCCTCTCCCGTGAGACTACTCTTAAGGTAATGCAGCTTATCGACCGGCATCAAGCGGTCTTCATTATGTATCAAGGATACATATCTATCATGGAACGTTCTCCATGATGAGTACTGGCCGTCAAACTTCGGAATCTCCAGCGTTGGAAGTTTAACTATAGCCCTTGGTGAACCTGACTGTTCCCCAATGAATGTACTATGCTGGGTTGGTGTAGTTGGTTGTGGGTTGCAGGCACTCAATGCGTCTTGAAGGTCTCCCAGAAATTCGGAATATGCCTCTTCGAATTCCAGAAACTTTTCACCTGCCAAGTATTCTGTTACAGCAGATTCAAGTTTTGCATCCTTTATGTTGCTTAAATCAGCTGCCCCTATTTATAGATGGTTGTTGTTGAACCTTTCTGCTATCAATTTGATACTGTCTATCTTGCCCTTGAGATAACCCGGTGTACGCCTGTGTTTCGAAGTCTTTTTATAATTGGAAATTGTCTGTGCCAATTGTGCCTGACAGACATCCTGTTGTTGCAATGTGCTCTTCATATTGCCTCGCGCTATCGTTATTTTAAGTTAAAAGAATATTTGGAGTCTGTACTATATCTAACAACTAATAAGATCTCAGAAAAACTATATTTGTATGACTGCAACCTATCCGGCTCGAAGGACCAATGTTACGGCGTCACTTTCCTAATACCGATCAAAGACCAGGTATTAGGAGGTGATCGTCGTAATAATTAAAAAAAAAATAGATGACGTATAGGATAGGTGCCGGCTGCTCTAAATAAAAGAGGCTTGGTTCGTTTAATACAAATATATTCTCTCCTAAATCTTATAAAATCTAATTAACTTTAACTTATTTTTATATGTCAATCTTTATTTAATTTCTTTATTCCAAATATTCTTAAACCTATTTTCCTTTCCCTTGTTGTTCTCCAGTCGCCTTGTGGATTCTCAGGTGGACTTCCTTCTAAATCCTTTTCGGGCTTCGGTCTCCTCAGTATTTATTGTTTAGCCTTGTTGCTCGTGCTGGTTTATTTGCGAAGACGTTATATGTCCCAAATGAGACCTCGTGATTACGCGGGGTAATATCCAACGTAATCAATCTGCCAATTAATTCAATCTACCCTGGGCGAACTTTGATTGAACCTTAATTGACTTTCAACTAGCACGTAAGTTTTTCAGCTACTATAAGGTCAATTTCGTAGTAGAAATTATCTCATATAATTTCTATTGACCTTGCCTGAGTTTCAATGTTGTAAAAGAAATTACCGCGAGTAAAAATCTACTTGAAACTCTATCTGTGGCCGTGTGTGACGTCTATATACTCAAAACAAATTCAATTCCGTAGAAGAAATTATCCCATATAATTTCAATTGAATTTGTTCGAATCTCAATATCGTAGAAGAAATTATCTCGTATAATTTCAATTGAGATTCTAAAAATTTATCTAAATAAATAAGTTCAATTTCGTAAAAGAAATTATCCAATATAATTTCTATTGAACTTATTTGAATTTCAATATTTAAAATAAATAAGCTCAATTTCGTAGTAGAAATTATCCAATATAATTTCTATTGAACTTATTTGAATCCCAGTTTCGTAAAAGAAATTATTTCCTATAATTTCCACTGAAATTCTCTATCTCGTAGAATTAATAAATTTAAACCGTCACCTGAAAAACTAACAACAATTATGTGGCTAAACTAACACAAAAGTCAGCGGCGAAAAACCAACCAACTATCTAAATTCCCTAACAAACGATATTCGGAGAAAATCCTAAATATCGCCAGCTAACCTTCTCGGCGTAAAGTCCAAAGAAGATTAAAAATTCTGACCCATGGTCAATAGCTTTATCCAGCATCTTCTTCCTGGTGCTGGATGGTGGCGCTGGGTGGGAGAATTTTTCTTGCAGTTTTTTGCAAATTATTCATGCCGTTTTCCACATTCCATTTTTGTGGATCGTGTTTATACTGCGTTTACACGCTGTCAATTTTTGACAGTAGTCAAATTGACATTTTTTTTGTTTTTATTTATTTTGAATATCGGAGGTAAGTATGTTTTGTGTTTTTTATTATTAATTTTGTATTTTTAGGCATTTCTTTTAATTTAAGGAGCCTGCTGGTAAAACTGGTTAAAAACAGGTAACTTTCTTTCATTTATTTTTAATTCATTTTTTAACAAGTATTTTGTTTTGCAGGTCAAAACAGTTTTGACTTTCTTGATGGCGGTTTTACAAGAATTTCTTTGTTGTATGTACTCTAAACGGAGCGATTCACTCGGGGAGCTCTTGTAAGCTCGAAAGGCGGTTTCTTTAGCTTTGATTGCATTCATACACTCCTGATTAAACCATCTGTTGGGCCTAGGCTTCACAGATTTGGTAGAGTGGGGAATGAACAAATGCATTCCTGCCTGTATGATCCTGGTGATACGGATAGCGGCAGAGTTGGCGTTTCTATTCCGGAAACACAGATTCCAGTCTGTAGACTGGAAAAATTAATAAGCCCCAGCCAATTGGCCTTCCCATAATGCCATACAGTTCTTCGAACTGGTTTGGGAGGGGTGGGAAATTCGAATGGGAAATTAGCGCTGATTAGGCAGTGGTCTGAATTGCCGAGAGGTGAATCAACTTCGACGGAGTAACGTGCTGGATGAGAAGTAAGAAAAAGATCAAGGAGATATCTACCTTGATCAGAAACATCAGGGACTCTTGTGGGATGATCCACAATTTGTTGCAAGTTATTGATGTCTGCAAATAGCTCGACGTCCTTGCCAGAAATACTGGTGCCATTTGAGTAAGTCAGCCATTTAACGTTGTGAACATTGAAATCACCCGCAACGATGATTTCACACTCAGGATTGGACGACAAAAATCCCGAGATTTGTTCGGAAATAGTGTCAAAAGATAAGGTGGAGGCTTCGTTACTTATGTTAGGACTTCTGTATAGGAAGCAGAAGAATATGACGTGGCTTTGTAAAATGATTTTAATCCAAAGATAAGTAAAATCTGAAGTCGCGCTGGAATATATTTTATAATAAGCCACGTCGTCCCTAACATAAATGGCAATACCCCTATGGGGAGAGAGATTGTGCACTAAAGTGTATCCCGAAACCTGGTAATGACCGAAATCATTATCGGGTGATATTTGGGTTTTTCACTAAGTGCGAAGATTGGGGATTTATAATTAGATAAGTGGCACTCAACAAAAGAGAAATTCGCATGAAGTCCACGAATGTTACAAAAGTCAATACCAAAACTTGACTTGTAACGGGACTGCGGTTGCGCAGGCTCAATCGCCACGTTCTCGGGGATATTACCCGGCATTACATTTGCCGCAACCATCAGAGTCAATAAAATTTGTCCTCGTCAAAGTGTTATGCCTTTTGAGACGGGGCAAATTTCATCGACCGACAGATTTTTAGCCGCGGCACCTGCAGGACCGAGATGCGAGAGAGGGTAGGAAGCAAGGGTACTTACTTGTGCCGTTCGTCGGTCCGGTCGGTCGTTGAGTCTATTGAAGGGTGATGGGCCTTCGCGTTAGATCGCGCTCGTTATTTTTTGTTTGTTTTGTCACTGTTTTTTTTATTAGTTTTTTTGTGCACTTTTTTATTTGATTTCTCGCACTCTCGCACAGTTTTGTTTTTTGTTTGTTTGTGTCGGCGCGTTTTTAGGGACCGGGACAGCACACGTCCGTTCTCTTCGCTGTCCTAACCCAAACTCCAATGGTTGTGAAGAAAATGGTAATGCGTCCTTTTGAGATGACCGCCATGGATCTAACCAGATATTGAGTATATTATATCGCTTATAGCATTCTACTTATGATACCCTTTCAATTGATACCTATGTCGAGGTGGTAGTGAAGAAATGGTAGTCCGCCCTCTTGAGATGGATATAAAGACATAGCTTATTTTATTCCACTTGTCATACCGTTTCATTTGATACCCATGTCGAGGAGTTGTGAAGAAAATGGTAATCCGCCCTCTTGAGATGACCGCCATGGATCTAACCAGATATTGAGTATATTATATCGCTTATGGTATTCTACTTATGATACCCTTTCAATTGATACCTATGTCGAGGTGGTAGTGAAGAAATGGTAGTCCGCCCTATGGAGTCGGCCGCCATGGATATAAAAACATAGCTTATTGTATTCTATTTATCATACCCTTTCATTTGATACCCATGTCGAAGAGGTTGTGAAGAAAATGGTAATGCGTCCTTTTGAGGTGGCCTCGGTGGATCTAACTATTTATTGAGTATACTATATTGCTTATTGTTTTCTACTTATCATACCCTTTCATTTGATACCCATGTCGAGGGGGTTGTGAAGATAATGGTAATCCGCCCTCTTGAGATAACCGCCGTGAATCCAAATATATTTTGAGTATACTAAATCGCTTATTGTGTTCTACTTATCATTCCCTTTCATTTGATACCCATGTCGAGGGGGTTGTGAAGAAAATGGTAATCCGCCCTCTTGAGATAACCGCCGTGAATCTAAATATATTTTGAGTATACTAAATCGCTTATTGCGTTCTACTTATCATTCCCTTTCATTTGATACCCGTGTCGAGGGGGTTGTGAAGAAAATGGTAATCCGTCCTCTTGAGATGACCGCCGTGGATCTAACGGTATATTGAGTATACTATATCGCTTATTATGTTCTACTTATCATTCCCTTTCATTTGATACCCATGTCGAGGGGGTTGTGAAGAAAATGGTAATCCGCCCTCTTGAGATGACCGCCATGGATCTAACCAGATATTGAGTATATTATATCGCTTATGGTATTCTACTTATGATACCCTTTCAATTGATACCTATGTCGAGGTGGCAGTGAAGAAATGGTAGTCCGCCCTCTTGAGACGGCCGCCATGGATATAAAGACATAGCTTATTGTATTCTACTTATCATACCCTTTCATTTGATACCCATGTCGAGGGGGCTGTGAAGAAAATGGTAATCCGCCCCCTTGAGGTGGCCTCGGTGGATCTAACCATTTATTGAGTATACTATATTGCTTATTGTATTCTACTTATCATACCCTTTCATTTGATACCCATGTCGAGGGGGTTGTGAAGATAATGGTAATCCGCCCTCTTCAGATGACAGCTATGGATCTAACCAGATATTGAGTATATTATATCGCTTATGGTATTCTACTTATGATACCCTTTCAATTGATACCTATGTCGAGGTGGTAGTGAAGAAATGGTATTCCGCCCTCTTGAGACGGCCGCCATGGATATAAAGACATAGCTTATTGTATTTTACTTATCATACCCTTTCATTTGATACCCATGTCGAGGGGGTTGTGAAGAAAATGGTAATGCGTCCTTTTGAGGTGGCCTCGGTGGATCTGACTATTTATTGAGTATACTATATTGCTTATTGTTTTCTACTTATCATACCCTTTCATTTGATACCCATGTCGAGGGGGTTGTGAAGATAATGGTAACCCGCCCTCTTGAGATGACAGCCAGATATTGAGTTCATTATATCGCTTATGGTATTATACTTATGATACCCTTTCAATTGATACCCATGTCGAGGTGGTGGTGAAGAAATAGTAGTCCGCCCTCTTGAGACGGCCGCCATGGATATAAAGACATAACTTATTTTATTCTACTTATCATACCCTTTCATTTGATACCCATGTCGAGGGGTTGAGAAGAAAATGGTAATCCGCCCTCTTGAGATGACCGCCATGGATCTAACCAGATATTGAGTATATTATATCGCTTATGGTATTCTACTTATGATACCCTTTCAATTGATACCCATGTCGAGGTGGTGGTGAAGAAATAGTAGTCCGCCCTCTTGAGACGGCCGCCATGGATATAAAGACATAGCTTATTTTATTCTACTTATCATACCCTTTCATTTGATACCCATGTCGAGGGGTTGAGAAGAAAATGGTAATCCGCCCTCTTGAGATGACCGCCATGGATCTAACCAGATATTGAGTATATTATATCGCTTATGGTATTCTACTTATCATACCCTTTCATATGATACCCATGTCGAGGGGGTTGTGAAGAAAATGGTAATCCGCCCTCTTGAGACGCGTACCATGCGTACACTTTTTGTTAATCATCTAAATGATAGGGAATGCTATTTGACATCAACAGTGCTGGATTTGACTAACTTGTAAGGAATATGTCATATTTTTAGAAATAAATTACGATTTCGAACTCGGCCTTCGGTATTTCAAAATTTTACTATACATTTGTACTGTGAACTGCATGTTTTTTATAGTACCTAACCAAATCTGATACCATAGTTGCGACTAACCATTTTAAATGAATACATTTTGTTAATCATCTAATGCCATCTGGCATCAACAGTTCGAGTAAAGACTTTTCGACTAACTAGTAGCACCATCTTATTTATTGAGCAATTGAAATAACTTAGAGCACCATCTGACAGAATAATTTTGAGTACCCACTTTTTTAGACTGAAGGAGAAGAAAAAAGTTCGATTCGAAATGTAAAAAATGTAAAAATAAAGAAAACGAAGAATGATAGGGAAAAAAACTCATGGAATAATAAATTATTTATATTTTGGTTATCGGTTACAAATGAAAAATTACTTATATTGCTTACAAAAAGGTGATAAATCGCATAATTTTATAAAAAAAACTCCTTGTTTTCTATGTTTAGGCGTAAATAAGGCATTAGCTGTTTGCCCTTACGAACTCGGCAAACTACCGCTTGCCTTGATAAAGTAATGAAAAGCAAGTGGTAAAATGTTTCAAAATATTTTAATTTTTATGTTTGTTGTTTAAATGCAATAGTAATTGCTTCTCAAAATTTTCGTCTAAAATATGGAGACGATTTGGTCTTAAGCTTAATTTAGCTACGCTAAATAATCTCTCAACTGAAGCACTAGTGGGAAGCGCTGTATTAAATTCCAAAAATAATTGTTTTATTATTTTGAATTTTGAAGTTATACTTCTTTAGGCGCGTTTTGAAAAATATTATGAGAGTGAATTTTGACGAATTCGCAACGCAACGTAACTTGAGGATATGGGCGAAGGGGTGGAGGCAATGGAGGGCAAGCATTTCAACTTCCATTTTTCATGCGCACTGGGATTATCATTATTTACTATGGGCATATGAAAACTCGCAGCCGATGCCGGTTCACGATGTCGTTGGGTGAGCGGGTTTTATGCTGAGGCTATGGAGGGAAATAAATTTCATGTTCGAGTCATCAGCTAAGCGTAAGTTTGGTTTTTCGGAGGCCTAGGAAGATTCGTAGTGTTTATTGTGTGCTGTTTGTGGGTGAGGGGTTTCACTGAATGGAAGGCAATTTCTCTAACTCGTAGTGTAATATCATAGACTCGCCAAGTTTTAAACTCGTAAAAAGTGGCAAAATATTGTATTTTAACATTTTTTACTGCACGTGCATTACCGGTGATAAGTTGGTTAGTGATCCAAGTGAATAAATTGAATGAAATTGATAAGGTGACCAGTTTTGTTTACATTCATGGTGGTTTTTTCGGGTTAATTTAGGGAAAAAATGTTGGATTTATGTGGTAATGAAATTAAAAGTGAATTTAAAATGGTTAAAAATTATTACGGAATAGTAATCTCAAGCAAGAGTTAACCCTTCTAGCACAGAAGGCGCACTTTTCAGCTAAGCATGAAAATCTATATATACATACACATACACACACATATATATATATACATATATATATATATATATATACATATACATATATAGATTTTCCCCTCTAACACAGAAGGCACACTTCCCAGCAGGGCTGAGAAATATTTACCACTGCCGTGGCTCAGCTGAGACATGCAAACATAAAATATTAGTAACAATTAGTAAATAAAATCGTATCTCTAAAAAGAGGATGAACATAAATTAAAAAATAAAAAGTAAGGGCATCCAACATGTAACCCACCAAACAACATAAGATGTAATCAATCACGTGAGATTGAAAAGACTCCTTTTAAGGACATCTTTACCAATACTCACGTTAAACACATTAATATTGTTGTTCACGTTAATGAAAATGCGATTTACAGGCTCGAATCTGCCGTAATTCGTATTAGAAGAGTTGATTTGCAAGAGAGGAGGTCCTCTTAGATTGTAACGACTCACTCTAAACGATGCACGGTGATCTAGAAAACCTGAGTCAACCTTTCCATTAAGGAGCTGATGAACAAAAACAACATCGGCCACCTCACGGCGCTTGTGTAGAGAGCTTAAGTTAACTAACTTAAGCCGAGATTCATAAGATGGAAGAACTAATGGGTTTTCCCAAGGAAGATGATTCAGTGCGAATCGAACGAACCTTCGTTGGACCGATTCAATAGTTCTAACATGCACAGAGTAGTGAGGAGACCAAACCTGGGACGCATATTCGAGTAATGGTCTGACAAGAGAAATATAAAGGTGTTTAGTAATCAAGGGGTTGTTAAATTCTTTGGACCACCTTTTTATAAAACCCAGGACTAAACTACCTCTAGAAGAGATATAGTTGATGTGAGTGGAAAAATTCAGCTTACTATCAAATCTAATCCCGAGATCTTTAACAAAGTTTACACGAGGGACACCTTCAATAAGAAAGGTGTAGTTAAAAATTATAGGATCACGTCTCCTACTAAAAGTCATGACTTCACATTTACTAATATTAAGAGCCAGGTTGTTATAAGTACACCAAGAGTAAAAGGTGTCAAGATCAGCTTGCAAAAGTTTGCAATCCTCAAAACTCTTAATGTGACGGTATAACTTGATGTCATCAGCGTAAATCAATATTCTACAGTGTCTTAGCAAGGAAACAATGTCATCAATTGATAAAATGAAGAGAAGAGGGCCCAGATGACTTCCTTGAGGGACACCGGATGATGCTTCAATGGGTACTGATTTGGATCCTCGAAAAAGAACTTGGTAGGTCCGGTCAGCTAAGTAAGACTGGAACCACACCAGAAGTGCTTGCGGAAAGCCAAGCCTTCTTAATTTGAGAATTATCATACCCTTTCATTTGATACATGGGAGAGCTTGTCAAATGCCTTGCTAAAATCAGTGTAAACGCAATCAGTTTGACAACCAGAAACGAAGCCCTCGACAGCATGAGAAGTGAACTCAAGAAGATTGGTGGTAGTGGAACGACCTGCAAGAAAACCATGTTGATTCGTTGAGACAAGCCTCTTGCAGATCGGAGCGATCGCAGAATAGATAATTGATTCGAAAAGCTTCGGTATAACAGACAACTTCGCAATTGGTCTATAATTCGATATTTCGTTTTTGCTACCACTTTTGTGAATAGGAATTATAAACGAATTCTTCCAAAGCGTAGGGAAGCACCCTTTATCCAGGGATTTCTGAAACAGGGTTTTCAGTGGAGACTGGAGAACCACCACACAGGACTTCAGGATAGCAGGTGGAATACCGTCAGGGCCCGAAGTGAAGTCGAAAGGGAGTTCATCAATATGTTTCACGATATCAGCAAGGGTAATTGAGAGAGGTAAAAAATGATGAGGCTCTCCGTTAGGGGTAATGTGACGAAAATTATTGTCATTAGGCTGAAAGTCAGAAGGTGAAAAAGATTGATGAAAGAATGATGCAAACATGTTGCAAATCGCAAGTGACTCAGAACTAGACCAGTTCGTGTGCTGCATAGTATTAGGGTAGTTATCAACTTTTTTCTTAGAGTTGACAAATTTAAAGAAGTTCCTAGGATCAGTAAACACTTTATCACTCATGCTGCTAAGGTGTTCACGATACAGAGTAAAAGAGAGTGAACGAAATCTGTTATAGCAATTGATAAATGAATTGCGACTAGGAGAGTCCTTTCTCTTTAAATAGGTTTTCCAAAGTCTATTCTTCTGATTTTTTAAATGCCTGAGTTCATTATTAAACCAAGGTGGAGAAGAACTGGGCAGTTTTTGGGGCTCATAAGGTACGCAAGAAACGAGGGCCTCGTATAGTACGTTATAAAACAGTGCCACATCGTCATCCAACTCATTTGCGGAAAGCAAACTGTTAAAATCGATCGAGGCAAGCTTAGATGACAGCTCCCCAAAGTTAGCCTTTCTAAAGTTAAAGGAATGGGTTACCTCCTCCGGACAAGGCTTATTCTCTGAATTGAAGCAATAATTAAGCAGAAGCGGAGGATGGTAACTGTCAACAGACGTCATGACTGTTGGACTGAGTTCGACAGTCATATTGACTGCGTCAGTAAAGAATACAAGATCTAACTGCCTCCCCAAAACGTTAGATACACCGCTCATTTGATTCAAGCCAAGTGAGAATAAGGAATTAAGAAAACAGGATTCCTTAGAATTCAGGTTGCCTTCAGGAAGGTAGTTATCGTCGTCTACATCCGTTACCCACTGAATATTGGGTAAATTAAAGTCTCCAAGGAGAAGTAATTCATCGCCAGTGTCCATCATACTCGAGATATGATCAACACCAGAGATGAGAATATCATAGAGATTTTTACCTCTATCGTCAAGAGTGCTTATCATATCTGGTGGGATATAGCAGCACAGCAGAAAGAGATTAATTTTTGATAAGGTAATTTTAAGAGCGACAAGCTCAATGTCAAGGTGGATAGGAAAACTAGGAAGAGAAATTAGATTACAAGACAGATGGCTACTACAAGCAAGAAGTACGCCACCTCCACGAGCATCCGAGTCAGTGTAACGATCCCTCCGAAACACTTGGTAAGAGGAATCAAAGAGTTCCGCATTAAGAATACCTTCATGAAGCCAGGCTTCAGTAAATGCAATGACATCGAACCCGCTAGCCATCGATGCCTGAAGGATTTCGTTAGTTTTTGACCTAGTCCCTCTTACATTCTGGTAGTAGAGGGAAAGCGTCTTGAGTTTTTTGGCATCTGTATAGTGCTCGGAGTAGAAGCGTTTGCACGATGCGCTTGAGTACGGGTACGCGGAACAAAAAGCTTGGTAAGGGCACCAGCAGGCCAGAAACCGGGATCTAAAAGAGTCTCGGCGATAACGGGCTGTGCAGACAAAACAAAAGAAGCAACAGGCTTGGAAGCCTTGCTGACTTTTCTGCAGGAGACAGTTCCAGGGTCTATAGATTTCTTCCTTAAATATTCACAGACAGACTCCGTCATAGTTTCAGGAGAGAATCGTGATATAAAGATATCTAAAGGTCTCGGTATCGTAACCAGAGGGGTGCACGGTTGTAGGGGAACTGTAGCTGCCGTGACCGGGGGGTTGGCCACTATTAACGGCGAAGAGGTTGGTACTGAGACCGGCCTAGAAGTCGATTCCATCTCCGGAACACGGGGCAAGGAACTCAAAGTGACACCGTCCCCAATGATGGCTTGGCGATTTCGATATTAACACATACATAAGTGCAAGTACCACCACACAACATGAATAACAAAAATTTTGAACTTTTTCCTACACATTTTTCTGCTTTAATATTTTTAAAAATTATTCTTCAACAAGCTTTAATCACTTTAAATTCACTTTTAACTCAATAACCACACAAATTCAACATTTTTGCCCTAAAATAACTCGATAAAACCACAGCGAATGTAAACAAAATTGGTCACCTTCACAATTAAACCATTAAAACATATTGGTTCACTAAATTTTTTGAAATTGTTTTAATTCAATCACTGAAACACTAATCACTGGTAATCCAGGTGCAGAAAAAGTGATAAAATACAATATTTTACAACTTTTTATTGAAAAATGAACTAAAAAACTTGGCTCCACTATGTTATTACACGAGAAATGTCCTTCATTCAAGCAAATGTAGGATCGGCACCGGCTGCTTCCAGGCCTGTAGCTACGATAGGTTTGCTGGAGGCCCTATCAGAACCTCAAATATGCAGCGTACTGCAAATTTAAGACATGATATGAACATGCAGCACGCTGCTTTGCTTGTCATTTTACCAGCCTGAGCCAATTTAAATACTTTTGATTGCAGCGTGCTGCATTTTTATCTCATGCCCTAATTTACTGCACGCTGCCAATTTTGATGTTCTGATACGGCCTGCGAACGATATAGGCGAAGGGGTAGAGGAGGGAAGCATTGCAACTCCAATCCTTTAGCTATTAAGTTTATTATTATATGGGCATATGAAAATTCAGAGGGCAGAGGCTATCTTCTTCTTTATACTCCTTTAATCCCTCATGGGACATAGGGCGGAAACAGTTGCCCTCCAGCGGACTCTGTTTTGCGCGACAGCTCTTAGCTCCGACCAGGATCTCCCAGTTGTTGCGGCTTCTTCTAGTAGGGTTCTCCTCCACGTTGTTCTAGGTCTTCCTACTCGACGGGAACCTTGCGGATTCCAGTCAAGGGCCTGTTTGGCTAGATTTTCGTTTTCGCGTCGCAAGGTGTGGCCAACCCAATTCCATTTCCTTCGCCTGATTTGATCGTCTATCCTTTCTTGGCCGGCACGGCGCCATAGTTCTTCGTTTGAAATTCTATCTTGCCAGCGGATTTTTAGGATACGACGAAGGCATCTGTTGATGAAGACTTGTAGGCGCCCTGTGATGAATTGGGTGACTTTCCATGTTTCGCAACCATACAAAAGAACTGCCTTAACGTTGGAGTTGAACAGCCGCAATTTGGTGTTAGTGGAAATCACCGTTGATCTCCATATGTGGGACAGGCATGCATAAGCGCCTCGTGCTTTATTTATTCTGGAACTGACGTCTTCTTCTGCCCCGCCATTTTCGGTAATAATGCTACCGAGGTAGCAGAATTTATTTACCAGTTCCACGTCACGGTTATTCAGCGCTGTTCGTTCGTTGGTGTTTGCATTTATCCGCATTTCTTTAGTTTTAGTCGGATTTAGCCTTAAGCCTGCTGGACTACTTTCTGTTGCTAAATTGTTTAACATGTTTTTGAGGTCCTGGTGTCTGTGGGCCAGCAAACAGATATCATCGGCGTAGTCGAGATCCTTAAGGCGATCTAACAAACCCCATTGTATGCCGCCTGTTCTACTATCTAGAGCGCCGACAAGGATGTCATTTATTACTATAAGAAATAGTAAAGGCGAGAGTAGGCATCCTTGTCGTACTCCTGAGCTCACCTCGAAGCTGTCGGATAATTTTCCATTATGGAGAACTCTGCATTTGGAATTGTTATATAGGGCTTTTATCAATTCTATTATTTTATCAGGCAGTCCACGTCGCCGTAGTGCCTGCCATATAAAGCTCCTATTGACCGAGTCGAACGCTTTCTCATAATCTACGAAAGCAAGGTAAAGGGGGGATCGGAATTCAGTAGACTGCTCCACTATTATTCGTAAGGTGTTGATATGATCAATACATGAGCGGCCCTTCCTGAATCCGGCCTGCTGCCTCCTAAGCGTTCGGTCTACTGCCTCACTTATCCTAGATAGTAATATATGGGACAAAATTTTGCCCACAGTAGATAGTAAACAGATGCCTCTCCAGTTGTCGCATATTGTTAGGTCCCCCTTTTTTGGTATTTTGACTATGATACCTTCCGTCCAATCCTCCGGAAAGGTACAGGTGTTCCATGCTATTTGTAGGATTGGCTGAAGCGCATCTGCTATGAGGCTTGAGTCGGCTTTCAACAATTCTGGCGGGATGCCATCTTTCCCAGCTGCTTTACCATTGGCCATCGCATGAATTGCGGTTACTATTTCCGTCTTGGATGGGGCCCGGGTGGTGATTCGAATTGGCTGTGCATTGTTGCTGGTTTCCTGAGGTTCCTGTGTAAATGAACCATTCAGGGCGGCGAAGAAGTAATCTCTCCATCTTTGGAGCTGCTCCTCGTCGCTGCACAGCAGCCTTCCATCCGCACTCTTAACGGCATGCTTTTTAGTAGAGTGCTTTCCCGAGAGCTGTTTAGTGATTTGGTACAGCACCTTACTGTTGCCTGTGTTTGCCGCGTTTTCCGCTTTTTCTGCGAGCTCATTTATCTGCTGCCTTTTATCACGCCGGACACTTCTCTTTACCTCCCGGTGTAATTGGGAGTATTCCCGTTCCAGTTGATAACGTATTTCAGGGTCGCTTGTAGAGTTTACTTTATTTTTGAGGGCTCTCCTGCGTTCTATTTTTTGCCAGGTTGTGTCCGAGATCCAGTGTTGCTGGTTTCTTTGGACATAACCGATGCTTGTTTCCGCAGCCGTCAATATTGCGCCCTTTGTTCTACTCCACAGCTCTTCAATATTTGTGTCGTCAGAAACGTTGTGCTGGTTTAGTATTAGTTGTAGATTTCCAGCAAATTCCCGGTTTTTAACGCTCTCCCGCAGAAGATCTACGTTGAATCGTCTACGGTTTATAGCATCGCGTTGTACGTTTCTGATTGCGGCGATTTTAAGGCGAATAGTTGCTACAACCAAATGGTGGTCGCTTCCAGTGTCTGCTCCCCTGAAACTCCTGACATCCTCAAGGATAGTTCTCCATCTGCGGCTGACGGCCACATGATCTATCTGATTTCTCGTCCTACCATCGGGCGATACCCAGGTCTCTTTGTGTATCTTCTTGTGACAAAAGTAAGTTCCACCTACCATAAGTTGGTGGGAGCTACAGAAGTCAACGAAAAGCTCACCATTGTTATTGGTAACTTGGCTTAGACCTTGATTTCCAATTGTTTGTTCAAGGCCGGTGTTGTCACGGCCGATCTGTGCGTTTAAGTCACCCATTAATACAATGAAGTCTCCCCTTGGAATAGAGCGAAAAACCTCATTCAGCCGCAAATAGAACTCGTCTTTGATGTCATCTTCAGCGTCCTCAGTTGGAGCATAGCATTGGACTACCGTAGTACTTCTTAGTCTGGTACGCAGGCGCACGGTAATAATCCTTTCAGAAACTGGTGACCAGCTAATGAGGCTGGACCTGGCTTCTTTGGTGAGTATTACACCAACGCCACTCCTACGGCTTTCAGTTTCGTTTCTCCCAGAATATAAAAAGGACTCACCATTTGGGCAGATATGTTCCCCCGCATCGGGCCATCTGGTCTCGCTAAGTCCCATGATCTTGATTTTATATCGATTCATCTCGTTGAGGACTTCATCCAGCCGTCCCTCAGCCAGCAGTGTTCTCACATTCCATGATCCGATTCGTGTCCTTGTTCGAAAAGCAAAGGTCGTCGTCGTGTTGTCCATCCGGTTCCGAGGCATTGTTTGCCGATTCGTAGCAATGGTGTTTTTTATGGGAGCGGGTTGCTAACCCTCAGCCCAACCGACTTAAAACTCTGTTTTGTGGCGCAGAGAGTTCGCCATTCGCCCGTCTCCCGTTAGCTCCTTCCGAAGAAGTACCCCAGGGGGCACCGCGGGGAGGTGGGATTAGGACTTGCTAACAGGTCTGCTAGGTGTTTGTCTGCAGTGACTTTTCTCGGGTTTTGGCAGAGGTGGCAAATCGGGTACCACCACTTTCCGAGGTCTTTGTTAGCCGTTTGCCCCCTAAAGCAGAGGCTATGGGGGGAAATAAATTACATATCATAGTTTTCAGCTAAAGCCGGCTCTAAACGATGCTATAAGCACTTTCCAACGTTGGACGTTTGATGGTAGAACGCATCGTGTGGCCGCTACTCGAACTACGAATGTCCAATGTCAAGCGTCCAACGATGGTGTTTGGACAGGTTCGGAGTGCTGTCACTCACACTTTGGAAGCGTTGGTGCTGTATTTGCCGATACATTAATGTCTTTAGTATGAAACTCTTCGTATCATATTGCAATTACCCTAACCCACTCAATTTAATTGAGTAACAACTAAAAGAAGAAGCTGGGGAAGTGAACAGAATTTGGAAGTGACGTAATGAATCTACCCAAGGTCGATGAACCCACAGGTGAGTTACGAGAGCCAGTGGCGGTTTCAGAGGGGGGTAATTGGGTAATTACCCCCCCCCCCCCCGTGCGTTCATTTGCGTTCCCTTATTTATTTTTATTCTTAAAAATTACTAATATTACAAAACAAAAAGTTAAGTGTATGGTGAATCTAGTCGGCGATCTATGACTGTGAATTTTTTCTCCTGGAGAGTCGTGAAAGGGACCGATACCCGTTGTTGACGTGACAAGTCAAAATAAATGTTGACTGATAATTAATTAATTTTGAGATGACAGGAAAGCAAAGCATCCTATATATGGCAGTTCTAATACTATAAAAATTATAGTGAAAGTTATCAAAAGCTCGCCTACTAGAATATTACAGTGAGCTTGAATCAAGAAAACAGTATAAAAGGCGAATTCCAGGAAATACAAATCATTCTTTACCTACAAGTGGGATTCACCACACCGGGTAAGGAATCTAACACAGATAGGGTTAGATGCGGTTTGGGGTTCACCAAATTGTAACAGAGGTTTAGTAACAAGAATCTAACAAGAATTAACCAAGAATTAAACAAGAATTATACAAGAATTAACATTAAGATTACGCGTTTCCATATTTATAACTTCATTGTTCGAGTATTAGTGTTTTGTTAATAAATAACAACCATTCCATTTAATATCTTCTTTTATTTCATCAATATCAAGATCATTTCATACTTACCAACACAAATAGTGATTATCCGTAAAAAGAGAAGTCACACGCAAAAACACCCGTGACTTAAGCTAATATGGCACTGGCACGCTATGTAAACAAACCGAAGTTAACTGCTCAAGCGCCGAAAGAGAAGTGATGAACTTCTTCCTTTGCACGGGTTCCCTTTTCTAAATATACGCGACATACGTTGATACTATTAGTCTCTTTAATATTAGGTGCGTTTTTTAAACCTGTTCTGTCCTGGAACATTAAAAAAACGCAAGGAACATTTTAATTTTCATTTTTTTATTTTTTTTTATGTGACAGAGTAGAGGCTTAGGGAAAGTCCCTTTGTACTGTCGACAATCTATGTATTTTTTCGTATAGAGAATGTCGAGCAGCAGCTCTAGCCGGAAGATAGAGAGAAGATAAGGAAGTAACTGTTTGCATAAATTACGGCTGTGGACTTTTTAATTCTTTTACTATTTTATAAAAATCTATCAATTTTTCTCGTTTTTTATTCAGTAAACAATTTATTTTATTTGTCAACTGCCAATTTAAAAAACGTATAAGGGAAAAGGGAAATTTCATTTAAATTTAATTTCTCTTTGGCCTGGATACGGTTCTCAGTAATTGTCGGGGACAAGAATTTGTGTGGAAGCTGTACCAGGAAAGAACAGAACAGATTAAATAAGGCAGCAATTGTTAATCGTTACATCGTGTTACATTAAGAGAGCGCATTTCTTAGTTCAATATACAGGGTGACTCAGACCACCCGTACCACCCCATTATTTGGAAGAGTTTTGAAAAAAAAAATTAAAACCAAAAAATATGTTGTAACGGTCGGTTGGAAAATTTATTTTGACGGGGGAATTTAGTTTGGAAATCACCCTGTAGGCAAGGGGAAATTTACTGTAAAATTACTTGGGAGGAAAAGGAAAATTTAACCGAGGGATGCGAGGAAAAAAGAAATTTTTTTTGACAGAGAAAAAAACAGAAAATGGGAAGTAAGTTTTTGGGTTTGAAAAGAGAAACGTGGGCTGAGAAAAAAAATTTTCAATTTTCGGCGACAATTTTCCGTGTAGCTCAGAGAGTAAAACTATTTGATTATAAAAAGTATTAAATTGACGAAATTTTGATTTAATGTACTGTGGTGTATAAACAAAAAGTAAATTAAAATACATGAACCCACGGGGAAAACCTAAATATAGAGCGCAGGTGGAACATTTTTCTAATGGTTAGATGTCCCAAAAATACCATTCTTACGGAGGACAAGGAGTGGAAGTAGGCTGTCGGACTGATTTTGAAAAGGAATATTGAAAGTTTGCGTCTGACTGATTTCGAGAAGGAATGGTGGCATTATTTACATTCGCACCATTTTAAAGGTAATCGACCAAATAGGTTTATTGTATATTGCAGTGAACAGAAGCAAGTTGATTCTAAATAAGTTAGAAGCAATTTTTATATTACGTCGCCATTATATTCTAATTAAAAATGGTACTGGGCAAGATATTGGCGTGCATAAAGTTGCAGCAGTAAGCGTTGATAGTATTCTCCAGGTTGGGAGTTCCGTGGACCGTTGCTGGAGCCCCCCCTCTCTTACCAAGACAAAGTTTTAGTTCAGCGGCCCAAGCCTGAACGTGTCGGAAAAGGAGATAACGGACTGTCTGTCTGTGAGAGTTCAACATATCCACGGACGGCACAGTTGGTTAGAACGACTGATTGGTCAAACTATGATGGAGTTTTAGAAAGTGTGCAAGCACAGAATACAATAATACACAATTTTAACTTTTTTTTTTTTCCAATTATTAATATTATTCATAAACAATTGTTTTTTCCAAATTCTATATTAATAATATTTATTCTATATTAATAATATTTATTCTATATTAATAATATTTATTAATTTAATATTTATGTTACTTATCACCAATATTCACACCTTTTCAACAATTAATTAGTTAGCTACACATGTTATGTAATTTTCCGGATTTTTTTACAACCATCGTTGATTAGATACTGATTACTATATATGTTTAAAATGATTGTTAAAATATCAGCGACTGGCGCCAGGGCGTAGATTTTTTTTGTTGGGTGGCTATATATACTAGTACTCCACTTTATGTAGTTGCATTACGTTCATTTTTTTTGTCCGACTCTTTTGCTAACTATTACTTTTTGATAATATTTATTGTGGTGAGTGTAGCAATAAAAATTAATTTTATTTTGAAAGTTAATTTCTTCTTTTGCATTATGATGGCCTAAGTAGCCACCTTTATTTTCCAGGATGGTTGATCGGGATTTTCGCTTCGGGGTTCTTTCCTTTTCATTGGCGATTTTGTAATGATTTCAGGTCCGTGAATCGTTGGTGTCGCAGACATGGAGTGACGAAGGAAGAACTCGCATCGACATTTAGGTAAGTGGTGAACCATAAAGGGTTCGGCCCGGCCACACACCCCACGACCCCTCCGGCGAGCTAGATAACTCCGTGTGGCCGGCGTAGGAGTTCCGGTTTTTCTTTTTAATTCTTATGTATGGTGTTGGCTCCTTGGCCATGCTCTTGAGGGCTTGTGGCTAAGGGGGTAACACCTCGCATAAGTGGCGCCCGCTATTTAGATCGCGCCATTATGCTGGTACATAAATGGCGCCCAACGCGGCTTTTAAAGCCCGTTAATAGTCCTGCACGGACCTTGAAGTTTAATTTTTTTTGGTGCTTAGTACCACTTGTGCCTGCACGGCCAACCTTTTATTTTTTTGTTTATGAATGGTTCACCACCAGTACCTAGTGCTCGCCTGGGCTAAGGTAGTACCGCGAAGCCTTAGTCCTTATCTCCTTTTCGATTATCTTCGATACTCATTGTCCAAATTTTATGTGACTTTTTCTTTGTTTTCACCTTTAGGCCTTCCTTTCCCATAACGCGGTAGCTTCTTCTGTTTTCGACATGTCTTCGATCCCTGCTTGCCTTCACGGCTTGCTAACAAGCGAGTGGTCGCTTGGCTATGCGTGAAGGTGGAGTCAGGGTGACCCTTGTCCTGTTTCTAGGGTCGGCGACTCTGGTATCAGGCGTGATACCGCTTGCCACTGCGTCGGTCCGAGAGCAGGATCCCCCATTAATTTTTCCTGGTGGGCTGTGAAGATGGTACACGGGCTTAACCGTCTTTGGTAACAGACGTTTTACCGTCTGCCACTGCGCCCCGTGAACATCCTGAACGTCCATCCAGCTTACCAAATTTTGTTTTCCTTTATTTTCTGGTAGTCCATTTTTCTTCGTCTGTCCCCCCTTCTGATTGATTTGCCGCAAGGTAGCTCAGTTGTGGCTTGGGCAGCGGTTCACTTTTAAATTTTTTTTCATTTTGTGGAAGAAGTTTCCTTTTCGATGCGGTGTGAGGTTTCTTTTGGTCATTCGGTTGTGGACCTGAGGTGCTTCCGGGGTCTTCGATGACACTTGGTGATGGCTGTGACTTATAGCCACCAGCGATTGACATCGGGGACATCGGCCACCAAGGACCCTGTAGAGGGGGAATCTGTTTCAACCATCCTGGAAAATTTTGAAGAAAAACAACAAACTTAAAAACTATTGTACATATAAATTTTTTTTTTTTGCAACTTTCTGTGCTTATGAATTAACTTACAACCTTTATCGATTATTGTTAACACGACGTCCTAATTGTTTTGATTTTGAACTTATTTTTGGCACTATTTGATCGACTGTCGATGTTGATGATTTTCCAGTAGTATTAACAGGTAATATTAGCACGTCTTTAGAAGCATAGCCAATCCCAATTATTTTGTTCACTTTGATTCGTTCACGTTAAGAAAATGGAGCTTCGAAGCGGAAAAGTTGCCAGTTCTGATCGTAGCGGGAGTGACCTGCCAAGCGGATCCCAAGCCGCCCTTGACGAATCACCGAATGCTGAGGAAAACGCTCCCTCTCTCGAGGAGCAACTCCAAGCGGTGAGACGAGAACGAGATGCGCTTCTTGCTCAGCACCGTGCGCTGCAGACGCCGGCGACTCCTAACCTCGATCACTACTTTTCCCCGGCTGAGCCGGCATATCCTGAAGCCCGAAGGGACTCGTGTGCCGGAACTTATCGCCGCAAGTCCTCAGTGACATCTTGGAACATCAAGTTCTCCGGTGAGAGCCCTGCGCTGTCGGCGAAGGAGTTTTTGTTCCGGTTGGAACTGAGGGCAAGCGACGAGGGGGTCAGCCAGTCTGAGGTATGCCGAAATATCTCAGCCTTATTGACCGGCAGAGCCGAAGACTGGTACTGGTCCCAGTTCCGCCGGCAGGTACGTGACCCCGATTGGGAAGGGTTGAAGCTTCACCTAATTAGACAATTTAGGAGTCGCGAGTCAGACTTCGAGCTTATAAAGCGCATGTTGGAACTGAAACAACATACCAGTTCCTATGATGACTATGTCGCAAAAATGTTGTCATTGTACAACCGTATGTCCAATCCAATGCCAGAGTCGGACCTAGTGGACATAATTGTGCAGAATTTAGATGCACCCTTGGGTTCGGTAGTGATAGGGCAACGTTTTTCGTCTATGTATGAACTACGGGAAGTCTGCATCCGAGCCGAACGCTGGCAAAAGCAGAAGCGACTGGAACGTAGGTCCGATCGGCAAGTACATGAAGTTGAATATTCAACAACCTACCAGACCAACCATGTGTTACCGGACGTATCTTCACAGGGAGTAGACGAACTGACGGCTATGCGTCAGCCCCCGACGAATCCACGACCCCTCCGGTGTTGGAATTGTCAGCAACCGGGCCATCCATTTATGGACTGCCCATCTGAGACTCGTGGCATGTTCTGCTACAAGTGTGGCAAGCCAGGAGTCGTGACACCAGTATGCCCTACCTGCCAGGGAAACCGAAGTCGGGGTGCGAGACCATACGGGAGTCCGCGCCCGAGCTAAGCTCGCCCGTTATCCCTTCTTCTAATACCAAGGCTATGACTACCATCAGCGACTTTACGTCATCTGAGGCTCTTCCTACTTTTCCCTCCGAGGAGGTTAAACTTTCATTTATTTCCCGTTGGAAGAGATATATCTCCACTCGTGCCCGCATCTTTTCGGAGCCCCCTTTTGTGGACTCCCTTCGTTCTCGGCATACCCCTCCCAAAATTAGGGTACGAGCAAAGGAGAAGCGACACCTTTCGCAGAAAGTGGTTTCTGCAATCATCTCTGACTTGTCAGATAACCGTCCATTTGCTAAGGTCACTATATCTAATGAAGAAGTGAATGGTTTATTGGACAGTGGTGCTAATATCAGCTGTTTGGGAAGAGATGCTGATTCCTTTCTAGCCAACCATCCCGAAGTTACAGTCTACACTTTGCACACTACGGTGCGAACTGCTGACGGGGCTCCGCAGGAAATGTGCGGTTATATCCAGGTTCCTGTATCCTTTGGAGGAAGGACCCGGGATATGACCATCTATGTGGTGCCCAGTCTCAGCCAGAGACTGTACCTCGGGATGGATTTTTGGAATCTTTTCGGCCTCGCTCCCCAACTAGTCTGCGAGATCAACGCTACACCCGTGTCAGCAAAAATGCATGACTTAACGTCCACGCAATGCGAACGGTTGGAACGCGTCAAGGCCAGATTTCCCTCTTTCGAAGTCTTAGGACTGGGAAAGACTAACCTGGAGGAACATGTCATTGACACTGGTGACTCAGTTCCTATTAAACAGAGGCATTATCCAGTCTCACCCGCCGTACAACAGCTGATGTATGGTGAGTTAGACAGGATGCTGTCGCTGGGGGTGATTGAGCCATCAAATAGTCCCTGGAATTCTCCAGTGGTGTTAGTTCGGAAACCAGGTAAAGTCCGCCTGTGCCTTGACTCTCGCAAGGTCAATAGTGTCACTGTTAAAGACGCCTATCCACTTCCACATATTGATGGTCTTCTTGGTCGTCTCCAAGACACGAAGTTCATCACGAGCTTGGACCTTAAAGACGCCTTCTGGCAAATTCCGTTAGAGAAGAAGTCGCGAGAGCGGACAGCTTTCACTGTCCCAGGTCGTCCCCTGTACCAGTTTACAGTTATGCCTTTCGGCTTATGCAATGCCCCACAGCGCATGTGTCGCTTGATGGATAAAGCCATCCCGGGCCATTTACGTGAAAACGTTTTTGTTTATCTGGACGACCTTCTCATAGTTTCACCTGACTTTGACTCCCACCTAAAGCTGTTAGACGAGGTAGCCAGCTGTCTCCGTCGTGCGGGGTTAACACTCAATCTGGCTAAAAGCAAATTTTGCGTGACTGAAGTGAAGTATCTCGGCTTCATAATTGGTGATGGGACTCTGAAAACCGATCCTAACAAGGTGACGGCCATCTCGGAATTCCCGACTCCGAAGTCCCATAAGCAGACCCGGAGGTTCTTGGGTATGACCGGATGGTATCAGCGTTTCATCCCCAATTATGCTAGCGTGGCTTCTCCAATCACGGATTGTTTGAAGACTAAATCTTTTAGTTGGAATGATGAGGCCCAGCAGTCGTTCGAGACTTTGAAAAAGCTGATGACGGAAGCTCCTCTTTTAGTCACTCCAGATTTTTCTAAGCATTTTTATATTCAGTGCGATGCCAGCAGGACTGGTGTAGGTAGTGTGCTCTTTCAAAAGGACATGGATGGAGGAGAACATCCAATTGCTTATATGTCCAAGAAATTGAACGGAGCACAACGGAACTACACCATTACTGAGCTCGAATGCTACGCAGCCGTGCTGAGTATAAAGAAGTTTAGAGCGTATGTAGAGGGACAGGCTTTCACGGTCATTACTGACCATGCAAGTCTGAAATGGCTCATGGGCCAGAAGGAGCTCAACGGTCGTTTAGCCCGGTGGAGTCTTAAGCTTCAGGGGTTTGATTTTACGATCGAACACCGTAAAGGCACCCACAATGTGGTTCCCGATGCCTTGTCACGCATGGATTGCGTTGACGACTTATCCTTGTGTTTCGACGTGGACTTAAATGCCCCGTCCTTCAAGTCCCCTGATTATCTTCGTCTGGTTGAAGGAATCAGGCAAGCCTCACCGCAGTTACCAGACCTGCGGGTTGAAGATGGGTACGTGTTCAAGCGTACATCCCCAAGTACTGGAGACTCAGTTGCTGACGATCTGACATGGAAGTTGTGGGTCCCAACGGAGCTGACAGCGCCACTCATCGAGTCGGCTCATCTGCCACCCCAAACATCACATGGCGGTATAGTGAAGACTCTAACCCGTCTGAGAACTAAGTACTTCTGGCCAGGTATGTCCAGACAAGTGCGGGAATACATCGCCAACTGTGAGGTCTGCAAGACCACCAAAGCCCCCAGTTCAGTACTACGACCACCTATGGGCAATCCCATGGATGTGTCGAAGCCGTTTCAATTTTTGTACGTAGACTTCTTGGGTCCTTATCCTCGGTCGAAAAAAGGCCATACGGCAGTGTTTGTCGTCTTGGACGCCTTCACCAAGTTTGCCTTCCTGCACCCCGTGTCCGCTGAGACCACGGCGGGGGCCGTCAAGTTTCTCGAGCAAACTATTTTTCACACCTTTGGAGTCCCTGAAACCATTTTCTCCGACAATGGTCGGCAATTCACCTCCAAAGAGTTTGCTAAACTGTTAAACGAGTATGGCGTGCGACATGTGCGCACCGCCGTATATTCGCCGCACCCTAACGCTTCCGAGCGGGTGAATCGATCCGTCCTAGCCGCTATCAGGGCGTACTTAAAGGAGGATCATCGTGAGTGGGATAGACATCTGTCGTCCATTGAATGTGCTCTTCGTAGTGCCCACCACGAGGCGATAGGCATGTCACCGTATCAGGCCCTGTTTGGTTGCCATATGATCCTGCACCGATCCGCTTATCCAGTCCTGAAGAAACTGAACGTTTTCCAGGAGGGTGATATCGCTTTCTTGCCCTTGACGGACAAATTGCAGAGACTTCGTGAGCGGGTTGCGCTACATATAGCCGCGCACACCAGGCACACCACTCGGTACAACTTGCGTTGCCGCGTGGGCGGGTTTCGCCCTGGGGATGAGGTTTTCCGTAGAACCTTCTGGGTGAGTAACCGAGCAGGTCGCTTCAGTGCCAAGTTGGCACCGAGGTTTGTGAAAGCCCGGATACGTGGAAAAATTGGAACTAGCTTGTACGAACTGGAGGATTTGGCTGGAAAAAACATAGGCGTATATCACGCAAAAGACTTACGTCCCTGAAGGTCGTCGAAGCAAGCGCTCCTCTGAGTAGCCCTAAGAAGGCATCTCGCCGGCTTCACCGGTTAATGATGGGGTACCCGGCGTGGTCCGCTTAGGTAGCTTCCCTAGCGGATGGTACACCTCCTTGTTTCACTTGGCAGTCTGGGGCCAAGTTTCAATGAATTATTCATCAGGATCTGCCAGACCAGATCCATCTACTGAGGTATAGTCTTCTCACACTCCTCACTCGGTCCTTATTCTTCGGACAGTCTGGAGAATGTCTCTCAGCAGACTGTTTGGCTGTCGTTCCACCGGGTGGAGCCAAAGGCAATGTGGTATTGCTGGAGACTGGCCCGATGGAGCGAAAGCAAACTGGGTTTGTACGTAAATGTTTGGAGACTTGTTGATATCCGTCGGGGGACAATGTGGTATTGTTTTCCGCCTGTTATTCGCAACTCCAAATATTTCTCCGGGAGATTTTTCAGACTGGCCATCGCAACTTACGGTTGCAAGCATGAACCTAAATTATAGTTAGCTTTTCACTCGGTTCGTATATTATCAACTAGTTCACGTATGCCCGGCTAGCTCACTAGAACATGAGACTCCTATTCTCAGGTCGTGAGTCGAGTCCCACATTGGCGCCAACATATTAGACCTACGGCATAAAAAAAAAAAAAAAAAAAAAAACCGTCCGTTATTTTCGGCTCCTCACTGCCTCGCGAGTCGGCCTTGTGGACCCGAGGGTATGTAACGGTCGGTTGGAAAATTTATTTTGACGGGGGAATTTAGTTTGGAAATCACCCTGTAGGCAAGGGGAAATTTACTGTAAAATTACTTGGGAGGAAAAGGAAAATTTAACCGAGGGATGCGAGGAAAAAAGAAATTTTTTTTGACAGAGAAAAAAACAGAAAATGGGAAGTAAGTTTTTGGGTTTGAAAAGAGAAACGTGGGCTGAGAAAAAAAATTTTCAATTTTCGGCGACAATTTTCCGTGTAGCTCAGAGAGTAAAACTATTTGATTATAAAAAGTATTAAATTGACGAAATTTTGATTTAATGTACTGTGGTGTATAAACAAAAAGTAAATTAAAATACATGAACCCACGGGGAAAACCTAAATATAGAGCGCAGGTGGAACATTTTTCTAATGGTTAGATGTCCCAAAAATACCATTCTTACGGAGGACAAGGAGTGGAAGTAGGCTGTCGGACTGATTTTGAAAAGGAATATTGAAAGTTTGCGTCTGACTGATTTCGAGAAGGAATGGTGGCATTATTTACATTCGCACCATTTTAAAGGTAATCGACCAAATAGGTTTATTGTATATTGCAGTGAACAGAAGCAAGTTGATTCTAAATAAGTTAGAAGCAATTTTTATATTACGTCGCCATTATATTCTAATTAAAAATGGTACTGGGCAAGATATTGGCGTGCATAAAGTTGCAGCAGTAAGCGTTGATAGTATTCTCCAGGTTGGGAGTTCCGTGGACCGTTGCTGGAGCCCCCCCTCTCTTACCAAGACAAAGTTTTAGTTCAGCGGCCCAAGCCTGAACGTGTCGGAAAAGGAGATAACGGACTGTCTGTCTGTGAGAGTTCAACATATCCACGGACGGCACAGTTGGTTAGAACGACTGATTGGTCAAACTATGATGGAGTTTTAGAAAGTGTGCAAGCACAGAATACAATAATACACAATTTTAACTTTTTTTTTTTTTCCAATTATTAATATTATTCATAAACAATTGTTTTTTCCAAATTCTATATTAATAATATTTATTCTATATTAATAATATTTATTCTATATTAATAATATTTATTAATTTAATATTTATGTTACTTATCACCAATATTCACACCTTTTCAACAATTAATTAGTTAGCTACACATGTTATGTAATTTTCCGGATTTTTTTACAACCATCGTTGATTAGATACTGATTACTATATATGTTTAAAATGATTGTTAAAATATCAGCGACTGGCGCCAGGGCGTAGATTTTTTTTGTTGGGTGGCTATATATACTAGTACTCCACTTTATGTAGTTGCATTACGTTCATTTTTTTTGTCCGACTCTTTTGCTAACTATTACTTTTTGATAATATTTATTGTGGTGAGTGTAGCAATAAAAATTAATTTTATTTTGAAAGTTAATTTCTTCTTTTGCATTATGATGGCCTAAGTAGCCACCTTTATTTTCCAGGATGGTTGATCGGGATTTTCGCTTCGGGGTTCTTTCCTTTTCATTGGCGATTTTGTAATGATTTCAGGTCCGTGAATCGTTGGTGTCGCAGACATGGAGTGACGAAGGAAGAACTCGCATCGACATTTAGGTAAGTGGTGAACCATAAAGGGTTCGGCCCGGCCACACACCCCACGACCCCTCCGGCGAGCTAGATAACTCCGTGTGGCCGGCGTAGGAGTTCCGGTTTTTCTTTTTAATTCTTATGTATGGTGTTGGCTCCTTGGCCATGCTCTTGAGGGCTTGTGGCTAAGGGGGTAACACCTCGCATAAGTGGCGCCCACTATTTAGATCGCGCCATTATGCTGGTACATAAATGGCGCCCAACGCGGCTTTTAAAGCCCGTTAATAGTCCTGCACGGACCTTGAAGTTTAATTTTTTTTGGTGCTTAGTACCACTTGTGCCTGCACGGCCAACCTTTTATTTTTTTTGTTTATGAATGGTTCACCACCAGTACCTAGTGCTCGCCTGGGCTAAGGTAGTACCGCGAAGCCTTAGTCCTTATCTCCTTTTCGATTATCTTCGATACTCATTGTCCAAATTTTATGTGACTTTTTCTTTGTTTTCACCTTTAGGCCTTCCTTTCCCATAACGCGGTAGCTTCTTCTGTTTTCGACATGTCTTCGATCCCTGCTTGCCTTCACGGCTTGCTAACAAGCGAGTGGTCGCTTGGCTATGCGTGAAGGTGGAGTCAGGGTGACCCTTGTCCTGTTTCTAGGGTCGGCGACTCTGGTATCAGGCGTGATACCGCTTGCCACTGCGTCGGTCCGAGAGCAGGATCCCCCATTAATTTTTCCTGGTGGGCTGTGAAGATGGTACACGGGCTTAACCGTCTTTGGTAACAGACGTTTTACCGTCTGCCACTGCGCCCCGTGAACATCCTGAACGTCCATCCAGCTTACCAAATTTTGTTTTCCTTTATTTTCTGGTAGTCCATTTTTCTTCGTCTGTCCCCCCTTCTGATTGATTTGCCGCAAGGTAGCTCAGTTGTGGCTTGGGCAGCGGTTCACTTTTAAATTTTTTTTCATTTTGTGGAAGAAGTTTCCTTTTCGATGCGGTGTGAGGTTTCTTTTGGTCATTCGGTTGTGGACCTGAGGTGCTTCCGGGGTCTTCGATGACACTTGGTGATGGCTGTGACTTATAGCCACCAGCGATTGACATCGGGGACATCGGCCACCAAGGACCCTGTAGAGGGGGAATCTGTTTCAACCATCCTGGAAAATTTTGAAGAAAAACAACAAACTTAAAAACTATTGTACATATATATTTTTTTTTTTTGCAACTTTCTGTGCTTATGAATTAACTTACAACCTTTATCGATTATTGTTAACACGACGTCCTAATTGTTTTGATTTTGAACTTATTTTTGGCACTATTTGATCGACTGTCGATGTTGATGATTTTCCAGTAGTATTAACAGGTAATATTAGCACGTCTTTAGAAGCATAGCCAATCCCAATTATTTTGTTCACTTTGATTCGTTCACGTTAAGAAAATGGAGCTTCGAAGCGGAAAAGTTGCCAGTTCTGATCGTAGCGGGAGTGACCTGCCAAGCGGATCCCAAGCCGCCCTTGACGAATCACCGAATGCTGAGGAAAACGCTCCCTCTCTCGAGGAGCAACTCCAAGCGGTGAGACGAGAACGAGATGCGCTTCTTGCTCAGCACCGTGCGCTGCAGACGCCGGCGACTCCTAACCTCGATCACTACTTTTCCCCGGCTGAGCCGGCATATCCTGAAGCCCGAAGGGACTCGTGTGCCGGAACTTATCGCCGCAAGTCCTCAGTGACATCTTGGAACATCAAGTTCTCCGGTGAGAGCCCTGCGCTGTCGGCGAAGGAGTTTTTGTTCCGGTTGGAACTGAGGGCAAGCGACGAGGGGGTCAGCCAGTCTGAGGTATGCCGAAATATCTCAGCCTTATTGACCGGCAGAGCCGAAGACTGGTACTGGTCCCAGTTCCGCCGGCAGGTACGTGACCCCGATTGGGAAGGGTTGAAGCTTCACCTAATTAGACAATTTAGGAGTCGCGAGTCAGACTTCGAGCTTATAAAGCGCATGTTGGAACTGAAACAACATACCAGTTCCTATGATGACTATGTCGCAAAAATGTTGTCATTGTACAACCGTATGTCCAATCCAATGCCAGAGTCGGACCTAGTGGACATAATTGTGCAGAATTTAGATGCACCCTTGGGTTCGGTAGTGATAGGGCAACGTTTTTCGTCTATGTATGAACTACGGGAAGTCTGCATCCGAGCCGAACGCTGGCAAAAGCAGAAGCGACTGGAACGTAGGTCCGATCGGCAAGTACATGAAGTTGAATATTCAACAACCTACCAGACCAACCATGTGTTACCGGACGTATCTTCACAGGGAGTAGACGAACTGACGGCTATGCGTCAGCCCCCGACGAATCCACGACCCCTCCGGTGTTGGAATTGTCAGCAACCGGGCCATCCATTTATGGACTGCCCATCTGAGACTCGTGGCATGTTCTGCTACAAGTGTGGCAAGCCAGGAGTCGTGACACCAGTATGCCCTACCTGCCAGGGAAACCGAAGTCGGGGTGCGAGACCATACGGGAGTCCGCGCCCGAGCTAAGCTCGCCCGTTATCCCTTCTTCTAATACCAAGGCTATGACTACCATCAGCGACTTTACGTCATCTGAGGCTCTTCCTACTTTTCCCTCCGAGGAGGTTAAACTTTCATTTATTTCCCGTTGGAAGAGATATATCTCCACTCGTGCCCGCATCTTTTCGGAGCCCCCTTTTGTGGACTCCCTTCGTTCTCGGCATACCCCTCCCAAAATTAGGGTACGAGCAAAGGAGAAGCGACACCTTTCGCAGAAAGTGGTTTCTGCAATCATCTCTGACTTGTCAGATAACCGTCCATTTGCTAAGGTCACTATATCTAATGAAGAAGTGAATGGTTTATTGGACAGTGGTGCTAATATCAGCTGTTTGGGAAGAGATGCTGATTCCTTTCTAGCCAACCATCCCGAAGTTACAGTCTACACTTTGCACACTACGGTGCGAACTGCTGACGGGGCTCCGCAGGAAATGTGCGGTTATATCCAGGTTCCTGTATCCTTTGGAGGAAGGACCCGGGATATGACCATCTATGTGGTGCCCAGTCTCAGCCAGAGACTGTACCTCGGGATGGATTTTTGGAATCTTTTCGGCCTCGCTCCCCAACTAGTCTGCGAGATCAACGCTACACCCGTGTCAGCAAAAATGCATGACTTAACGTCCACGCAATGCGAACGGTTGGAACGCGTCAAGGCCAGATTTCCCTCTTTCGAAGTCTTAGGACTGGGAAAGACTAACCTGGAGGAACATGTCATTGACACTGGTGACTCAGTTCCTATTAAACAGAGGCATTATCCAGTCTCACCCGCCGTACAACAGCTGATGTATGGTGAGTTAGACAGGATGCTGTCGCTGGGGGTGATTGAGCCATCAAATAGTCCCTGGAATTCTCCAGTGGTGTTAGTTCGGAAACCAGGTAAAGTCCGCCTGTGCCTTGACTCTCGCAAGGTCAATAGTGTCACTGTTAAAGACGCCTATCCACTTCCACATATTGATGGTCTTCTTGGTCGTCTCCAAGACACGAAGTTCATCACGAGCTTGGACCTTAAAGACGCCTTCTGGCAAATTCCGTTAGAGAAGAAGTCGCGAGAGCGGACAGCTTTCACTGTCCCAGGTCGTCCCCTGTACCAGTACAGTTATGCCTTTCGGCTTATGCAATGCCCCACAGCGCATGTGTCGCTTGATGGATAAAGCCATCCCGGGCCATTTACGTGAAAACGTTTTTGTTTATCTGGACGACCTTCTCATAGTTTCACCTGACTTTGACTCCCACCTAAAGCTGTTAGACGAGGTAGCCAGCTGTCTCCGTCGTGCGGGGTTAACACTCAATCTGGCTAAAAGCAAATTTTGCGTGACTGAAGTGAAGTATCTCGGCTTCATAATTGGTGATGGGACTCTGAAAACCGATCCTAACAAGGTGACGGCCATCTCGGAATTCCCGACTCCGAAGTCCCATAAGCAGACCCGGAGGTTCTTGGGTATGACCGGATGGTATCAGCGTTTCATCCCCAATTATGCTAGCGTGGCTTCTCCAATCAGGGATTGTTTGAAGACTAAATCTTTTAGTTGGAATGATGAGGCCCAGCAGTCGTTCGAGACTTTGAAAAAGCTGATGACGGAAGCTCCTCTTTTAGTCACTCCAGATTTTTCTAAGCATTTTTATATTCAGTGCGATGCCAGCAGGACTGGTGTAGGTAGTGTGCTCTTTCAAAAGGACATGGATGGAGGAGAACATCCAATTGCTTATATGTCCAAGAAATTGAACGGAGCACAACGGAACTACACCATTACTGAGCTCGAATGCTACGCAGCCGTGCTGAGTATAAAGAAGTTTAGAGCGTATGTAGAGGGACAGGCTTTCACGGTCATTACTGACCATGCAAGTCTGAAATGGCTCATGGGCCAGAAGGAGCTCAACGGTCGTTTAGCCCGGTGGAGTCTTAAGCTTCAGGGGTTTGATTTTACGATCGAACACCGTAAAGGCACCCACAATGTGGTTCCCGATGCCTTGTCACGCATGGATTGCGTTGACGACTTATCCTTGTGTTTCGACGTGGACTTAAATGCCCCGTCCTTCAAGTCCCCTGATTATCTTCGTCTGGTTGAAGGAATCAGGCAAGCCTCACCGCAGTTACCAGACCTGCGGGTTGAAGATGGGTACGTGTTCAAGCGTACATCCCCAAGTACTGGAGACTCAGTTGCTGACGATCTGACATGGAAGTTGTGGGTCCCAACGGAGCTGACAGCGCCACTCATCGAGTCGGCTCATCTGCCACCCCAAACATCACATGGCGGTATAGTGAAGACTCTAACCCGTCTGAGAACTAAGTACTTCTGGCCAGGTATGTCCAGACAAGTGCGGGAATACATCGCCAACTGTGAGGTCTGCAAGACCACCAAAGCCCCCAGTTCAGTACTACGACCACCTATGGGCAATCCCATGGATGTGTCGAAGCCGTTTCAATTTTTGTACGTAGACTTCTTGGGTCCTTATCCTCGGTCGAAAAAAGGCCATACGGCAGTGTTTGTCGTCTTGGACGCCTTCACCAAGTTTGCCTTCCTGCACCCCGTGTCCGCTGAGACCACGGCGGGGGCCGTCAAGTTTCTCGAGCAAACTATTTTTCACACCTTTGGAGTCCCTGAAACCATTTTCTCCGACAATGGTCGGCAATTCACCTCCAAAGAGTTTGCTAAACTGTTAAACGAGTATGGCGTGCGACATGTGCGCACCGCCGTATATTCGCCGCACCCTAACGCTTCCGAGCGGGTGAATCGATCCGTCCTAGCCGCTATCAGGGCGTACTTAAAGGAGGATCATCGTGAGTGGGATAGACATCTGTCGTCCATTGAATGTGCTCTTCGTAGTGCCCACCACGAGGCGATAGGCATGTCACCGTATCAGGCCCTGTTTGGTTGCCATATGATCCTGCACGGATCCGCTTATCCAGTCCTGAAGAAACTGAACGTTTTCCAGGAGGGTGATATCGCTTTCTTGCCCTTGACGGACAAATTGCAGAGACTTCGTGAGCGGGTTGCGCTACATATAGCCGCCGCGCACACCAGGCACACCACTCGGTACAACTTGCGTTGCCGCGTGGGCGGGTTTCGCCCTGGGGATGAGGTTTTCCGTAGAACCTTCTGGGTGAGTAACCGAGCAGGTCGCTTCAGTGCCAAGTTGGCACCGAGGTTTGTGAAAGCCCGGATACGTGGAAAAATTGGAACTAGCTTGTACGAACTGGAGGATTTGGCTGGAAAAAACATAGGCGTATATCACGCAAAAGACTTACGTCCCTGAAGGTCGTCGAAGCAAGCGCTCCTCTGAGTAGCCCTAAGAAGGCATCTCGCCGGCTTCACCGGTTAATGATGGGGTACCCGGCGTGGTCCGCTTAGGTAGCTTCCCTAGCGGATGGTACACCTCCTTGTTTCACTTGGCAGTCTGGGGCCAAGTTTCAATGAATTATTCATCAGGATCTGCCAGACCAGATCCATCTACTGAGGTATAGTCTTCTCACACTCCTCACTCGGTCCTTATTCTTCGGACAGTCTGGAGAATGTCTCTCAGCAGACTGTTTGGCTGTCGTTCCACCGGGTGGAGCCAAAGGCAATGTGGTATTGCTGGAGACTGGCCCGATGGAGCGAAAGCAAACTGGGTTTGTACGTAAATGTTTGGAGACTTGTTGATATCCGTCGGGGGACAATGTGGTATTGTTTTCCGCCTGTTATTCGCAACTCCAAATATTTCTCCGGGAGATTTTTCAGACTGGCCATCGCAACTTACGGTTGCAAGCATGAACCTAAATTATAGTTAGCTTTTCACTCGGTTCGTATATTATCAACTAGTTCACGTATGCCCGGCTAGCTCACTAGAACATGAGACTCCTATTCTCAGGTCGTGAGTCGAGTCCCACATTGGCGCCAACATATTAGACCTACGGCATAAAAAAAAAAAAAAAAAAAAACCGTCCGTTATTTTCGGCTCCTCACTGCCTCGCGAGTCGGCCTTGTGGACCCGAGGGTATGTAACGGTCGGTTGGAAAATTTATTTTGACGGGGGAATTTAGTTTGGAAATCACCCTGTAGGCAAGGGGAAATTTACTGTAAAATTACTTGGGAGGAAAAGGAAAATTTAACCGAGGGATGCGAGGAAAAAAGAAATTTTTTTTGACAGAGAAAAAAACAGAAAATGGGAAGTAAGTTTTTGGGTTTGAAAAGAGAAACGTGGGCTGAGAAAAAAAATTTTCAATTTTCGGCGACAATTTTCCGTGTAGCTCAGAGAGTAAAACTATTTGATTATAAAAAGTATTAAATTGACGAAATTTTGATTTAATGTACTGTGGTGTATAAACAAAAAGTAAATTAAAATACATGAACCCACGGGGAAAACCTAAATATAGAGCGCAGGTGGAACATTTTTCTAATGATTAGATGTCCCAAAAATACCATTCTTACGGAGGACAAGGAGTGGAAGTAGGCTGTCGGACTGATTTTGAAAAGGAATATTGAAAGTTTGCGTCTGACTGATTTCGAGAAGGAATGGTGGCATTATTTACATTCGCACCATTTTAAAGGTAATCGACCAAATAGGTTTATTGTATATTGCAGTGAACAGAAGCAAGTTGATTCTAAATAAGTTAGAAGCAATTTTTATATTACGTCGCCATTATATTCTAATTAAAAATGGTACTGGGCAAGATATTGGCGTGCATAAAGTTGCAGCAGTAAGCGTTGATAGTATTCTCCAGGTTGGGAGTTCCGTGGACCGTTGCTGGAGCCCCCCCTCTCTTACCAAGACAAAGTTTTAGTTCAGCGGCCCAAGCCTGAACGTGTCGGAAAAGGAGATAACGGACTGTCTGTCTGTGAGAGTTCAACATATCCACGGACGGCACAGTTGGTTAGAACGACTGATTGGTCAAACTATGATGGAGTTTTAGAAAGTGTGCAAGCACAGAATACAATAATACACAATTTTAACTTTTTTTTTTCCAATTATTAATATTATTCATAAACAATTGTTTTTTCCAAATTCTATATTAATAATATTTATTCTATATTAATAATATTTATTCTATATTAATAATATTTATTAATTTAATATTTATGTTACTTATCACCAATATTCACACCTTTTCAACAATTAATTAGTTAGCTACACATGTTATGTAATTTTCCGGATTTTTTTACAACCATCGTTGATTAGATACTGATTACTATATATGTTTAAAATGATTGTTAAAATATCAGCGACTGGCGCCAGGGCGTAGATTTTTTTTGTTGGGTGGCTATATATACTAGTACTCCACTTTATGTAGTTGCATTACGTTCATTTTTTTTGTCCGACTCTTTTGCTAACTATTACTTTTTGATAATATTTATTGTGGTGAGTGTAGCAATAAAAATTAATTTTATTTTGAAAGTTAATTTCTTCTTTTGCATTATGATGGCCTAAGTAGCCACCTTTATTTTCCAGGATGGTTGATCGGGATTTTCGCTTCGGGGTTCTTTCCTTTTCATTGGCGATTTTGTAATGATTTCAGGTCCGTGAATCGTTGGTGTCGCAGACATGGAGTGACGAAGGAAGAACTCGCATCGACATTTAGGTAAGTGGTGAACCATAAAGGGTTCGGCCCGGCCACACACCCCACGACCCCTCCGGCGAGCTAGATAACTCCGTGTGGCCGGCGTAGGAGTTCCGGTTTTTCTTTTTAATTCTTATGTATGGTGTTGGCTCCTTGGCCATGCTCTTGAGGGCTTGTGGCTAAGGGGGTAACACCTCGCATAAGTGGCGCCCACTATTTAGATCGCGCCATTATGCTGGTACAATGTATCAAATATTTTTTCAAACTCTATCCAGCCATACCAAAAACGCCCCCTACCCCCTGTTAGTGGTAGGGGGTGCAACTTCAAAAACTTAAATGGAAACCCTCATTTTTTATTGCAGATTCAGAATCTTCATAAAAATATATGAAGATTTCGTCCCAAACATTTTTTGCGATTCGCCATAGATTACGCTGTAATCGGAGAAAAACGTTTTTTATGATTTATTAATTTCCGCCGATTACAGCGCCATCTAAGGCGAATCAAAAAAAAATGATAAGAACTAAATCTTCATATTTTTTCAAGAAGGATCTAAATCTGCAAAAAAATAGGGGTTTTGTACTTTTTTTTAAATTCTGCCCCCTTCCTCCCACAAAAAGTAGGGGGTAGAAAGCGATTTTCAAAACAAAATAAAAACCCCTATTTTTTATTTTATTATTATATAAATTCCTTTTTATACAAATTATATTTTCTGATGTCGATTGTTTTGTATTTATGGAATAAAAAAAATATTTCAGTTTTTTCTTTTTTTTTTAATTACCCCCCTAAGCTAGTTGGCTGGAAACGCCCTTGACGAGAGCATACCGGCAAAATGAGTCTACGCAACTCCTGGAATTCCTCATTGTGACAGAGGACACAGACGATGTCCTTTTGGATTGCCGGAGATTAGCCGAGCAAACTGCTACACTGTAACCTACAGGTAAAGGCACGGCTAAGAGCAACGAACGTCTTAGACTATAATGGTACGATCGTTTGATCTACTGACTAAAGTGGAGGAGAAGCTAAGGCGGAAATAAACAAAAAAGAAGTGAGTTGGGCTTAGAAGTACCAGTAGTATTATCAGGTAAATAAATGCTGATCCAGCTTTGCGACGCATATTAAATTTAACATTCATTACGTTTTGGTAGAAAATTAGCCAGTCTTAAGAAAATTTCATGAGGCATCTTAAGCCCATCTTAAGATAATTGTAATTAGACCTAATGATCCAACTAGTTGGTGATTTTAGTTAGGATTAGAATACGGTATAACCGACAGCCTTGAGCGTGTCGGCATCATAATGCTTGCACCTTCCAACGCACGAAAATAGAAAGAATCCAATAAAATATATGTGTACAAATTAAAAATTAGTCTTAAAATCACGCCAAAGAAGTATAACTTCTAATGCGTATACATAAGTACACACACCCACTGTTTTTTTTTTCATTTTGAAATATATTTAATGTCTTATCCGGATTGTAATTAAATTGTTGCAGTAAATTTTGTCCCCCTAATCTCATTTCAGTTTCTCTTTCGTCGTCTGAATCCCAAAACGCATTATTCTTCGGTATTGGATTTCTCATCGACATGGTAACGTTTTGATTGTCGAACATAGTGTCGTCATTCAATTTTGCCACTAAAAATTCTTCAATTTGTCTGGCTTTTAGCGGGTAATATTTATTAATGAAATTCATCTTAAATTGAGGATGCACAGATGTAGCAATAAGGTAATCGAAATTTTCGAAGGTATCAGAAAATCTATAAAGAAAAGCTACATTAACTTTTTAAGTTGGTGTGATAGTTACTATTATCACATGGTGATAGAAATGTTTGTTAATTAATTGAGAATATTATTCATAAATACAGATGAGTAGATGTTTACCTTCTTTTTATACTATCTATAAATATTTCTGCTAGTTCTCCACCACACGTATCTGTTGAAGACGTAATTTTTCTCAATTTTTCAATTATCTTATTCAAAACTGGAATTATTACGCCGATATATGTGTGATTATCTCCTTGCAGAATATCAATAGCGGTAGCTAAAGGCGAAAATACCTGAAATTAATTTATTACACATATACAAAGAGTAGTCTTGAAATCGCTGCAAGTACTAAATTTTAATTAACTTACTTGACACAAAGATGAGAGAAATGTTATTTCTTCCTCCGTAAATGGATAAATTTTAAAGGAATCGTACAAAGAATTCCAACGAGTTGGAGTTGGCGTGATGAAGTATCGTTTCAACTTATTATGTATGTAATCCGCTTTCACATTTGATTTATTTTGGAATTTCCCAATTTTAGCACATTTGAGCAATATCTTCTTGTAAAGATTTTCAAATACCGCCAAACTATTATATTTTTTCAAACTATTTTCGAAGTCCGTAGTGCATATTAAATTTAATGTATGGCTGGCATATATTATATGCCTCGGTAAAGCGAATGAAGTACTTGAGCTACTTTCATCGTGAGCTATTGTTAATATGTCATCAATATTAATGTCTTTAGCTCTAAAAAAAACTCCCTACATTCATCGAAATTATCTCTTAAATTCTCAAAGGCTTCTTCAATTTCAGGATTAGCAATTCTGGTAAGAACAAAATAACTTAATAATATTAAATTACTTTAAAAACACATTTATTACTTGAAAGCCTTAACAAAATTGGAGGCGTTGTCTGTGACAATATATTTAACTTTATCCTTTATATCGTATTTCGCAATGATTTTGTGAATTTTTCTGTCAAGAATGTTAAATGAATGAGGTCCAGTGATCCTACTACATGCTAATACGCAAGATTCTCTTTGTAATTCTTTCGTAATCCAATGACATGTACAACCCAAAAATGATCTCTTCCCAGCAGTCCAACAATCGACTGTTAAGCAAAGTTGTTGAACATCTCTTGTTAAATGCTTTATGTCGGAAATCATTTTCTCATACAAATCGTCCAAACGTGTCATTAACGTTGCTCTAGCAATAAAATTAACCTTTCTTTTTGCTGCCACATTAACAACATTTTGAAGGCCTTTAGAGTTGACAATATTAAACGGTGCTAAATCTGATATGACGAATTCTGTTATTGCACCATTCATTTCATCGTCAGTTCCAATTCTTCTTTTTTTCCTTACTTGATGTTCAAATTCGTATGTTTCTGATGCTGATGATGAAATATCAGGATGATGAATCTGTTAAAATGCGATGTAGTTGTTTGGTGATTTATACGAAATGTGTGTAGTATACAGGGTGTCATGCCTGTATGTACTACCAGAATATGCGCACTAACCTTATATGAAGATCTAATGGATTTCTAAATATAGAAGCAGCGCCGTAGTGAGGGTCTCGGGGGCCCTTGTGCAAGATTTCGTAAGGGGCCCTTGAAAATGAATTTCTAAAAAAAATGTGATTTCGTTCGCTCGTACAACGCGAGAGCACTTGAAGTTTAAAACAAAAGAGCGTTGTGCCTAAAAGTGAAATTTCATGTGGGCGTCAAGCGTTGAGCGTCGTGTTTTCAATGCAACAGAAAGAGAGCGACTATATTTCTTTCTCTGTCTGTTGCATTGTTAAAACTTAACGCTCGACGCTTGACGCTCCCATGAAATCTCTACTTAAAGGTCTTATTCATAGGGGCGTCAAGCGTCGAGCGTCAAGTTTGTACTGGTTTTTACGAAACAGAAAGAGAAAGATATATTTCTGCGCTTGTCTGTTGCATTGTAAAAAACTTTACGCCCAATGCCTGACGCTCATCCCATGAAATCGCTACTTAATGCATGTAAATAATAAAATCATAAGCTCTCTAACAAAGCAGCGTTCATTAAAAAAAAGGGTTCTCGAAAAAATTTTCTATTAGATACTAATAAGAGCGTTCTAGAAAAAAAAGTTTCCCAGGGGCCCTTTCCATAAAAAAGTAGAGCCAATTTTATACAATGTTATAAAAACGTTATCGAAGATCTTTTCTAGCTCATACTTTAAAACGAATTCTAAAAAACAAAAAAAAAATCTTCGGGGGCCCCTCAGGGCCGGGGGCCCTGGTGCGCCGCACCGCCTGCACATGCCTAGATACGGCGCTGTATAGAAGTTCTTTTGTGAAAATTATAAATAAAGTAATATGTATTATGGGTATTTTATATTCGTTATATTTAAATAAAGGAAAAAACAAATCTAGTCGTACTTCTGCTGTGAAATGAACACCTAGCTTCGACACAATGTAATATGAAGATAATCGCTACACTTTTAGAACCCGTTGTGAAAACCTGGCCCATTTGGAGCGGATTCCAAAATAATGTAAAACATATGCATTTATTTACTGCCAATTAGTTACGGCTATATAACAGGAAATACACTTTTTATACTTTGATAAATACAATATTAGCGAAAGGTATTTGGAAAAAACGGGTCGGAAGATCATTTGCAATAATGATCCTCCAGAATTTAGGCTCAATCACTTGCTTTTAATATGTATATGTATGTACTATCGTTTTTAACAAAATTCGGACTCTTTCTATAAAAGTGTGCAAGTAAAAAAAACATTTTCTGCTGTTATGACTGTGTCTTTTTTCGTAGTAAAGATATACCATTCTTATACCCTTTTTAAATCCGCTCTACGAGAGCAATTTTAATGGCAAGACCGGTAGTACATGGTTCCTAGTATTACCAGATAAAAGCTTGTACACTGATTACAAGACACCCTGTACCAAAAATAGAATTTATACTTACATTCAAATGCCTCGTCATATTGTAATTTGTTTTACAACTTACAGCAATCCATTTGTTTTTGCAGTTACCTATTTTGCATTCTACATAAAAACTATTTTCAAATTTTTTCCTGCAACTTAGTTTATTTAATGTTTCTTCGTCTTCAACTTTTTCAAAAAATTCCACAAGTATGAATTATTAGAACACATTTTTGTAAGATTTAAAGATAATAATTGATATTTTTTTAAAACCGAAATTCGATTAGCTGATAGCCGGATAGTTAATTCTATTCCACCACTCAATGTCTACTTTCCATTTGAAAAATAAAATAAACATCTAATGTACTATATTAACATAAATGTATTTTTCAATTTCATAGAATTACCAGAACTGAAAGCAGAATATAATTCCTAGAACAGTAAATTTTGTACATAGCAAAATATATGTACTATGCATATACATATGAACTTATGAACGAAGTGTTTATTTAACTTAACACATATTAAAAGTCCTATTCCCTATTAAAATCTTTTTGAATAATCAAATGAATTTCCAATCGAATTTGATTCCGCTCATATCAATGATTCCGATCAAAAGTTGATTCCGATCAGAATATGATAGGAATCAATTTATGGGCGGAATCAAATTGGATTCCTACTGATTCCGCTCACATTACTGATTCCTATGGGAATTGATTCCGCTCAATTTTTGATGTGAGCGCGGTGGTGATTTCTTCGCTCGATGTCGCTCTTGTGCAACCATGCTGAAAATCAATATAGACTGGAGAGTATTACATACGCCCAGTCTAAGTTGGATCGTTCGGATTTCGATTTAAAATATCTTTATGAATTATTTACGGTAAGCAATTACCAATTATTATTTTTCAAACTGAAAAACTTATTTCTTGTCACTACGCTAATTAACTTATTGTCCAATCGCATAACCAGTGACTCTACTAACTGTAAGTATAGCTAGTATGTAAGTCAATTGAGTTTGCAACACTTAGGATGAGTGCACTAAATCATTGATTAAAGTTATTGTCAAAATTAACTATAACAATAATAAAGTTGTTAAAGCTCCAGTTTGTAAAAATGAGTTGCACCACCCAACCTTTTGTTAAAGTTATCGTTAACGCCCACTTTGATTTAAATTTACATTTTTGTGTATTTATAAGTTTAACAGTTTGTGATTTTATTGAAAATGGCAACCCTGTCTGGGACTATGACTACTGTCAAAGTTAACAATAACACTAACCAGGCGAATTTCCTTAGTTAAAGTTAACGTTAAAATGATACGTCCGGTTAACAATTGTTAACCGGAGATTTGACAACCGATCAAGCTTTTGTTACGGTTAAAGTTAATTGGTGCAACTCACCCTTGGTGAGTTCCCTCTGGTGATGCTAACCATCTTCCCAAATGTGAGAAGAAAATTTGATATTCGTCCAATACTGCATTTATTTTATTTTCCAATGAAGTTAAACGGGGTATATGGGCGATCCTCCAGAACCTTTAACCTGCTTGTCGCTTCGAAATTTTTATGAATAACAATTTTTATAAGACGATTAATAATAAAAGAAGCTATCAATAATGTTAAGAAACTATTAATGAACAATAAGATATAAGTACGAAGTCATTTAAAACGATATATTGCAATAACATTTGAAAAAATGTTCCGTTACCTGTCACTTTTCGGCCTGTCTTTAGCGCTAATCTGAATGAAAAACTATTTATATTTGTGATAGGAAGCGTTGAAACAAATAGTGAAAAGTTATAGTTTAACTCTTAAGGAAAAATGCAGTTGTGTTCGGTGCAGTGTCATATCGCTATATTTTCCAAAAAAACAACTCTGAAGTTTGTCCCTAGGTTTTGATGTCAAAGTTGTAACCCGCATGGTAAGTCGAAGTACTTCGAATTGTCTCATTTTATCATAAATTTTTTTAAACGCACTTATTGTTCAGACACTAACGAACATGTGCATACATTTTGTGACACAAATAAGTTGAAATTGGTTGATTTTTGGGCAAAACTGGCCTACGTGAATGTAGGTTACATTTAAATGTCAAAGTTGTAACTGCAATTAATTTGCTCATATTACATTAAATTCATCCCCGTAAAATTTCTTATGACCTATTGTAACTAGTTAAATCATATGTAACGTTTCCTTCACTTAAATTGTTTCATGAATCTTAATAAAAAAGTAATTTAAGCGAATGTCAAAATTGTAACCATGTCAAATTTGATGTCAAAATTGTAACCATGTCAATATAACCATGTCATAAAAAAATATGCGCATAGAATTTTTTAATGTTCTACATCAGAAAACATTTATTTATGAAATAAGAAACACAAAAAATATCATGGCACGGTTGTGCTATCAATTTGAAATTTCATTTTTCCAATTAGCTCAGGTTAAAGGTTCTGGAGAATCGCCCATATACTAAAATGAGACTTATGTTTGAAACGTTTGAGCTTTCTGCCAAACTTCATAGCTGCATTGAGCTGCCTTAGAGGAATCTTGTTTCTATAAAATAGTAAACAATAATTAAGGAAGGTGTATCTGCAAGTGTTGTAGCAGTTGCCGAATCGATGACGTAAAATAGATAGATTTTACTAACATTGTGTTCATGTGATCCTAATATAATAATAAAGCATAAGGAATTCTGAAAAATTGTAATAATTTTGAAATTATTGATGAAACTTTCGCCATTTGGCCTTTTTTTAATTTCAACTAAATTTTAAAATCAAATCCTGAGAAAGGCATATTTATAAATGAATTATTTCTTTGAAATCAATTAAAGTATATCCTTTTGCAAAATATAAACACACCACAGACATTACTATTATCCAATGTAACCAAAATGATTCAATTGTTGTGTAAAGCGTGATTTACAAGTCAGACGCCAGGCTCTCTTTCTTCGATTCAAAATATGAAAGGTAGTATGGGGATGTATGAGGAGGATGCAGTTTAGTTTATAAACACTTAAAGCATTTAAACCGTTGTAGACGAATTTTATTTATACACTTAGCAGCGTTTAATAAAAGTCAACACAATCACTTAGTTTTGATTAAACTTTTGTAGCGGTTATTAATAATAAAAATAAAAAATAAATGTTCGCCTTTCCAAGCGCCAGTATCGTTTGTCCATGCTCTTCCCCACCAAGTATTATCCACGTCCCATGCTGCTTGCCCTCGGGGACCAAACAAGATTCATTTACTGAATATACTAAATTGTAGCCTTTACGGTCAACAGTCTGAAATATGAGGATGTCCTATTCTGATAATTTTAAATTTATAATTTTTATGCAGGTTTTTGATCTTATTATCATATTTAAAATACCCCGGCAATAAAGGCATAAAAATTAAAGAGTAAAAGACCCTAAATAACTAATTCCCAGTGAAATTATAGTTTACTTGATGAAGCAGTAACATTTTTATTAAACGGAATATCCATGTAGAGGTATTTTTTCAGTAGTGATTTTATGACATATAACACATGAGTTGTCATGATACTTTTATTCAATATTGTTTGAAATTTCATCAAAGAATGACAGGCCAGCATAGAGTCTACAAATTGTTCAGAAGCAGAAGAAGAGGGTTTACTGTCTTCGAACAAAATTTTTTCAGACTTGGGCTAAAAAGAAACTCGGAGCGGCTTAAGAGCTGCCATTAAATTCAGACAAAACAACGGTTTGATGTGGTTTATGTACTGGTGGAATATCGGTCCATATTTCTTCTAAAAACGAAGTCGGCCAGAGCCTTGACCGTAATTTGCCAACTGGTCTTTTGCCATCTGGTAGTAGATACAGGCTTTTTTTGTATCTTCGAGTCATCCGTAAACGCAGTAGCTTAGCGTATGTTGAGAGTAAACTCTTAGTATACTCTTTGTATAGATCGTACCATTCTAGCGTATTCTCCATGCATTATCTTCATCGATTGGGCCGTATATCCTTCGGAGAACCTTCCTCTCGAATATATCCATTTTGTCTTGCGGATTTCTGGGAGATACTCTAGGCTGTGCTGTCAGATCTGAGAATCTCCCCTAAAGGACCCCGCACAAATTATATGGAAACGTGCTTTCGGTCAAATTGGCTAGAATTTTTCTATGTTGTAGCTGACATCGTCCTGATCAAAAGTGTTCAGGGGCACGAAACCCAAAAATTAGATCTTTTGGGTTTTTCAGGTACTTTTAGGATTTACCTCTCTTTTGCCTCCCACGGCCCCAAAACAAGTCGTAGGAGGCTCCAAGACCCCTCAATATTTTCGTAGCGGTACCTACTATTAGTAAAAAATACCAAAAAAAATCCCCCCTTGACTCTAAGGGGGCCAGGGGGCGGTCCGTATGGCTGCAACAGGTAAAATGCACTTATGCACTTTTTAAAGCTTGGAATTGAGAATTTTTTGATACACCTACAAATCGATGTAATTAGAGCCCCAGGTGAGGTGAAATGATTTTTTATTTTATTAATAGTAGGTACCGTTACGAAAATATTGAGGGGTCTTGGAGCCTCCTACGACTTGTTTTGGGGCCCTGGGAGGCAAAAGAGAGCTAAATCCTAAAAGTACCTGAAAAACCCAAAAGATCTAATTTTTGGGTTTCGTGCCCATGAACACTTTTGATCAGGACGATGTCAGCTACAACATAGTAAAATTCCAGCCAATTTGACCGAAAGCACGTTTCTATATAATTTGTGCGGGGTCCTTTAGAGGGCAGGGGAATTTCAGAGGAGAAAACCCGTCAGGGGAATTTTTAGGGGAATGAACCTAAATATAACTGTATTTGCAAACTTGCAACCGCTTTGTAGTTGATGCCATTTTTAATAATGACTGGAAGCAATCATGCGAAAAACATCGAAAAACGGAAGTACATAATTGTGGCATTGCTATACTCAAGTGGATTTAGCTGCGATGCGTTATATTATATGGATTTGACTCATTAATGCGTTGCGTATCGGCACTTAAATGCGTTTTGAAATTTGAATTCATGTTGAATTTGTGTTGAATATCTCCTAAAAATTCATTTTTAATATATTACTGAGTTAATCCGAGCTAATAATATTTTTGCAGAACAAAAAACAAGACCAATTTCACAGAGTATTGAATGCGTTTTATGTGTACAAGTTAAAAGTTAAACAACTGTTGCATTGCATTGCGATGCATTGAGGGTAGTCCCGCATTAATAGGTCTGCCATTATTAAAATATTTGGTGTAAACTTGATCTGTCAACGCATTCATGCAATGCAATGCAATTATGTACTTCCAGCTTAACTTTGAACCATCGACAATGATCATGAATCGGGTTTCTTCCGAAAATGTTTTCAAAAATGATCCTGTTGTCGAAATCCTCGACGAAATATATCCAAATATTGATTGAAAATGCTATTCATGTATAGCGTGTATCTCTTGAAACTGGTCATTAGATTTGATGATTGAACGGGCCGACCATTGTCAATATGAAATCTAGTGAGCAGTTTCAAGAGATATTATGTATGTACTTGGTGTATTCGGTGATGTTGTCTGGAGCAGGAAAAATTAGCAATTAGCGTTCATTGCGACTTTTAACAGATCTTTTCTGCTCTCAATTGCCGTGCTCTGTGTTCTTTGAGCCTTCTCTGGGTTTACTTTTTCTGCTCCACCATATTTTTAGGAGCAGACAGAGCAGGAAAAATTCTTCTTCAATTCGACAGTTGTCAAATCAAAAACAGGAAAAATCGAAAAATTGATTTATGAATGATTTATTCGGAAAATATTTGGAAATATTAAAAAATGAATATTAAAATTTAAAAACATAACTTTTTGATACTATTCAATTGTTATTATTGACATATATTTCTTCTTCTATAATTGATGCTCGCATCTAACCTCTAAAAACGGAATTTAGAGCAAAGTGTTCTTTGAAATTGTTGAATTTTCTGATTTTGTCTGCTTTGAAATCCCAAGTGAGCTGCTCTGCTCTGAACTTTTTAATCAGTCAATCGAACACACAGCAGCTTTGAACAAAGTGACTTATTAGGAGGTATATTCGTTGGCGAGTTACGTGACTACGGGGGACGCGGTGGAATGAAACTGACGATGCCTTTACACGCATCGAGGAAAATGTCACTTCACACGACACCTTACGACAATTAAATACGAATTTAGTCGATTTGCTTGCCAAAAATCGGTTAGATCGACAATAAGAACACCAATTTAAGGTCGATGTGACAAATTTGTCACGTCATTCGACAACGAGAATAAGCCTTATTATTCAGAAACATGCTATTAATACTAGTCTTAATCAATAAAATGAAAACGAAATTAAATTAACCTCAGAGATTTATCATGAACTCATATTATAATATGGATCATGACCGAACAACTCATATGGGTGGGTTAGTAAAGTATATGTTTTTGGAAGATTTAGGGGAGAAGTAACGAGATTTAGGGGAATGCAAAGCTCTTTCTAGGGCACTCAGGGGAGAAACGTAGAAATGATCTGGAAACACTGACTCCAAGTTTCACATCCATACGTAGCTACTCTACCTATGATAGTTTTGTAGGTTCTAATTTTGGTTTTTCTGTGGATGGCTCTGGATTTCGTTACTGGCAGTAGTGAGAGGTATGTTCTGTTTGCGGCGTTTATTCTCCTTTGAACGTCTATCGTTTAATCGTTGTCTTCACTCACTGTGGACCGTAGTTAAATTTGTCTACCCGTTCCAAGTTATATTCCTCCCAGGTGGTGTTGTCATTTCTTCTTCTCCTTTCCATCCTTGACTGAATTAGAATCTTACTCCTGTCGGCATTTATTTGCAGCCCTATATGTTTGGATCCCTCTTCTAATTCCGTAAATACTTCTCTACGGTATGACAGTGATCTGGCAAGGCAGTTTATATCGTCGGCATATCCAGCCAATTGTTTTGATTTGTGAAGCAGAGTTGCGTTCGCATCAATGTTTACTTTGCGAACTTATCCTTCTAGGCAGAGATTAAATAGCATGGAAGCCAGCCCATCGCCCCCTTTAAGCCTTGCTTGACTGGGAAGGACTCCGTCAATTCTTCTTGTATTCTGACTGTACTGATCAATTGTTGATCTGTCTCTTCTGAATCCAGCTTAGTATTCACTTATTGCGGCTTCTGCATAACATTCCAGGCTGGCCGTAATTATATTGGTCATTATTTTATATACTGCGCTTAAAGGAGATACATATGCCTCTATAGTTTCCACAGTTGTATCTGTCCCCTCTCTTGTGGGACAATGCTTTATTCCCAATCTTCAGGCATTTTTTCGTTCCTCCATATGCAGCATATTAATTCACGAATAGCTACTGAAAGCGATTCGCCTCCTTGTTTGATCAACTCTGCTGGGATGTTCGAGAAGAATTCGGTGAGTAATTGATTTCACGCTTCGGATCGGTGATACGACCCTCTAAATCACACCTCTAAGCTATTTCCTTTGGGGTTACGAAAAACATAAAGTCTACATTAATAAGCCGGCTATTATTGAAGAAATGGAAGCCAACATTACTCACGTCATTGGTCAAATTCATTGAAGGCGGTACTCTTGTCCATACAATTGCAAATCGCACAGCTCCAGCAACAACTGAACGAGCAAATCATTCATTTAGATCTCGTATACCCTCTCGTAAAGAGAGTAAAACTATCTCTGCGTAAACTGCTTGTATGGCTTTCGCAGGGCAGACATAATCAAAGTCAACTCGTTGATACGAGATTGAACGAGAGACGGGCTGCAAAGACAAAATCCTGATGCTATTCTTGCTAGTGAAACTAGACAGAACGAGGAGCACAAGGTGAACTATAAAGACTATGTGGTAACTAGGCGGGATCAACCCGATGCCGCACAAATAGAGGGCTAGTTAAAAGTAATAAAGAACTTGTTGAAACATAGAAAGAAGGGCCATTATTGCGCGCTTTTCCAGGTACCTACTTTGTGGATAATCCTTAAGTACACTCGACAAAATGCGTCTTTCTAATCACAGTGTCTCTTTCTAGGACTCATATTTTAGTTTACTTCAATAGAATGAAGAGTATTGGGATAGCTCGCTACTTTAATGTAAATCGAGTTCAGTCTCGAATTCGGCCATTCTGACGTATCATACCCCGAATGATTAGCCCCCTCCTTTATGGTCATCCGCTGCGGCTGGAGCTATTCTGGGTCCCTGTCTATTCCAAATCATACCGTTCGTGTTTCTGCAGTTTCACTACACCGTAAGGGTCCAAAAACTTAGGTTTTAATTTCAACCCTGGGCTAAATGGTTTTCCCTTGACTGCAACCAAGACGCCCTCCTTAAAGACACTTGCAGCTTTACGCTTCTTATTGCTTTATCTCCCATTCTCCTTAAGATTAGTAATATTTTGTTTGGCTTCCCATCGTACCATTTCCTGCATGTTCTGTCGTTGCGTTATCGTCGCTTATAAAGGCTTGAAAGTTTGGTAAGAACGGTGTCTGAAGAGAACGATCCTTTATCAATGGCTGTTATTAGGCCTTCCTGTTTCCCAGCCTTGGCTTTTGCCATTATGCATTCTATGCATCTTTTGACTAACTGAAATACCTTAGTTTTCACTTCACCTCGATAAAAATTAAAACGACTTATGGTATCCGAAATTTCGGGAAATATAGTAGTAGTCCCAAGAGGCTTAACATTCGAAACTGGAGACATGTTTCAAGGTACCATCAAAGTTGCAGAAATGTCCTAGACGAAGCCAAGGCTAGATTTGGGCTGTTTCAGAAATAAAGTCGGATTTCCTGATTAAGGCTTCGGTCTTAGCAGATGAGAAATGTACTGCTTGGGAGCAGGTTTGATGATGTCCTCTTCCATTGCTATGGGAATGACAATTAACTCTTCCCCTGGATTCTTAAATAAAAAGTCATGTTTAACGTAAAAATCTTCATGAACGAAGATCTTTAATAATTCTTTTATGGCTCTTAAATATTGGTCTTCCTCCTGTGCTTGTTTAATTAGGTTAGTTAACATATCGACAATTGGTATTGCAATTCTTTTCAACGCATCTAAGTGAGTGCCTCATTTTAGTACCTGAACGATGTTCAATTGGTAATTAAAGTCTTTTAGAAACATAGTCCATCTAGTCACTTTCAGTGGTCTTCTTTTTCATTGTCGTGGCGAAAGCATTGCAGTCGGTGACAATCTAAATCCTCCTTCACAGTACGTAAACTCTCCACTTTCTTAGGGAGTGTACTATAGTGAGTACTTATAGCTCCTAAGCTTCAGAGCGTTGTTGGGCAATGGATACAACTGTTGAGTAGTAGTGCGAACATGAAGTCTTGCTCTTTTGAGTATTCACAGGTAAATCGACGTAACGGCTAACAAAGTAATCAACAAATTTGCTGAAAAGCGTAGAAACATAGAACTGTGACTTTCTCACAATAGTTAATAAACTGACTTCCACTAAAACATTTCTTCTGGTCTTATTCCTATTAAATAACTAAAAGTTATATCAATTTCGAAAGATAATGTTTAAAGTTCAGGACTCGATTTATAACTATTTAACCCCCCCCTGAAATTTTTTTTTCTACGCCACTGGTGGTTGCCCTGCCGAAGAACCGAAGAAACCGCATTTTTCAAAGCGGCACCGACAGCGCATATCCGTTGCGGGGAAGTCCCGCTCGGACCGTCAGCTAACGGATCAAAGAAGAAGAAGATACATATGTGCAAATTTTGAAGCTGATTTTTATTTTTTTATTCCCCATAAATATTTTTGGAACGATTATTAAGGAGTAAACTCCATAAAATTTAAAACATTTATTTGCATATGTTGTTCACAAATATATTTATGTTTAGGTTGCGCGGCGTTAATGTTTTTCGGTAAAATACAGTAGTTTTTTTAATACCCACCAAAAAAACATTAAAAATGTGAATTACAAGATCGTGGGCGCGAAATTATTTATTGCACGTGCTTAATTATTTCATGCTATTAACGATTCATCTTGACTAATCCATATCACTTTTTTTTGTTATAAGTGTGTTTTAAAATGTCCCAATAAATAATTTCGCGCCCACGAACTTCTAATTCACATTTTTAATGTTTTTTTGGCGGGATATCACTCCTTTTTGTTTTAATACATTCTAAAATAAAAAATAAATAATCTATTGTATAAAGAAATATTATGTATTTAATTGTTCATTATATTTTTTTACTTATTTTATAAGTAGGTACAGAATAACAAAATGCAGGAATTCAAATTAATATTATTGCCTTTATAAAAAATAAACATAAGATCCTTTCGCGTTTCTCGGCCAAGATTTTTCCTGCACTATGGAATCATTGATTCATAACCAGCTCGATTTTTGTCTCACCATGCTGATGTAATGACTTTGTTTCTGTATAAAATATAACACTAATCGAACTAACTCACTAATCATAATTTGAACCTCCTATATGCAATTTTGCAGAAGTGACAGCTTTGATATCGCATTGCTCAATTTTAATAAACTTTTTATTATTCAGTTCGAATAATTTTAGTTGAATGATGAGAACAAGTGCTACCAAAATTATTTCCGATTTACGAATCTTTTGAGTGTACGAACGACTAACCATTTGTATATGAACACTTTTTGCTAATCATCGAATGCCATTTGGCATCAACAGTTCGTGTAAAAATTTATCGAATAACTAGTAACGATATATTGAGGATATACTACATTGTTTATTGTCTTATACTTATGATATCCTTTCATTTGATACCCATGTCGAGAGGGTTGTGAAGAAAATGGTAATCCGCCCTCTTGAGATGATCGCCGTGAATCTAGCGAGATATTGAGTATGCTATATCGCTTATGGTATTCTACTTATGATACCCTTTCAACTGATACCCATGTCAAGGGGTGGTGCATAAATGGCAATCCGTCATCTTGAGTCGGCCGCCATGGATCTAACCATATATTGAGTATACTATATCGCTCATGTTCTTCTACTTATGATACCCTTTCAATTGATACCCATGTCGAGGGGGCGGTGAAGAAATGGTAATCTGCCCTCTTGAGACGGCCGCCATGGATTTTACGACATAGCTTATTGTATTCTATCTATCATACCCCTTCATTTGATACCTTTGTCGAGGGGGTGGTGAATAAAATGGTAATGCATCCTCCTGAGATGGCCGCCGTGGATCTAACTATAAATTGAGTAATACTATATTGCTTATTGTATTCTTCTTATCATTCCCTTTCATTTGATAGCGATGTCGAGGGGGTTGTAAAGAAAATGGTAGTCCGCCCTCTTGAGATGACCGCTATGGATCTAACCATATATTGAGTGTACTATATCGCTTATGGTATTCTAATTATGATACCCTTTCAATTGATATCCGTGTGGAGGGGGTGGTGAAGAAGTGGTAACCCGCCCTCTTGAGACCGCCGATATGGATTTTACGATATAGCTTATTGCATTCTACTTATCATACCCTTTCATTTGATACCCATGTCGAGGGGGTGGTGAAGAAAATGGTAATGCGTCCTCTTGAGGTGGCCGCGGTAGATCTAACTATTTATTGAGTAGGTATACTATATTGCTTATTGTATTCTACTTATCATTCCATTTCATTTGATACCCATGTCGAGGGGGTTGTGAAGAAAATGGTAATCTGCCCTCTTGAGATGACCACCAAGGATCTAACCATATATTGAGTATACTATGTATATCGCTTATGGTATTCTACTTATAATACCCTTTCAAGTGATACCCATGTCGATAGAATGGTGAAAAAATGGTAATCCGCCCACTCGAGACTCCTACCAGTTTAATATGAACGCTTTTTGTTAATCATCGAAATGATAGGGAATGCCATCTGACATCAACAGTGCTGGATTCGACTAACTTTTAACGAATATGTCACATTTTTAGAAATAAAGTACAATTACGAACTATGCAAAAGTAGTAATCGGTATTTCGAAATTTAACTGTACACCTGTACTATGAACTACATATGTTTTGTATAGTGCCTAACACAATCTGACACCATAGTTGTGACTAACTACTTTTGTATGAACACATTTTGTCAATCATCTAATGCCTTCTGGCATCAATAGTGCGAGTAAACACTTTTCGACGAACTAGTACCACCATGTCATTTATTGAGCAATTGAAATAGCTTATAGCGCCATCTGATAGAATAATTTTGACTACCCACTTTTTTAGACTGAAGGAGAAAAAAAAGCTCGTTTCGAAATGTAAAAAATGTAAAAATAAAGAAAACGAAGAGTGATAGGAAAAAAAATGGAATAATAAATTATTTATATTGTGGTTATCGGTTACAAATAAAAAATTACTTATATTGCTTATAAAAAGGTGATAAATACCATAATTTTATAAAGGCTTTAGCTGTTTGCCCTTACAAACCCCTTGCCTTGATATATAAAACAGTTACTGACTGACAGAAAACGCACAACCCAAACTGTGGCAGGGCTGAAATTTTGACAGCGTCTGCGTATCTCTATAATGACGTTGACAACCACTAAAAAGCGATTTTTCGATATTCTACCGCTAAGGGGTGAAATGGGGTTGAACAGATTGAATGAAGAATATGTTTTCTTTAGTCAAATTTCTTCAAACTTAGTATAAATACTCCACCCCATAAATAATGAAACACGTGTTTCAGGGGGGAAATAGGGTAGAAACAAATGTATGAGAAGTTATTTGTTGTAAGCCTTTATTTAACCTGCAATGTTTGTTAGTTTGTTTAAATCATATCCTGCAACTGAGTTTTGACCCACTTTCATATAACCGATCAACTTAAAATTTTTCAAGTATATAGAGTTCGCGTGATTGTGCAATCTCCCCCTTTTGTAAGAAAATAAAGATGGCGGCTCCAGTATGGCGTCCGATTTTTACAATTGTGATTTTTGCAATCGCGCTCCCCGACCACTCAACATAGGAATCGAACGAAAGGGTATGTCAGGTAGAATACAGTTAGCTATGTGAAGTCATTTTAAATAAAATATGGTCACCACAAAATGGCGAAGGACTTATAGTAGACTAAAAAGTAGATCGCTGGTCAGTCATCAGCAGAATAGGGGGAATAACATGTAGCATACTCGTAACATGCACAAGCCGCAACTATTTCGGACTGATGGAAAAGCGATCATAACCTCCTAGCGGTGGCCACTGGTAACTATTCTATAAGAGAGGATAGGCTAATATGATCGGGCCAGTCCCTTCCAAGTAAGGTTGGCGTGAGGCTAACAACCTCACCCATAGAAAACAATTATTACGGAACGAGCAACATGCCTCGGATACTGGAATCAACGACGACGACCAAGGCAACGAAAAAGGCAAAACGATTTACGAATTTTGTCATGGAATGTTCGTACTCTACAGAACTCAAGCTACACAACATCTGCCCGATACCCTGTCAAAGTATAAAGCTGACATTACCGCCAACCAGGAGATGAGATCAACAGCTGTCATACAAAGCACCATGTGCTCGGAGTAGGTTTTATGTTCAGCAACAGAATTAATTATGGAGATCAACACAGATCTCAACTAACACCAAACTGCGGCTGTTCAACTCCCACGTTAAGGCAATATTTGTGTACGGTGCCGAAACATGGAAAGTCACCCAATTCATCACAGGGCGCCTACAAGTCTTCATCAACAGATGCCTCATAAAAATCCGCTGGCAGGATAGAATTTCAAGCAAAGAACTATGGCGCCGTGCCGGCCAAGAAAGGATAGACGACCAAATCAGACGAAGGAAATGGAATTGGGTTGGCCACACCTTGCGACGCGAAAACGAAAATCTAGCCAAACAGGGCCTCGACTGGAATCCGCAAGGATCCCGTCGAGTCGGAAGACCTAGAACAACGTGGAGGAGAACCTTACGAGCAGAAGCCGCAACAACTGGCAGATCCTGGTCGAAGCTGAGAGCTGTCGCGTAAAACAGAGTCCGCTGGAGGCCAACTGTTTCCGCCCTATGTCCCATGAGGGATTAAAGGAGCGCAATGAATGAATGAACATAATTAAGCTTACCATTATTGGCTTTAAAGCAATAAACGAGGTGCGAGGTAAATTTTAGAACATCAGCCTCATAAACCTTCACGCACCTACAGAAGAGTATCCGGATGATGATAAAGAAGAATTCTTCGAATTAGTTTAACGGGAACTTAATGCCTGCCCCAGGTATCATGTGAAAATCATACTGGGAGATCTGAACGCCAAAGTAGGCAATAACACTAATGACAATGGACAGAGAGTTGTAGAGATGGCAGCAAGTAAGAACTTGGTCGTTGCAAATAGTAGATTGCGTGTAAAGATATCCATAAAGCCACCTGGGTATCTCCTAATGGAGCCACTCGCAATGATGAGAGGGCATGAGATGGCGGGCGTCGACGATAACTGGACCCGCTTTAAAAATACTATCATTAGTACTGCTGATTCCATCTTTGGCAGAAATCGTAGAGATCAGAACGACTGGTTCGATAATGAATGCAAGCTGGGAACTGAACCTAAGAATGCTGCGTACCGAGCAATGCAGCAATCTCAGAGAGCACCGGTACGCGAAAAGAACTGTCAAGAGCTCACAAAAGAAAAAAAGAGAGTTCACAGACGAAAAAAGGAAGCCCGGGAAAAAAATCTCGGCTGCGAACTAGAATACCACAGAGAACGACGGCCGCCCCAGGCTTGGAAGTTCTACGAAAGAGTCCGCAGTATGACGCAATTCACACCACGTTGCACATACTGCAAGGGCAAAGAAGGGAGTCTGATCACTGATCCTAAAGGCATCTTGGAGCGATGGAAAGAGCACTTTCATGAATTGCTAAATGGCGAGCTAACTGAGGATTCGAAGGTTCCACCAATATCTGATGATAATGCTATGCTGCCGCCACCAAGCATAGAAGAAGTTAGCAGAGCCATCAGGCGACTCAAAAACATCAAGGTCTCGGGTGCAGATGGCACCACAACGGAGCTGCTTAATATCGAGTGCACTGAAAAAGGCATGTTGTTGAGCACCGTGTATAAGATATTGTCCGCTTTCCTAAAACACGGGATAGCCCCATACCCCAGAAACATCATAGGCCAATACCAATGTGGCTTCAGCCCAGGCAAATAAACGACTGATCAGATTTTCACCTTGAGGCAGGTTATGGAAAAATGTCTAGAGTTTCAAAACTCAATTCAACACCTCTTCATAGACTTTAAAGCCGCCTATGATAGCATAGCCAGAGTATAATGCCTAATCTCCAATGGCAAAACCAACCACGAACCAACCAACCAAAGTGCTGCTTCCTATTCCTTCTCATTGTAAATTGAACCCACCAAAAAAACATTAAAAATGTGAATTAGAAGTTCGAGGGCGCGGAAATTATTTATTGGGGCAGTTTAAAACACACTTATAACAAAAAGAAGTGATATGGATTAGTCAAGATGTATCGTTAATAGCATGAAATAATTAAACACGTGCATTTACGAACGAATTCGAAGGAATTATACAACCGCCAATTTTTATTTAAAACTCAATAAAGTATTATAATACTTACTTTTTTGAGTATTAAATAAAAATTGGCAGTTGTATAATTCCTTCGAATTCGTTCGTAAATGCACGTGTTTAATTATTTCATGCTATTAACGATACATCTTGACTAATCCATATCACTTTTTTTGTTATAAGTGTGTTTTAAACTGTCCCAATAAATAATTTCCGCGCCCACGAACTTCTAATTCACATTTTTAATGTTTTTTTGGTGGGATATCACTCTTTTTTGTTTTAATACATTCTAAAATAAAAGTAAATAATCTTCTGTATAAAGAAATATTATGTATTTAATAGTTCATTATATTTTTTTATTTATTTATAAGTAGGTAATAACAAAATAGCAAAATGCAGGAATTCAAACTAATATTATTGTCTTTGTAAAAAAAAACATAAGCTCCTTTTGAGTTTCTCGGCCAAGATTTTTTCTGCACTATGGAATCATTGATCCATAACCAGCTCGATTTTTGTTTCAACATGCTGATGTAATGACCTTGTTCGAGTGTTCCTGTATGGAATATAGCACTAATCACTTTATAATTTGAACCTCCTATATGCAATTTTGCAGAAGTGACAGCTTTGATATCGCATTGCTTAATTTTAATAAACTTTTTATTTTTCAGTTCGAATAATTTCAGTTGTATTATGAGAACAGGTGCTGCCGAAATCATTTCCGATTTACGAATCTTTTGAGTGTACGAACAATTTTTACGTTGACCACTCAGGGTTACTCGTTTTCCAAATTCATGATCAATAAGTTGCCATGTCGAGGGGGTTGTGAAGCTAATGGTAATGCGTCCTCTTGAGGTGGCCTCAGTGGATCTAACAATTTATTGAGTATACTATATTGCTTATTGTATTCTACTTATCATACCCTTTCATTTGATACCCATGTCGAGGGGGTTGTGAAGAAAATGGTAATCCGCCCTCTTGAGATGACCGCCATGGATCTAACCAGATATTGAGTATATTATATCGCTTATGGTATTCTACTTATGATACCCTTCCAATTGATACCTATGTCGAGGTGGTGGCAAAGAAATGGTAGTCCGCCCTCTTGAGACGGCCGCCATGGATATGAAGACATAGCTTATTGTATTCTACTTATCATACCCATTCATTTGATACCCATGTCGAAGGGGTTGTAAAGAAAATGGTAATCCGCCCTCTTGAGATGACCGCCGTGGATCTAACCAGATATTGAGTATACTATATTGCTTATTGTCTTCTACTTAAGATACCCTTTCATTTGATACCCATGTCGTGGGGGTTGTGTAGAAAATGGTACTGCGTCCTCTTGAGGTGGCCTCGGTGGATCTAACTATTTATTGAGTATACTATATTGCTTATTGTATTCTACTTATCATACCCTTTCATTTGATACCCATGTCGAGGAGGTTGAGAAGAAAATGGTAATCCGCCCTCTTGAGATGACAGCCATGGATCTAACCATATATTGAGTATATTATATCGCTTATGGTATTCTACTTATGTTACCCTTTCAATTGATACCTATGTCGAGGTGGTGGTGAAGAAATGGTAGTCCGCCCTCTTGAGACAGCCGCCATGGATATAAAGACATAGCTTATTGTATTCTACTTATCATACCCTTTCATTTGATACCCATGTCGAGGGGGTTGTGAAGAAGATGGTAATGCGTCCTCTTGAGGTGGCCTCGGTGGATCTAACTATTTATTGAGTATACTATATTGCTTATTGTCTTCTACTTATCATACCCTTTCATTTGATACCCATGTCGAGGGGGTTGTGAAGAAAATGGTAATCCGCCTTCTTGAGATGACCGCCATGGATCTAACCAGATATTGAGTATATTATATCGCTTATGGTATTCTACTTATGATACCCTTTCAATTGATACCTATGTCGAGGTGGTGGTGAAGAAATGGTAGTCCGCCCTCTTGAGACGGCCGCCATGGATATAAAGACATAGCTTATTGTATTCTACTTATCATACCCTTTCGTTTGATACCCATGTCGAGGGGGTTGTGAAGAAAATGGTACTGCGCCCTCTTGAGGTGGACTCGGTGGATCTAACTTTTTATTGAGTATACTATATTGCTTATTGTATTCTACTTATCATACCCTTTCATTTGATAGCCATGTCGTGGGGGTTGTGAAGAAAATGGTAATGCGTCCTCTTCAGGTTGCCTCGGTGGATCTAACTATTTATTGAGTATACTATATTGCTTATTGTCTTCTACTTATCATACCCTTTCATTTGATACCCAGGTCGAGGGGGTTGTGAAGAAAATGGTAATCCGCCCTCTTGAGATGACCGCCATGGATCTAATCAGATATTGAGTATATTATATCGCTTATGGTATTCTACTTATGATACCCTTTCAATTGATACCTATGTCGTGGTGGTGGTGAGGAAATGGTAGTCCGCCCTCTTGAGACAGCCGCCATGGATATAAAGACATAGCTTATTGTATTCTACTTATCATACCCTTTCATTTGATACCCATGTCGAGGGGGTTGTGAAGAAAATGGTAATGCGTCCTCTTGAGGTGGCCTCGGTGGATCTAACTATTTATTGAGTACACTATATTGCTTATTGTCTTCTACTTATCATACCCTTTCATTTGATACCCATGTTGAGGGGGTTGTGAAGAAAATGGTAATCCGCCTTCTTGAGATGACCGCCATGGATCTAACCAGATATTGAGTATATTATATCGCTTATGGTATTCTACTTATGATACCCTTTCAATTGATACCTATGTCGAGGTGGTGGTGAAGAAATGGTAGTCCGCCCTCTTGAGACGGCCGCCATGGATATAAAGACATAGCTTATTGTATTCTACTTATCATACCCTTTCGTTTGATACCCATGTCGAGGGGGTTGTGAAGAAAATGGTAATGCGTCCTCTTGAGGTGGCGTCGGTGGATCTAACTTTTTATTGAGTATACTATATTGCTTATTGTCTTCTACTTATCATACCCTTTCATTTGATACCCATGTCGAGCGAGTTGTGAAGAAAATGGTAATCCGCCCTCTTGAGATGACCGCCATGGATCTAATCAGATATTGAGTATATTATATCGCTTATGGTATTCTACTTATGATACCCTTTCAATTTATACCTATGTCGAGGTGGTGGTGAAGAAATGGTAGTCCGCCCTCTTGCGACGGCCGCCATGGATATAAAGACATAGCTTATTGTATTCTACTTATCATACCCTTTCGTTTGATACCTGTTCAAATACTTTCACATCGAAGAATTACCCTTGGTTATCCTTTTATTTTGGCGGCTCAAAATCCAATCACTGAATCACCTTTAGGGCATTTAATTTTTTATTATTACAGATGAATAACGTTAACTGATGGAGAACAGGTTTAATTACACACTTTCGGAACCACTTGATAAGGAAGCTTGGTCATTTGGCTACTAATGGACATCCATCAAAACATAAACATCATCATATTTGGCCAAGATCACCAGATTAACCATCATCATATTACATTAACATAATAATATAATTTAAGTTTATTATAATTAATTTTGAACTTACGATATTCATTCAAAATTTACTCTGGTAACCCCATCACCTCAATACATGCGTACGTATAAAATCGCATTCCCACTTTTATTATCGAAGCAAAGATCACTTCAAACGTTACGCTTTCTTTTGTATCCCCACTTGAACTTGAAATTCAAGCAAACGATTAAATATTGTTGCGACCGAAACGCTCGCTCTCTCTGCACCGGAGCTTCACCGAGGTAAGTTGATCCTGAACTTGTTCCTTTTTCCTCCTTTTTCTTTTTTTCCCATTACTAACTTTCCTCTGTTGTTGGGTTTCGACCAACAACAGATTTATTAATTTTCCTTGTTGTTGGGATTCGACCATCAACAAGGTTTACTAACCTTTTTCTGTTTTTGGGTTTCGACCATTAACAGATTTACTAATTTTCCTTGTTGTTGGGATTCGACCATCAACAAGGCTTATTAATTTCGTTTGTTTTGGGTTTCGACCATAACAAACTACTAACTTTTCTTTGTTGTTGGGATTCGACCATCAACAAAGATATTAATCTTTACTGTGTTGTTGGGATTCGACCATCAACACAGTACTTCCTTTCCTTGTTGTTTTCATACAACAGTAATTTCCTTTGTTTTGTCATACAAGTTCAAGGTCAACTCTAAAAAACAGGTGAGTACCTCATTTTATATGCTGATAAAATTCTATATATATATTTTTTCTTTTCTCTTTTATTTCTTTTGTGATTCGGTGATTGATTTTATTATTTCTTCGAAATTTTAAACTTCGCGATTTAGTGAACAACGTTGTAGAGGTGATTTTTGCAATTCGATAATTAATTCATAGCTTACATCGTTGACGAGGTGATGAGATTGAATTTATAGTTTTCAACATTGTCGAGGGTGATCCAAATAAATTTTGAGTGAGTCTTCACTTGAATTAATACGTTGTTAAACTTATGAATTGTCAAAAATTTTATCCCTTTTGTATCTTGAAGTTATTAAGAAATTGAATTATAGTTTCCAACATTGTTGAGGGTGAATTAAGTAAACTTTGATCAAATCGTCATTTGACTAAATAATTTGACAAATCTCTAATTTATCAGAAGTTTTGTCCTTTATTGAAATTTGAATTAATAAACTTACTAACTAAACTAATTAACTAAAACTAAATAACTAAATTTGAACTAATTTATATGAACTTGAATTTTATTGAATTACTGATATTTGAATTTTCATGAATAAATTTGAACTGTTATAACTGAATCCTACTTCTTCTTCTTTTTATTTGGTTTTTTTGTTTCTTTACCTTTTTTACACAGGTGTACTGCAGTTAGAGGCGTCCGAGAAATTCCGCTATTCGTTTAAAGTTTTTTTTTGTATAAAAAACATATGGTCCTTCGAGCCGGATGTGTTTCTAAGTGCAGTGCATAGTGTTTAAAAGGAGTCAAGTGAAATTAAAGTTTATCATTTTATAAGATCTTAGTATAAAACATTAATGTGAACCTAGTGCTCAAGACTTTCTATTATCAAGACAAGGTGTTTCATGTCAAGCAATCAAACTCAAGAGAATATTTTCAAACTGTTTACTCGAGTGTTTTTAAGTTGCGTTTATTATTATTATTTTTTCGAGGCAAGTCCCTCACTTATAGCAAGGTCTTACCCACCAAGCTATTTTTATTTCGAGCCTGGTCTTAAAATTTATAATTTTCTTGAGGCAAGCCCCTCACCCATAGCAAGAGGTTATTTTTACATGAGCCTAGTTTTTTACATTTTTATTATTGAAATGTTTCTTGAGTTTAGTTTCAAAAATTAATTTAATTTTCGAGGCAAGCCCCTCACCCATAGTAGGGTCTTACAAACCAAGCTATTTTTATATGAACCTAGTTCTTTCATTTTATTACCGAACATTCGAGCCTAGTCCTCAAGTATATTATTTTCCCGAGGCACAGCCCTCACTTCAATCAATTGTAAGGTTTTCATATCGAACAATTATTCGAGCCTAGTTCTCAAATATTAATTTGCCGAGGCACAGCCCTCACTTCAATCAATTGTAAGGTTTTCATACCGAACAATTATTCGAGCTTAGTTCTCAACTATATTAATTTTCCGAGGCACAGCCCTCACTTCAATCAATTGTAAGGTTTTCATACCGAACAATTATTCGAGCCTAGTCCTCAGCGATACTAATTTCCGAGGCAGGTCCCTCATTTGAGATCAAATAAATTGGAAGGTTTTCATACCAACCCAATTTATTACAGTCTCGAGGCAAGTCCCTCACCTGTTGCAAGGTCTTAAGCACCAAGCAAATTTACATGAGCCTAGTCCTCAACTATAGTATTTTCCGAGGATAGTCCCTCATTTGAGATCAATCAATTGGAAGGTTTTCATACCAACCCAATTTATTACAGTCTCGAGGCAAGTCCCTCACCTGTTGCAAGGTCTTAAGCACCAAGCAAATTTACATGAGCCTAGTAGTAATACTATAGTATTTTCCGAGGATAGTCCCTCATTTGAGATCAAATAAATTGGAAGGTTTTCATACCAACCCAATTTATTACACTCTCGAGGCAAGTCCCTCACCTGTTGCAAGGTCTTAAGCACCAAGCTACATTTACATGAGCCTAGTCCTCAACTATAGTATTTTCCGAGGAAAGTCCCTCATTTGAGATCAAATAAATTGGAAGGTTTTCATACCAACCCAATTTATTACACTCTCGAGGCAAGTCCCTCACCAGTTGCAAGGTCTTAAGCACCAAGCTACATTTACATGAGCCTAGTCCTCAACTATAGTATTTTCCGAGGAAAGTCCCTCATTTGAGATCAATCAATTGGAAGGTTTTCATACCAACCCAATTTATTACAGTCTCGAGGCAAGTCCCTCACCTGTTGCAAGGTCTTAAGCACCAAGCAAATTTACATGAGCCTAGTCCTCAACTATAGTATTTTCCGAGGAAAGTCCCTCATTTGAGATCAAATAAATTGGAAGGTTTTCATACCAACTTAATTTATTACACTCTCGAGGCAAGTCCCTCACCTGTTGCAAGGTCTTAAGCACCAAGCTAAATTTACATGAGCCTAGTCCTCAATTATACCATTTTCCGAGGCAAGTCCCTCATTTGTAATCAAATCAATTGGAAGGTTTTCATACCAACCTAATTTATTACACTCTCGAGGCGAGTTCTCATCTATATCAACTTCTTCCACATCAAGTGTTTATAAGAGTTTAGTTCTTACATATATGCCCATCTATTGGATCAAATTCCAAATTTCTCACCCATTCTCTTCCACCGCAGCGACTACTTGTCCGTGTTGTAAAAATCTCATACATTGTCAACAGGTTCTAAATTTTCAAATCTCTCCCATCAACAGTATGGCATTGTAAAGTCAAACCAATTGTGTTTTAACTGTCTTTCAAAGTCCCACTCCACTTAAAATTGCTCCAGTAAGTTTAGATGCAGAAAATGCGGTAAAACTCATCATACTTTACTACACAAAAATTCTTTACAAAGTTCAACTCCCAAAAAGGTATCAACCATACTTAAATGGATCGCACTCACCACGATCAATAGCTCCTGTGTGCACACCTCGTCCCTTGGCATACATTCCCAAGCCACTACCTATTACAGATTTTGAAAATCTTTCCAGGACCATGACGTTCTCGAAAACTGTTACATGTAAAAAAAATCAGCAATAGGATTAATGGCAAAACTAACTTATCAAATAAAAAAAATGCAAATTTGAAAATAGATCCCTTGCTATTGATCTACAGAAACCTTACCTAAATTAAAATTAACTTCATCTCCTAATAATTCTAATGTTTTATTAGCTCCTCTAAGCCAAGTAAGTAACTCATTAAATTCTACAAATATGTTACCTACAAAACACAAGGATATTTTAATGTACTCAGCTGCTGTGGAGAAACAGTCAGCAGTTAAAACATCACAAGCGTCTCAATGCAAGGAACTATGTCCAACGTCCACCGCAACACCAGTAGCTCCTAATAAAAATAAACGTAGCATAGGAAACCCAAAATCAAATGTTTCTTCGTATTTCATTTATTCTTCAAAATAACCCTCATGTGTATAACTTTATTCAACTTAAATACTTCATCAAATAACTATTATCCCTCTCAAACTCAATAATCCTCGATACATTAATACAACCACCCACAACTGCGCATTGCGCAATCTCAGGGGATGATTTCATATCCTCCTTTAAAATCAGAAGAACCATAATTAACCTACATAACAACTGTCTATAATTTATGCCTTGAGATTCAGTGCCCACATAAAAGAATTCAACTTTCTTTACCGTCGGTAACTTTTATGAAACAACGCAATCATATAAATCTGACACATATAAAATCTGAAAAAAAAAAAAAAAAAAAAAAAAAAATTTTCTCTTTTAACATAATTGATAATTTGCCCTGTACATACGGGTTGCACATTCTCAGTCTGAAAATTGAATTTGAATCCACTTCCTCATACATACATAACCTAATATCAGTTAAACAGATCGCATTTAATTTCAGTCCATCCACTCTGCTTCATGTTCAAGTTTAGTTGTACAACAAATCTCTTCATTAACAGCCTCAATAACCTTGAACTTGAAATTAAGTCAGCTGTAGTTAAATTCCTTGTAATAAAATTAACAGTTGATTATTAACAATTCTGTTATCAAAAAGGCTCTCTCAAATCCCTTTTTTTTATCAATTAATTATTTGTCACAGCTATCTTGGAACAACTCATACCGATCATTACATACATATATACGAAAACGCAGACAAATAATATGGTACAAAGTTCAACAGTCGAGTCATAGGATCATCGTCTCTTACAAAGACGTAACCGAGATCGATAATGAGATAAAAATAAATTCAGGGAATCACCTACATTGAGAGAATTAAAATTCATATTTTGGGCCACTCGCTTGGTTTTTTCAAGGTCTTAGTGAAAATTAAATGGACTACATATGTATTATATCGAAACCTACTACTTGGAGATGATAAAATTTCAATTTCATGCGTTTCTTAAGGATGAGATATTCCCGTGGGATGAATTAACACAATTAGTTTGTATTGTTTTGCTTCCCTTTAGCCAATCCCATTGATCATTTACCTATTCAAGGCTAGAATCATGGTTATTGTTTATTTGCTACTTAGTTTTGAAACGATGAGGACAATTATGCAGAAACACAAACATTTTCGTTTAAATATTTGTTATAAACATCCCGACGTAAAATGGGTCTTCATTTTAGTAATAGAGACACTACTAAATTCAAGGTGTTGCAAAATAGATTAGTAAAAGTTACTCGATTCTAAAGTTATTGTTTATTTATTTATTTATTGCTTCTCTATTCCCTCTTCTCTTATTGTATTTATTTTTTTTTTTTTTCAATTCATCAAGGTCGACTTGGGCTAATAAAGGTTACTGAGTCTAGCGCCATTGTTTCAGTTCATCTATTGTTTCTCCCCTTCCTCTTCTCCCATTTAGTTTCAACACCTCAAGGTGATTTGTTAATTTACTGTTTTGAAACATACCAAAATGTTTCAACGGGGGGGAGTATGTTCAAATACTTTCACAGCGAAGAATTACCCTTGGTTTTCCTTTTATTTTGGCGGCTCAAAATCCAATCACCGAATCACCTTTAGGGCATTTAATTTTTTATTATTACAGATGAATAACGTTAACTGATGGAGAACAGGTTTAATTACACACTTTCGGAACCACTTGATAAGGAAGCTTGGTCATTTGGCTACTAATGGACATCCATCAAAACATAAACATCATCATATTTGGCCAAGATCACCAGATTAACCATCATCATATTACATTAACATAATAATATAATTTAAGTTTATTATAATTAATTTTGAACTTACGATATTCATTCAAAATTTACTCTGGTAACCCCATCACCTCAATACATGCGTACGTATAAAATCGCATTCCCACTTTTATTATCGAAGCAAAGATCACTTCAAACGTTACGCTTTCTTTTGTATCCCCACTTGAACTTGAAATTCAAGCAAACGATTAAATATTGTTGCGACCGAAACGCTCGCTCTCTCTGCACCGGAGCTTCACCGAGGTAAGTTGATCCTGAACTTGTTCCTTTTTCCTCCTTTTTCTTTTTTTCCCATTACTAACTTTCCTCTGTTGTTGGGTTTCGACCAACAACAGATTTATTAATTTTCCTTGTTGTTGGGATTCGACCATCAACAAGGTTTACTAACCTTTTTCTGTTTTTGGGTTTCGACCATTAACAGATTTACTAATTTTCCTTGTTGTTGGGATTCGACCATCAACAAGGCTTATTAATTTCGTTTGTTTTGGGTTTCGACCATAACAAACTACTAACTTTTCTTTGTTGTTGGGATTCGACCATCAACAAAGATATTAATCTTTACTGTGTTGTTGGGATTCGACCATCAACACAGTACTTCCTTTCCTTGTTGTTTTCATACAACAGTAATTTCCTTTTTTTTGTCATACAAGTTCAAGGTCAACTCTAAAAAACAGGTGAGTACCTCATTTTATATGCTGATAAAATTCTATATATATATTTTTTCTTTTCTCTTTTATTTCTTTTGTGATTCGGTGATTGATTTTATTATTTCTTCGAAATTTTACACTTCGCGATTTAGTGAACAACGTTGTAGAGGTGATTTTTGCAATTCGATAATTAATTCATAGCTTACATCGTTGACGAGGTGATGAGATTGAATTTATAGTTTTCAACATTGTCGAGGGTGATCCAAATAAATTTTGAGTGAGTCTTCACTTGAATTAATACGTTGTTAAACTTATGAATTGTCAAAAATTTTATCCCTTTTGTATCTTGAAGTTATTAAGAAATTGAATTATAGTTTCCAACATTGTTGAGGGTGAATTAAGTAAACTTTGATCAAATCGTCATTTGACTAAATAATTTGACAAATCTCTAATTTATCAGAAGTTTTGTCCTTTATTGAAATTTGAATTAATAAACTTACTAACTAAACTAATTAACTAAAACTAAATAACTAAATTTGAACTAATTTATATGAACTTGAATTTTATTGAATTACTGATATTTGAATTTTCATGAATAAATTTGAACTGTTATAACTGAATCCTACTTCTTCATCTTTTTATTTGGTTTTTTTGTTTCTTTACCTTTTTTACACAGGTGTACTGCAGTTAGAGGCGTCCGAGAAATTCCGCTATTCGTTTAAAGTTTTTTTTTGTATAAAAAACAATACCCATGTCGAGGGGGTTGTGAAGAAAATGGTAATGCGTCCTCTTGAGGTGGCCTCGGTGGATCTAACTTTTTATTGAATATGCTATATCGCTTATTGTATTCTACTTATCATACCCTTTCATTTGATACCCATGTCGAGGGGGTTGAGAAGAAAATGGTAACCCGCCCTCTTGAGATGACCGCCATGGATCTAACCAGATATTGAGTATATTATATCGCTTATGGTATTCTACTTATGATACCCTTTCAATTGATACCTATGTTGAGGTGGTGGTGAAGAAATGGTAGTCCGCCCTCTTGAGACGGCCGCCATGGATATAAAGACATAGCTTATTGTATTCTACTTATCATACCCTTTCGTTTGATACCCATGTCGAGGGGGTTGTGAAGAAAATGGTACTGCGTCCTCTTGAGGTGACCTCGGTGGATCTAACTATTTATTGAGTATACTATATTGCTTATTGTATTCTACTTATCATACCGTTTCATTTGATACCCATGTCGAGGGGGTTGTGAAGAAAATGGTAATCCGCCCCCTACCATGCGTACACTTTTTGTTTATCATCGAAATGATAGGAAATGCTATTTGACATCAACAGTGCTGGATTTGACTAACTTGTAACGAATATGTCATATTTTTAGAAATAAATTGCGATTACGATCTCGGCATTCAGTATTTCAAAATTTTACTGTACATTTGTACTGTGAACTACATGTTTTTTATAGTACCTAACGCAATCTGATACCATAGTTGCAGTAAATGAATACATTTTGTTAATCATCTAATGCCATCTAGCATCAACAGTTCGAGTAAACTCTTTTCGACTAACTAGTAGCACCATCTCATTTATTGAGCAATTGAAATAACTTAGAGCGCCATCTGACAGAATAATTTTGAGTACCCACTTTTTTAGACTGAAGGAGAAGAAAAAAGTTCAATTCGAAATGTAAAAAATGTAAAAATAAAGAAAACGAAGAATGATAGGGAAAAAAACTCATGGAATAATAAATTATTTATATTTTGGTTATCGGTTACAAATGAAAAATTACTTATATTGCTTATAAAAAGGTGATAAATCGCATAATTTTATAAAAAAAACACCTTGTTTTCTATGTTTAGGCGTAAACAAGGCATTAGCTGTTTGCCCTTACGAACTCGGCAAACTACCGCTTGCCTTGATTATCCGTCTCACTCGTGTTTTGGTTGACATGGGTAACTTTCCGTATGTGTTAGTTAAACCATTTGAGTTGCCACATGAAATTCAGCGAGCAATTTAGTACAAAAATTTTTAAAAATCAAGGCATAAATGACGTTAATTGGTGTTTTGGGGTGCACTCGCTTGAATAGTGAACTGAAAAAATGTCTTTTCCAAGGAGATTGCCGGACTTAAACGGTCACTCTGTCAGACGACTCCACTCCAAAATTACAATTGAATGAAAAATAAAATAGAAAAAAATCGTGCAATCGATGGGACTCGAACCCGGGACCAATCTTTCGCCGCGATCCAAACTCCCGATTGATTTCCCAAGTCGGCCAAACTTTATATATAAGTTGCGCTTGTAAATTCTCTAGTTAAACTTTCTTGGTCATGTACGTGATCACAAAGAAAAACATTATATACTTCATTTAAAATATTCACAATGGATTTCCTTTATTAAATTCTTTTATTTAACTTGCACTGTTTGTCGTCAAATCTTGGAAGTTAAATTTGACCCACTTCCCGGTTTCGGATAGAGCTGAAATTTTGCATACACGTTTAGTTTGGATGACAATGCAATCTGGCCATTTTGTAAAAATATCAAGATAGCGGTTCCAAAATGGCGCCCGCTTTTATTTTAGTTACACTGTTTGTCGTCAAATCTTGGAAGTTAAATTTGACCCACTTCCCGGTTTCGGATAGAGCTGAAATTTTGCATACACGTTTAGTTTGGATGACGATGCAATCTGGCCATTTTGTAAAAATATCAAGATAGATCCAAAATGGCGCCCGATTTTTAAAATTGTGCTCCGCGGCCCTCTGACATGGGTATCAAATGAAAGGATATGACAGGTAGAACACAATAAGCTATGTGGCGTCATTCCAAATTCAAAATGGCGGCCAACACTTGCACTGTTTGTCGTCAAATCTTGGAAGTTAAATTTGACCCACTTCCCGGTTTCGGATAGAGCTGAAATTTTGCATACACGTTTAGTTTGGGTGACAATGCAATCTGGCCATTTTGTAAAAATATCAAGATGGCGGTTCCAAAATGGCGCCCGATTTTTGAAATTGTGCTCCGTGGCCCTCTGACATGGGTATCAAATGAAAGGATATGACAGGTAGAACACAATAAGCTATGTGGCGTCATTCCAAATTCAAAATAGCGGCCAACACTTACACTGTTTGTCGTCAAATCTTGGAAGTTAAATTTGACCCACTTCCCGGTTTCGGATAGAGCTGAAATTTTGCATACACGTTTAGTTTGGATGACGATGCAATCTGGCCATTTTGTAAAAATATCAAGATGGCGGATCCAAAATGGCGCCCGATTTTTAAAATTGTGCTCCGCGGCCCTCTGACATGGGTATCAAATGAAAGGATATGACAGGTAGAACACAATAAGCTATGTGGCGTCATTCCAAATTCAAAATGGCGGCCAACACTAAATTGCGGAAAGCTTATAATAGTCTAAAAAGTAGAAAATATAACCGATCAACTTCCAATTTTGCACACACTCGTAGTTCGGGTGGTTAATGTGTATGAATGATGAGATGAATAGTTGAGTTAAGGGTGAGTTGATAATAAGGAAGCAATACACGTTACAAAAAATCACAAACAAACACAGAGATGCTGCTGTCAACTAAATTCAACTACTCAAATACTGAACTCATGTCCGTATGCATAATTTCAACTAAACCCAGGTAGCAGAGCTGAGTCGAGTTCAGTCAACCTTAACCCAACTCGACTCCCGTTTACATGTAGTTAGACTTGGGTTCAACTTGAGTTCAACTCATCATGTATAAATACTAAATGCAATCTGACCTTTTTGTAAAAAAATCAAGAAGACGGTTCCGAGATGGCGGCCGTTTTTGCAATTATGTTCCACCGAGCCCACGACATGGGTATCAAATGAATACAGTAAACTGTGTGACGTAATTTTAAATCTAATAGAATTGCCATCATAAAATGGCGGAATACATACATATAATAAACTAAAAAGTAGAAAATAAAATAAATGGTTAAAAAAAATTTTTAAAAAAAATTCTTTACATTAACTAAAAAATGTACTGAAAAGTAAAAAATAAAAAATATTTTAAAGAAAGCGTGAAATTTCAATTTTAATGAAAAAGTTAATTAAAAGAATGGCGCATTTTTCATCAAAAAATTTTGTTAGAATTTGAAATTAACAAAGCAAAAAATTGAGGGTTATTGTAAATCTCACGCGATTTACAGTTATATTTTCAATTTTTGATGAAAAATGCGCCATTCTTTTAATTAACTTTTTCATTAAAATTGAAATTTCACGCTTTCTTTAAAATATTTTTTATTTTTTACTTTTCAGTACATTTTTTAGTTAATGTAAAGAATTTTTTTTAAAATTTTTTTTTAACCATTTATTTTATTTTTAAATTCTTTTATTTAACTTACACTGTTTGTCGTCAAATCTTGGAAGTTAAATTTGACCCACTTCCCGGTTTCGGATAGAGCAGAAATTTTGCATACACGTTTAGTTTGGATGACAGTGCAATCTGGCCATTTTGTAAAAATATCAAGATGGCGGTTCCAAAATGGCGCCCGATTTTATTTAACTTACACTGTTTGTCGTCAAATCTTGGAAGTTAAATTTGACCCACTTCCCGGTTTCGGATAGAGCTGAAATTTTGCATACAAGTTTGGTTTTAATGACAATACAATCTGGCCATTTTGTAAAAATATCAAGATGGCGGTTCCAAAATGGCGCCCGATTTTTGAAATTGTGCTACGCGGCCCTGTGACATGGGTATCAAATGAAAGGATATGACAGGTAGAACACGATAAGCTATGTGGCGTCATTCCAAATTCAAAATGGCGGCCAACACTTACACTGTTTGTCGTCAAATCTTGGAAGTTAAATTTGACCCACTTCCCGGTTTCGGATAGAGCTGAAATTTTGCATACACGTTTAGTTTGGATGACAATGCAATCTGGCCATTTTGTAAAAATATCAAGATGGCGGTTCCAAAATGGCGCCCGATTTTTGAAATTGTGCTCCGCGGCCCTCTGACATGGGTATCAAATGAAAGGATATGACAGGTAGAACACAATAAGCTATGTGGCGTCATTCCAAATTCAAAATGGCGGCCAACACTTACACTGTTTGTCGTCAAATCTTGGAAGTTAAATTTGACCCACTTCCCGGTTTCGGATAGAGCTGAAATTTTGCATACACGTTTAGTTTGGATGACAATGCAATCTGGCCATTTTGTAAAAATATCAAGATGGCGGTTCCAAAATGGCGCCCGATTTTTGAAATTGTGCTCCGAGGCCCTCTGACATGGGTATCAAATGAAAAGATATGACATGTAGAACACAATAAGCTATGTGGCGTCATTCCAAATTCAAAATGGCGGCCAACACTAAATTGCGGAAAGCTTATAATAGACTAAAAAGTAGAAAATATAACCGATCAACTTCCAATTTTGCACACACTCGTAGTTCGGGTGGTTAATGTGTATGAATGATGAGATGAATAGTTGAGTTAAGGGTGAGTTGATAATAAAGAAGCAATACACGTTACAAAAAATCACAAACAAACACAGAGATGCTGCTGTCAACTAAATTCAACTACTCAAATACTGAACTCATGTCCGTATGCATAATTTCAACTAAACCCAGGTAGCAGAGCTGAGTCGAGTTCAGTCAACCTTAACCCAACTCGACTCCCGTTTACATGTAGTTAGACTTGGGTTCAACTTGAGTTCAACTCATCATGTATAAGTACTAAATGTAATCTGACCTTTTTGTAAAAAAATCAAGAAGACGGTTCCGAGATGGCGGCCGTTTTTGCAATTATGTTCCACCAAGCCCACGACATGGGTATCAAATGAATACAGTAAACTGTGTGACGTAATTTTAAATCTAATAGAATTGCCATCATAAAATGGCGGAATACATATAATAAACTAAATAGTAGAAAATAAAATAAATGGTTAAAAAAATTTTTTTAAAAAAATTCTTTTCATTATGAAAAAGTTAATTAAAATAATGGCGCATTTTTCATCAAAAATTGAAAATATAACTGTAAATCGCGTGAGATTTACAATAACCCTCAATTTTTTGCTTTGTTAATTTCAAATTCTAACAAAATTTTTTGATGAAAAATGCGCCATTCTTTTAATTAACATTTTCATTAAAATTGAAATTTCACGCTTTCTTTAAAATATTTTTTTTTTTTTACTTTTCAGTACATTTTTTAGTTAATGAAAAGAATTTTTTTAAAATTTTTTTTTAACCATTTATTTTACTATCATTAACACATTTTCAATTTTGTTTGTTTGTTCATTTCACTTTAAATTTAAATATAATTCAACTTTATTTCTTAATTGTTAATTATCTCATATTTCCAACTTCATTAATACTTCAAACAATTTCATTAATTTAAAAAATATTCAAAAGAAAGGGAATGAAACTCAGCTTCTTTAAATTTTATTATTCTGTCTCCTATAGTTCATAAACCCAATTAGCTCACCTCAAAGTATTGTGCCTAGGTTTCCTGTCTCCCACGTCCAGCGATGGTGATGGTGAAACGAAAAGTGATCTTCTCTCGGTGACTTTCTTCCTGACCTCTTGGGAAGGATCCGTTTGACCCTGATGTCCTTGTCTTCGATATTTTCGGTGGGAATGGTGTTAAATTCTCCACATTTCCGGTGCACTTTGAGATGGTCTAGACCTGGTCGGCAGGGCCGGATTTATATATTGCGGGGCCCCAAGCACAACCTCGTGATGGGGCCCCTCTACAATGACTCCCGTTTAGTTTTACATTTATTGTTTTAGTCGCAAAACTATGACGGTTGTATATTTGATTCGCAAAAGAATATTATCCAAACATTATGGCCAAACAATTTTTTACTTCCCTTTTTTCTAAAGACGAACCAAACAAAATATAAAAGGCGCGGGGCCCCTTGAGGGTAGGGGCCTCAAGCAATTGCTTGTTTTGCTTGTTGGCAAATCCGGCACTGCTGGTCGGTAAGGTAGACTTAGACCACTAGGACTAATCATATGTATGGCCTTTGACACATCCGTGGTGTCATCAATTTGTTTACGTGGGGATGAAAACATTCGGGTTCAATCTTTTCGTGGATAGTTAATGATTGTAAGGGCTCATTCCGCAACAATTGGTTTTTTCAATATTCCGCCAAAAAAATTTCAACATAAAAGTCTAATCTAGTAATAATAATAACAAAACAGACATTTCTGACAATTCACATCTACAGTGATAAAAATGTGTGTCAACACATTTTGTAAGCTAATTCAGCCTACTGGTACGTGGTTGGTTTTCTCATTGGAGATTAGGCATAACTCTACAAAGCGATGAGAGAATTCGGCATCCCCAACAAATTGACAAGACTATGTATAGGTTGACAATGACCAATGTGTCAAGCCAAGTAAAGCTATCCGGAACACTGTCCAGACCAATCAACATCTATAATGGACTGCGACAAGGGGACGGTCTGGGCTGCCTCCTTTTCAATCTGGCGTTAGAGCAAGTGATCCGAGATTCGGGCGTGAGATCAAGGGGTACAATCCTCCACAAGTCCACCTAATTACTGGCTTACGCAGACGACATTGGCATCATTGAAAGAACAACAACAGCTGTACAAGATTCACTCAGATTGAGCAAGCGGCAGGAAATCTGGGACTGCACATTAACGAAAGCAAAACAAAGTACATTTTGGCCTCGTCTACAAGAACACCTAACATTTGTCCCACAAGCAAGGTAGAGGAAAACGAGTTTGATGTGGAACATCATTTACCTACCTTGGGTCAATAGTAGCAGCCGACAAAAGCATGGAAGAAGAAATACGCGCATGACTGCTAAAAGCCAACAAAGCCTACTACAATCTCTCAAGGCTCTTTAAAACCAAGTATCTAACCATATCGTCTAAACTTTTACTATATAAGACGATGGTCTTACCGGTTCTCACATATTCATGTGAAACGTGGGTGTTTAGCAAAAAGCACTCAAACCTCTTGGTCGTATTCGAGAGGAAAGTATTTCGGAGGATTGTTGGCCCCGTATGTGAGGAAAAACGATTCCGGAGACTCTACAGTGACCAGAATACGAGCGCTATCGCGACATATGTAGATGTTGTTAAGAAAATAAAGCATGGTAAATCAAAAAGCAAAAAATAATTTTGTAGGTAGTTTTTATTGCTGTAGCCACTAACTTAAATGAAAGAAAGCGTGGCCCGTTAACGAAATGTTCCAGTAATAATACAATAAGAATATAGGTAAAGAGTGCCGAAGAGAAAAGCGATCCAGCAGAACAAACAATATTTTTTCTATTTCCCTTGATTATTTGTAAACAAAGTTGAAGTAATAAAAATACATAAAACAAAATTTGAGTACAAAATCATAAGGCATAAATGTAAAAAAACGAAAATTTTGAAAATGTACGTAAAATAAAATAAAATATTTCATAGAATCGACTTTCTTTGTTTGCAGTGGCCGGTGGCTGTGCACATGTAAACTTTTTTTAACTTCCCAGAATAGGGAAGTTATTGTAATCGGTCCAAAAATCGAAATCGAAATTTTCAACGTATTTTCATTTTTGAAGGTCCCAATAGCATTTTAAGCAAAAATTTGGGAAGAAGTATGTATGTCTGTGTGTGCGTACGTATGTGGTCATTTTTTCTTGCACGATATCGCGCGAACTATAAAATTTAACGACTACGTTGAGGTGATTGTTCGAAGCGCATTAAAAGAAAAATGATCTGAAAAGCTTTTTATAAAAGTTGGTCGAGTCGTTTTTTGGTTGAAACGACATAAGTGATTTTTGCACCCACGAAATATCGCGCGAGCCATAAAAGATATCGACTCAGTTGAGGTACCATTCGCAGAATATTAACGAAAATATGATCTGAAAAGATTTTCATAAAAATCGGACGAACCATTTTTTTGTTTAAATGACGTTCGTGATTTTTGTACCTGCACGATACTGCGCGAACGAAAACTATATCAACTTCTTTGAGGTGCGAAAAGAGGAATATTAACGAAAAATACTCTGGAAAACATTTCATAACTTTCGGTCGAGCCTTTTTTTGTTTAAATGGAAAAACTTTGGCTGTCAGAAAGACCTTAAATTGATATTTTTTGCTTATATCTAATAAAATCGATGGAATGAGACCCGATCTAAACGAAGTGTTTTTTTTGGGTTCTGCAAAGCGATAGCTTTCCAACAAAACATCACTTGTCAAAATTCGACAATATTTAAAAATCGTGCAAAAATTACGTTCCTCTTCTTCTTTACACTCCTTAAATCCCTCATGGGACATAGGGCGGAAACAGTTGGCCTCCAGTGGACTCTGTTTTGCGCGGCAGCTCTCAGCTCCGACCAGGATCTCCCAATTGTTGCGGCTTCTGCTAGTAGGGTTCTCCTCCACCTTGTTCTAGGTCTTCCGACTTGACGGGATCCTTGCGGATTCTAGTCAAGGGCCTGTTTGGATTGATTTTCGTTTTCGTGTCGCAAGGTGTGGCCAGCCCAATTCCATTTCCTTCGCCTGATTTGGTCGTCTATCCTTTCTTTGCCGGCATGGCGCCATAGTTATTCGTTTGAAATTTTATCTTACCAACGCATTTTTAGGATACGACGCAGGCATTTGTGAAGTCTTGTAGGCGCCCTGTGATGAATTGGGTGACTTTCAATGAAGAAGTAAAATTGTTATTTTGTTTTTTCTGCTAGTTTGTTGTAAATATAGAATTTTTCAAACCTCGTGACATTCTGCGCATCTACCCCAGCAAAGCTCTTAAAAATGTTTAAAAGCTTGGACCAAGCTCCATTTAACTCCTCCTATCAAATCACTTGCTGCCATTTAATCAGTGGCGACTGCGTATTGCTACAGGGAGGTGTATTTTTCTGGGACAAATTATAAATCAAAAACGCCCCTTTTTATACATTTTTTTATTTCAAGGTTTTTGTATTTTACACATTTTATACAGAAATAATTTGTAGCAATTTCTACTAAATAAATACAAAATTTCTGTTTTTATCACTTTGATTATTAAATTGTTGACGTTTTCCGCCAGTCGCATTCGCGCTTCTGCCTGGGGAGGTTGCGCCGCTTGCGACTGCAAAGAACTATCATTTTATGAATGAAAAAGCTCATGTATTCAAAAGAAATTTTGTCAAAATTTTTATTAAATTATTTTAAATTTAGGGATGAGAAATATTTTGCATAACTATAGTAAAATTATGCTTATTATGATGAATAAACTGGCTTGGTTGAGCAGGAGTTTTACATGTATTTAAAAGCTCTGTTCAACACATATAAAGATAAATTAACTTTATTCATTTCTCATATGCACATCCCTTCCCAATTATTTTGTTGAGTTTTTTCTGTGTTTGTTGCCGTTTTAACTAAATAGAGGGGAAATGATAGAACAATATATAAAAAGGATAAATAAAAAGAATAAAAAAAAGTCAAATAAATATTAAATAAGTAATTTATTGAAATCTTCGACATTCGCTCCCTGGCAACCTGGAACCTGTAATGACAGAAAGAAAGCACCGCATGAGCCATGAATTAGAAACAAAAGCTAAGTAAGGATTTTTGTCTAACGTCTATAGCTACTCGGCAGCTCCTGCTCAACACAGCAGCGGAACCACGAAAACTTGCCCACACACCTACTGGGGAACCGGCGTAAGCTTCGTACCCACGGCTGAGTGTTGAAATGGAACATCGAATGGACCCGGCGGCTCCTCTCACGCACACTTCGGCCTATGTGCAACCGACGGCGGCCTCACACCCTTTAGCCCTTCGGGGGAGTCTGGCCGAAAAGCGAGTTCACACACAAGCGCGAAGAGGGACACTAACACACCGCCACACACAATTCGATGCCGAGTCGCAACTTTATAATCAAAGAAATAACCATTAACTACTGATTATGTAACATAGTTTTAACCAAGCAGTCACATAGAAAACTTAAAAGCATTGCCTTCCATGTGCCTGCTTTCCGGCTAAAGCAACAATAAAAGGCTCCGTGAAATACTCACTCTGTACCGACTTGACTTGTTGGAAGTTCCCCACAGACTGCTCGGTCTGATTTGCTGTCAACGCCACCAATTAGCGGCGTTTTCATATGAACTACTTCTAACTACTATGCCTTGCTACTTTGATTGCTACTTTGCCATATATTGGATTGCTTACCCAATTTCTTTACAAATATTTATAAAATTTGACAACGAGGTGCGCAGAACTGCTCAAATTTTTTGTATCACAGTTTGAAAAAATCTATACTTCCGAGATTACAAGAGATCAACAAAGAACTTGTGCTTTAAGTACCATTTATTAGGTTTTTACTGACGCTTTTCTGAACATTTTACTATGCATAAATAATTTTGAAAAGTATGGTAGACCAGGGTCAGTTGAAACAGGGTATGCTTATAATTCAAAAACTAAAAGGGATAGCAGGCGGCGTGCAATGAATGAAAGGCACAGCTTTTGGGTGGGAACGTGTCCATTTAAGTTTCATTCCACGTTAAGAGTATCATACGCGAGTGAGTGCTGTCATTTTTTTGCATGCAAAAGTAAGTATTTTTGTTGCTGTGCTTTTGGTTTTTATTCCAAAAATATACCAGGTGCGGCCATTATAGTTTTTAACGTAATAACATTGGCTATTACCTTAAAATAAGCTTAATTCTTTTTTAACTGAATGGTATATTTTGGAAGTTATGACGAAAAATTTTCTAAAAGATGGCTCGGGTACGGTTGTAACATTTTTTTCGGGGTCGGATGAAACGTTTCATTCGACCCCATTACAACCGACCCCATGTTTTTCGAAACGGTTGAAGTTGTGTTTTGTATTTCAGATGCCAAGAAAACGTGTAAGAAAAACTACTAAAAGGCAGAGTGATATGTCTCAGTATGTACAAGCATATGAAGGAGAGCATTAGCTTAGCGCATTTATGAATAGAAATCCAAAACTTTCTATTAGAGCTGCCCAAGCCACTAGCTTGTCAAGGGCAACTAGTTTTAATAGGACGAATGTTGATGCGTTCTACGATAATTTGCAAAAAGTTATGGACGGCGATAATTTCGAGCCACAAAATATTAATAATGTGGACGAAACGGAGGTAACTACTGTCCAGACTCCTAATAGAGTGGTGGCCAGACGTGGTTCTCGCCAGGTTGGATCGCTAACTTCAGCGGAGCGGGGTACACAATAGCTTTCGCTGCGAGCGCTTTGGGAAACGTGATACCTCCTCTCTTTGTATTCCCACGTGTTCGAAACCAGGGTCATTTCATAAGAGACGAACCATTGGGCGCAATAGGAATAGCAAACCCTTCGGGTTGGATGCAAGACGATGGTTTTTTATTATTTTTGCAACATTTTCAAAAACACACAAACTGTTCAACTGCACATAAAATATTACTTGTGTTAGACAACCATCCCTCTCACATTCATATAAATGCTCTGGATTTCTGCAAAAATAACGGAATCATATTACTCTCGTTTCCGCCACACTGCTCGCACAAGTTACAACCATTTGATCGATCAGTATATGGACCATTTAAAAAGTTTAAATTCGCAGGGTGATGCTTGGATGCGAAACCGCCCTGGTAAAACAATGAGCATATATGTATGACATACCTGGTATTGTCGCTACTGCTATGCCATTAGCTCTCACTCTAGTCAATATTCAGTCTAGCTTTAATAAAACTGGCATTTATCTATTTAATCGCAACATTTTTACTGATCTTGATTTTGAGCCTTCTTTTGTCACTGATCGACTAAATCCGAATGAAGCCAATCCGATGGATGACAATATTTTGCTTGCAAATACATTTGAAATGAATACTGAACAAGACAACGATAATCCTACGCCGACTCCTATTTTGCATCAACAGACAAATTTCGATGCAGACGATGATGAACACACGCCAAATATGAATGATGCAATTTGCGAATTTAATAACAAATCATGTTCAATTGAGATGTTAGAAGTTGCTCAAGTAAATCCAATCTTAAAGCCTGTTCAGTCTTCTCTAGCCCCCCAACACATGCAAACGAAAGAAATGCAGATAGTCGAAAAGATTCGCCGAAACCATCTACGAGCACTGAAGCCGTTTCACCTGAAATAGTAAAACCTTACTCAAAAGCCCCACCCAGATAGACGACAAAGAAGGGAAAAAGTGAAAATCTACAATATATACAGATACGCCGGAGAAGGATGGAGTTTGGGCTAGGACAGCAAAGTGTGCGGACGTGTGCTGTTCCGGTCCCTGAAAAACGCGCCGAAGAAAAAAAAAATAAAAAGCAAAACATATGAGGGGTATTCACTCTTTGATGTATTTTATTTCAAATAGCAAGTTTGTAGCATTTTTTACAATGAAGAATGAGCACCCTGTATCATAATATCAATACTCCCTTGTAAAATTTCTGTCAGCTGATTAAAATGACAACTCTGCTCTGCCTGTCTAATCAGATTTCGAGTTGGGATAATTTATTATTAGCGATAAAAATGCCGAGACAAAGCATAAAGGCTAGTATAATAAAATTTTTAATTAATAATTGCGTTGATGAAATGTCTTTAATTATGGATACAGGATATGGATATTTTTATATTTAGTTTTGCATCTACATGAAAGTTTTATTAGATGATGAAGATTACTCAGAGATCATTTTGGATGAGCTGTACGAGGATCTCTTTTTAGTACTTGCTTGTCGTAGAGGTGTCGAAACTGTTGTTCCAAAATCTTTGCACTGGTCATATAATATATTAACGCAACTAGATGAAGGCAGATTTATGCAGATGCTACGGGTCAACAGACAACAACTCGAAATAATTGTTGGTCTTATTTCTCAAGACGCTGAGTTTCATCGAAAGCGTTCGTGTGAACAATTTCCTGTATCATTTCAGTTGGCAATCGTTCTCTACAGGCTTGGTTCTTCAGGAGAAGGGGCTTCTTTGAGGAAGATCGCCACAATATTTGGCATTGGAGATGGAGGTACTATTGCGAAAATAACAGCGCGCGTTTTTAGAGCAATATTAAATTTATGAGCAAAGTACATTTTTTGGCCTGATAAAGCTGAAAGAACTGCCATAGTTACAGCGACAAGCAATGAGCTCCCTTTCTGTATCGGATACATCGATGGAACAGAAATTCCCTTAGCAGAAGCTCCGGTGCTTTCCCCCGTTTCATTTTTTTTCTAGAAAGCATCAATATTCTATCAAGGCACAGGTAGTTTGTGACCACAAGCTTCGCATTCGAAATGTTGTTGTCGGAAGCCCTGGCAGTGTTCATGACGCCAAAATTTTTACAAACTACAGGCTGAACAAGGAGAAGACGAAGTTTTTTTCGTCGCACCAACGGTTAGCTGCAGACTCTGCATATCCACTTTCAAATACACTGACTCAAAAATGTGTTGCAATGTTTTGGAAATTCAATTATTTGTCCTATCCTATTCACACAAGGATCGGAAGATGTATGAATGGGATAATGTAGTTTTTACTAAAAACAACATTATCCCAGTCATCCTGCGCCCAATATTTGTGTAATAAGTCAAGGACAAACAATTTAATTTCCAAAACATTGCAACACATTTTTGAGTGAGTGTATTTTGATAACCCCCTACAGGAACAATTCAAATCGTATGAACAAAGATAAGCGAAAGGCATTTAATCTTAGACACAGCAAATATAGAGTAAGAGTAGAACACACTTTTGGTTTTCTGCAAGAAAACTTTTGTAGCCTTAAACAACTAAAAATGCGCATTCATTCAAAGGAAAATCATGCATTCTGTTGTGAATGGTTCATCGTTTGCTGTATCTTGCACAATATTTTGATCTACGAAAGTAATCTAGAAATACCAATAGTGGATAACTTTAACACTGAAAACCCGGATAGTGAAGACAATATTCCAGAATATGAAACACTTCAGGAAAAGGAAAAATACGAAATTAAACGACAAGCACTATGTTCTTTATTGTTTAATCAATAAAGTTCAAATTTTATTATTTGGTTAATAAGTTCAAATTCAATCCTTGTTTATATTCTGTTTATATTTGCACTCGATTTCATACATTGCAATCCTCTCTTTATATTCGAGTTCCATTTTTTTTTTCAATTTTACATCTTTTTCGAGTTCGAGTCTTCTCAGAATAAGTTCTTCTTTCTTGAATTCAAGTTCCGCTCGAAAACGTTCTTCCTCAATCTCCATTCTTCTTTTCTCTATTTGAATTTCATTTTGAAACTTTTCTTTCTCCAATTCCAGCTTTTTACGTTGGATGTCCGTTCTCTCTGTCTGAATCTGTGATAATTGTGAGAGCCCTGTTTTCGGAACAGCCTTTTTCAACTTCTCCGCGAAGGAATGTACATTCTGTTGCTCCTTTGAGATCTTATTAGGGGCAGATGTTATCACATCTTCTTGAGCTGGTGAAGTTGAGGATCTTTCACGAGGTGTGGAATGGATGGAAAGTTCTTGAGGATCAGATCTTGCGTAAATTGATTCAAAATTTACAGGATAGGAATCTGAGGAAGCAGAAGGGAATAAAAACACCGGGGAAGAACAATGAAAACTCCCACTGCCATCGCAATCAGCATTATGTGCTGTGTTCTCTTCCAAGAAGATCGTGTCTGCTGTGTCGAATGAACATAATTCATTGTTGTTTTTCTCAGATTTAGCACCAAAGATCTCATTTATCATTCCATAATGAGGACATATTTTGACAACTTTGGCTGTTAAGAGAGGAGTTGTAACATCATGAAAAAACAACTAACGTCTTATTACCTTTAATACTCAAAAGCTCCTTTTCAGATTGTAAAATCCCAACCCCAGTTGATGTCCTCCACTTTTCTGCTTTTAAGTACGATTGCTTCATGTTTCTTACTTTCCACCGTAACAAATCCCATGTTGTTCCGACTTCAGGGTTCTGTTCAACAAATTTTCTGTAAAAAATTTGCGCGGTTGGCTTCTAAACATAGTAAGAAAGTGGTATTTCGTCCATTCGAAACGTTAATGAAATCTACCTCAAATTCCTGCTCATCTTTTAAAAAATCGAGAATTTTGACCTCTTCCTCTATAGTCCACTTTTTGTTTGGTTTGCTTCGCTTTCTTTTTGTATTTGGAGGATTCGAAGACCCATCACTAAGGAAAAATCTTGAAGTGGAATGTTTGTAATATGAGGTACCTACTTTCACTAACCTTGAAAACAATTTGAAAATACAATTTAAAATGTCATTGAATCATCTGAGAAAAAGATAATACAAGGGTGTAATTTTGAAATGCTAGAGGCGTCGCCTATTGCTAACTTTTACATCTAACGTAAAATATGTCAAGTGGTTTTTGTTGTTGCAATTGTAATTTGATACAACCTTGTAAGAATTTGCTAAGATACAAGGCCAAATACACCGAAGAGTGAATACCCCTATTGTGAACTCTGAAAAAGAAAAAAAAAATTGTGGAAAAACTAAAAACGTGCACAAAAAACACACAATAAAAAAACAGTGTCATAAAAAACGAGCGCAGTCTAAAGGCCCCCATACACGGTCAAATTGGCTGTACAACCAGATTTTCATCAAACCTATAAGCGCAATGTATTTTGATCGGCCGACCGGCCCACAATCGATAGTTTTGGTTGTACAACCGCACTTCGCTGTACAACAAATTGGACCGTGTATGGGGGCCTTAACGCGAAGGCCCATAACCCTTCACTAGACACGACCGGACCGACGAACGGCGCAAGTAAGTACCCTTGCTCCCTACCTTCTCTCGCATCTTGGTCCTGCAGGTGCCGCGGTAAAATCTGTCGGTCGATAAAATTTGCCCCGTCTCCAAAGGCATAACACTTTGACGCGGACAAATTTTATTGACTCTGATGGTTGCGGCAAATGTAATGCCGGGAAATATCCTCGAAAACGTAGCGATTGAGCCCGCGCAACCGAAGTCCCGTTACAAGTCAAATTTTGCTATTGATTGTTGTAACATTCGTGGACTTCATGTGAAATTTTCTTTTGTTGAGTGCCACTTATCGACTTATAAACCCCCAATCTTCGCACTTAATGAAACCCAAATATCACCCGATACTGACTTAGGTCAGTACCAGGTGTCGGGGTACACTTTAGTGCACAATCTCTCCCCCCATAGGGGTATTGCCATATTTTTTAGCGATGACGTGGCTTATTAGAAAATATTTTCAAACACGACTTCAGATTTTAACTATCTTTGGGTTAAAATCATACTCCAAAGCCACGTCATATTCTTCTGCTTCCTATACAGAAGTCCTAACATAAGTAACGAAGCCTCCACTTCATCTTTTGATACCATTTCCGAACAAATCTCGGGATTTTTGTCGTCCAATCCTGAGTGTGAAATCATCGTTGCGGGTGATTTCAATGTTCACAACGCAAAATGGCTGACTTACTCAAATGGCACCAGTGTTTCTGGCAAGGACGTCGAGCTCTTTGCAGACGCCAATAATTTGCATCAAATTGTGGATCATCCTACAAGAGTCCCTGATGTTGCTGATCAAGGAACCTATCTCCTTGATCTTTTTTAACTTCTCATCCACCGCGTTACTCCGTCGAAGTGATTCACCTCTCGGCAATTCGGACCACTCCTTAGTTAGGGCTAGTTTCCCATTCAAATTTCCCACCCCTCCCAAACCAGCTAAAAGAACTGTATGGCATTATGGGAAGGCCAATTGGCTGGGGCTTATTAATTTTTTCCAATCTACTGACTGGAGCCAGTGTTTCCGAAACAAAAACGTTAACTCTGCCGCTATCCGTATCTCTAGGATCATACAGGCAGGAATGCATTTGTTCATTCCTCATTCTACCAAATCTGTGAAGGCTAGGCCCAACAGATGGTTTAATCAGGAGTGTATGAATGCAATCAGCAATAAAGAAGCCGCCTTTCGAGCTTACAAGAGCTCCCCGAGTGAATCGCTCCGTGTAGAGTATATAAAACTAAGAAATTCCTGTAAAGTCACCATAAGGAATGTCAAAAATTCATTTGACAACAAGCTGAGAAGTAGACTCCTTAATGCAACCTCTGGTAGCAAGAACTTCTGGTCCTTGGTAAGCTCCATTAAGAAGAATTTCACTTCATCCACAACTCCTTCATTCATTCACGATAAGAAGGTGATAACAGATAGAAAATCCAAGGCCGATTTATTAGCATCTCTGTTTGCTTCCAATTATTCTTTACCCCAAACTGATATGCTACCCCCGGTTCTCGAGCACAGCTCCCATTTAATGGACAGGGTTTTCTTCAGGACTCGCGGGGTGTACAGGTGCCTCAAGGAGCTCGATATCAATAAATCCACTGGACCCGATAATGTACCCCCTATCGTCTTAAAACAATGCGCCTCACCTTTAGCTAAACCTCTGCGCAAACTTTTTGCACTATCATACTCTTCCGGAGTCTGTCCAGACTCTTGGAAACTTGCCCATGTACAGCCAATACCGAAAAAAGATGACTCCAGCGACCCCTCTAACTACCGCCCAATAGCAATTACTTCTATTCTCTCCAAAACAATGGAGACGATAATCAACAAAAAACTTATGGGATATCTAGAATCCAACCTACTCATAAACGACAGACAGTATGGCTTCCGACACAGAAGATCCACTGGCGATCTTTTAGTTTATCTTATAGAACACCTCAGTCGAAGTTTGCATGGATCAGGTGAATCCAGTCTGGTTGCTTTGGATATCTCCAAGGCTTTTGATAGAGTTTGGCACTTAGCCTTGTTAGCTAAACTCAAAGCTATTGGAACCGACTCACTTTTACAGAAGTGGATTGGGAATTTCCTTTCCGGCCGTTCAATTAAGGTAGTATTGGATGGCATCAAATCTGAACCCCACCCTATCTCTGCGGGGGTCCCCCAAGGGTCAATTTTATCACCAGCCCCATTTCTTATCTTTATAAATGATCTACTTTCAATCCCCTCCAACCCACTTCTCAGCTTCGCTGACGACAGTACCCTGCGTTACTCTTACAGCTACAATACAAGACAGACTCATGCCAGATCCTGTCCTGATAATCGTGAACTAATGTTCAACTCTATTAATTACGACATTGAACTTATTATAGAGTGGGGAACAAAGAATCGTGTCGAATTCAACCCCTCCAAAACCAAGTACTGTCTTATTTCAAAGAAAATGATCAACACCTCACCATCCTTGACAGTGGATGGCGTGGAACTAAAGGCCGACCCATCCCTACACATCTTAGGCGTGACATCAACCAAAGACTTGCGATGGAATGACCACATATTCCAAATCCCTGAACAAGCATCCCAGTGCTTGGGATTTCTTAAGAGGTGCAAGTTCCTCCTCCAGCCATCGGCCCGCGCTCTTATTTATAAATCCTACATTCGGCCTCTTCTCGAATATAACTCCTTGTCTGGGTCGGCGCGTCGATAACCACCTTTGCATGGTTAGATAAGGTCCAAAAAAAGGCCCTTAAATTAATTGATGACGACACCGCCTGCTCCACCATCGACCCCTTGAGCCATCGTAGGAATGTAGCAGCACTAACAAAATTTTATCGCTACTATTATAGCGACTGTTCCTCCGAAATTAACGCTCTCCTGCCTCCACGGCAATCTTATAACCGCAACACCAGATTAGCCCACTCGTCTCATTCCCTTTACCTGCAACTCTCTCTTTCACGCACTCAACAAGATATGAATTCGTTTGTAAATAGAACAACTCGACTGTGGAATAATCTCTCGCAGTCAGTATTTCCGAGCTCCTACAACATCCAAGAGTTCAAACGCGGGGTTCATCTCCACCTTCTTCAACACCCCTTCACACCCCCATAACCCTTAACCTATTCCCCCCGTACTAAGCCTGCTGCTAGACATTGCACCATGACGTGACAAACGACATGACGGACTGGTAGTACAAAGGGTGATTCTTGAGTTTAGCACTGCCACATAAAAAAAACAAGAAAGTAAACAGAGGAAATAGTACAGTCAAATTAAGCCGAAAAAAGCGAAATATCGGAAATGGTCGGGTACAGGCTGAAAATTGGCACAGAGCTTCCTTTTAGGGTTCTTAATAAGGGGTTATAAAGTCTACCGATTTTCTACCCCGAGAACCTTTCTTTTTAGGGGGTTTTAGGGTCAAAATATCTGTTTTTTGCAAATGCCTCTGAAACCGTAAGTCCTATCATAAAAAATGTTCACAAAGTTTGTAGCTTATACGATTTTCTACAAAAAATGTTATTATACATTTTCCCGTACGTGAAAATGTACCCTAAGGGGTTGAAATGGGGTTTATCCAAACCGCTAAATTTATAATGCTGAAATTTTGACAGTGCATCCCTACGATGTCCGTCCGTGATACATCCACTATAAAACGATTTTTCGAAATTCATCCCCTAAGGGAGTGAAATGGGGTTTGCCCAAACCCCTGGAGCTATAGGGCTGAAATTTTGATAGTGCATCCCTATAATGACGTGGACATCCACTTAGGAGCGATTTTTTGTAATTCATCCCCTAAGGGGGTTAAATGGGGTTAACCCAAACCGCTCACAGTGGGCTGGCCCATACGACAAAAATCAAAAAATCAACTCTTTAGTTTGTCACTTTCATGGTTCAATAAAGCTTGTACAAGATCCGTATATTATGAAAACATACAAATTTAGAATTTCGAAAATCATTCTCAGTGTTATTTTGCAACACAAAGCGTACGTATTCTGATTTTTTCAAATTAGTGTTTAAAGTGACTCATCGGACGCCTTCTATTGTTTTAAGTTTTTTATTAAAACGGGTACCGTTACAGAAAATTTTTTTTATGGAAATTTACAGCAAGGCATGTATCTTAATTTTGTATCTAAAGTTTAAATGGTTTTTATATCATATTGTATTTTTTGAGGGTCTGTGGAATGTGTATATTTGCACATAAAATTTTAACGTAATGCCTGATTGCACAAAGAATTTAACATGTTTCTTAATCTTCTTTAATGATGATTTTTATACCAAAAGATAGTTTAGAGTCCCTTTTATGAAATACATTAGGTTTTACAGCTTACAATTATCTACTCTACTCTACGCATCGATCAATATGGCATAGCAAATACTGTGAATTTTTTTATTTTCAGCTTGATCTAATAATTTTTTAATCTTCTGTTGTAGGTACATCATCTTACACGTGCAACCTGTCTAGAATGCATGTGTATGAAGTATCTTTAATTGTTGAAGCAAAACTAACAAAGCACCAATATTTATTGATACGAAATTTTGTAAATAGTAAAGGTCATAATGTGTTTCCATCATATAACCAAGTGTTACTTAGCAAAAAGGAGAGTTACCCTAGAAACATTGAAGTGTCGGAAGCCGGAGCTGAAGTAGAACTTCAAAGTCTCTTAGACCACACTGCCAGTAGAATAGCTCTATCGCATAAAGAAGTGTTTGAAAACGTAGTGACCTCTTCCTGTGACCTAAAGTTAATTGGGAAATGGGGCTTTGATGGTAGCGCGGGACATAGTGAGTACAAGCAGGCCTTTAGTGAAGCCGAATTTCGTGACAGCAACTTGTTTGTTATGCTAGGTTTCCACTTGTCGTTTTGAAATTGACAAATTGCCTATTCTTACGTCATTTTGAAAGTGACGTAAGAATAGGCAATTTGTCAATTTCAAAACGACAAGTGGAAACCTAGCTTTACTTCCTATGTTCCGCTGCGCTTGGTGGATTCAGTAAACGATAATATTATTTGGAAAAATCCTATGTAGACCATCATCTGTTCGGTACTGCAGGCCAATACGTTTTAAATTCGTGAAAGAAAGTGTTGATATATCTTGTGGGGAAGAAAATTATTTTAAGGAGAAAATATCATCGTTGACTCCAACAACTGTTAAGTTCGGCCAAATGTTACATCTGTGAAGCTAAGCCTTCTGAAATGAACAACATTGAGATGTGCTTGCAAAGGCCAATTTATGGAGATCGTTTTCAGTTCGGGCTTTCTACTCTTCACACATGGATTCGCTTTTTCGAGTATTTTTTCCATCTTGCTTATAGGCTCAACATTAAAAAATGTCAAGTGAGGTCTCAAGAAGACAAAGACAAACTTTGCCAAAATAAAGAGCGCATTCAATCTGAATTTAGAAAGAAACTGGGTTATTGTAGATTAGCCAAAAATAGGTGGTAGTGGAACATCTAACGATGGAAACACAGCACGTAAATTTTTTGAGTGCCGTGCAATTTCGGCAGCAATTACTGGCTTAGATAAAAATCTAATCGATAGATGTTCCACTATCTTGAATACGATGAGCTCAGGCTGTGATATAAATGTAGAGAGATTTAAACATTTTACTTTAGAAACAGCACGTAAACTAGTCGCAAGTTATCCTTGGTATTTTATACCCGCATCCGTACACAAAGTTTTAATTCATGGACCGGATGTTATAAGAAAAGCTTTATTACTTTATTATATTATTATTGGCGAGTTGTCTGAAGAAGCGGCTGAGTCTAGAAATAAAGATTTAAAGTCTTTTAGATTGAACCACACCCGGAAATACTCAAGAGCTGTTTCCAATCTTGATTTAATCAATAGGCTTCTTTTGACATCCGATCCATTTATTACAGGACTTAGAAAGCTACCAAAGAAAAAAAAACTTCTTTAAGTGCTGAAGTTCAAAGTTTGTTATTGATATAAGTTTATTTTATGTAGCCTTACGATTTTTTTCTTCCAAAAAATATCCAGTTTGATTACTTTTTGACGTCATTATAATTATTTTTGTTTTTTAATAACTTTTGTATTAATAAAAAAAAAAATTTTACATTTATTTTGTATTATAAAGTGTCTTTAAACAAATACAGTTTATTTTTTCAACTTAGCTCTTGTAGTTTACTGTAAAATGATTTTTGACGCATGCTCCATGCAAGCTAAACCACTATGGCGCTGGAGCTAAACGGCTGAAATTTTGACAGTGCATCTCTATAATGACGTGGACATTCACTAAGAGGCGATTACTCGAAATTCATCCCCTAAGGGGGTGAAATGGGGTTAACCCAAACCTCTGAAGCTGAAGGGCTGAAATTTTGACAGTGCATCCCTATAATCACGTAGAAATGAATGACTCGAAATTTACTTTACTTAATATTCATTTGTGATTGCTTCATAATTTCTTGCACCCACGTAAATAGGCGAACAAACTTAACGAACGTTCGTCATACCCTAAAATGTCACTTCCCTTGATGACATATACATGCCAATCTCTGCTTCAAAACTTGCAGATTTGTTGAGCAGAGGTGATATACGCAGCAATTTTTTTACCATTTTTATTTAAAAAAATGCACTATAATAAATCCTTTTTAGGGATAATAACAGCTGATTTTTTGTTTGTTTTTTTTTTTTTTTTGAAGGAAAACATTGCACATACAGTTTTTATTTAAAGGCGTTGCAAGGCACGCGGGTTTTATGCTAGTATCAAATAAAAGAATACACTTTGACCTAAAAGATGAGTCTAAGTATATTGGTTTACGATAATTGGTCTAGGAGTTATTCAACTCTAAATAAATGACAAAAAAGACATTGTTTTTTCGCGAACACCCTGTATCTTAGTGGTTAGCCCCCTATCTAGAACACATTTTTCCTCCAAATACATCCAGGAATGACCCCTGAAAAAATTAGAAAAGTAGTCCAACTTGAACGTCGGAAAACCTATACAAGTCGTGAATGAGTTCATATGAATATTTTAAATCTTTAAAACGGTGATATCTCATGAATGGCAATACGTACGGGAAAATGTATAATAACATTTTTTGTAGAAATTCGTATGAGCTATAAACTTTGTGAACATTTTTTTATGATAGGACTTACGGTTTCAGATGCATTTGCAAAAAACAAATATTTTGACCCTAAAACCCCCTAGAAAGAAAGGTTCCCGGGGTAGAAAATCGGTAGACTTTATAACCCCTTATTAAGAACCCTAAAAGGGAGCTCCGTGCCAATTTTCAGCCTGTACCCAATCATTTCCGCTATTTTTACTATTTTTCCTGTACTAAAAGAGATCGAAAAAAGGAATTAAAATCAATTTAAACAAAAAATCAAAATATTCGAAAGCCAAAGATAAAACCAAAAAGGACAAAATGTGATGTGAGATGACGATGAAGAGGACGAATATTATTGCTTGGTCTGCATTGGAAGTTATGGGAGTAGTCGACTGGAACCATTTATTTATTATTTTTTTTCCTTGATAGAGACGAAAATGGAAGAAGGCCATTTAGTAGATGTGGAACTTTAAGGGGAGGAGGGGCCCTCCAAACATGGTGAATACCCCTAGTTTTTTCAGCACCCAAGCCCCCGAAGAACGCATGGCTGCGTAGCGACATAATCCCCCTCTCGTACGGCTAATCTTTAATAATGTTAACTCTTATTCGCGGAATAGGAGTTTAGTGAGATAGGTTTTGTGGGCACTGCCCCTTAGGTCTCTTTTCAAGCTGTTCTTGGTGGTGTAGCCCGTTGAGGCTCCTGAAGACTCTAGTACCTTTTTTTAAAATTTTCTTTGACAGCTACAAATGTGGCGCTTTCTGGTGGCATCAGGTGGCAAGTGGCGGCTCGCTTTTCTTCCAAAATTACAGTTGCCACAGCGGCTTGAAATGCAACTTCTTGAGTCTGTCCGTGTCAAAAATAATTCAGAACGGGAGAAAATAGACAGAATTCTTTAATTGAAGTAGGCAATTTATTTTTATTACATAAAGTAGTTGTTATTAAATCGCGATTCCTTTTCTTAGTGAAAGCCGGAAGTGAATTATGGCTGAGAATCAGTGAACTTGCGCTTTTATAGATTTCGACAGTAGTCACTGAACTCGATTTATGCTGAATGATGCGTGGTGACATCTGTATTTTCAACATCCTAGTGGCGGGTACAAAAGCTGAATCGGCCTTCTTAATTTAGATACATTACTAATGATCCATCGCAAGACCGAATTCTTCCGTCACGGCCAGGAAACACATTCTCGACGATTGCAAGCTTCCAAAATAGACTAGGTGTAAGGTCATCGTGGATAAAAAATACATCGCCGATTTTGATTTCATATTCACGTTTCCTTTCGATATGATGCGCCGATCTTAATTGAGTAATGTACTCCATTCTCCATCTTTTCCCAAAAAATTTCGTACATCTTAAACGAAAATTCCACTTTTCTGGTAGATCTTTTTCAATTCTTAAATTTCCAGCATCAGTTGAGTTCGGAAAATGTCCTTTTAAAAAATGCGCAGGTGTAAGGGGTGATAGGTCTAATGGATCCCCACTGATGTACGTCAAGTGACGTGAATTAACAATATCTTCTGCTTGGACTAACAAAATAGTAAGCTCTTCCTCTGTTAGAGTATTCCGCTCAACAGTCACCTTTAAAATATCCTTTACGGAGCGTATCAGACGCTCCCAAAAGCCTCCCCACCATGGAGCTCTTTCCACAATGAATTTCCATAATATGTTATGATTGGATACATAACCCTGCAGTTTCTCTGACCTCAGAGCATCTCCCAAAACTGCAATATCTTTCGAAGCTCGCTTGAAGGACTTAGCGTTGTCAGATATGATAACCTCGGGTGCACCTCGTCGAGCAATAAATCTTCGGAGACCCATCAAACAAGATTCTGGCGTTAAATTTGGTGTTAATTCCAAGTGGACAGCGCGCATCGTTGAACAGGTGAAAAGCAGGCAATAAAATTTGCTAGTTGAGCCTTTTGCAGTCTTGGCATAAAGTGGACCCGCAAAATCAATACCAGTTGTCTGAAAAGAGCTACATGCATCAATTCGACCAAGAGGAAGTGGCGCGATAGGTTGGGTAGCTGGCTTTCCTCTTATTCGTCGACATGTAACACAAGAACTAACCACTGGCTTGATCAGTTGCCTCACTTTTGAGATCCAGAATCTCCTTCTTAATTCAGAAAGAAGAAGGTTCACTCCTGCATGGGCTCTTTGTTTATGAACATCTATAATAAAAGATTTGCTAAATAACTATGTTTAGGTATGATAATAGGGAAGGGATTATGCAAGCCTTCATACAAATTCTCCTGCGATAATGTCTCTGATAGTCTCGAACCCAATCTCAAGATTCCTAGACAATCAAGCTTAGGATTTAGATATTGTATTGGCGACGACCTTTCAACAAGTCCTTTGTTCCTCAATGCAGTTATTTCTTCTGGGTATTCTTGCTGCTGAACAAAACGAATCCAATATTCCTCACATCCACACATATTTTACGACCACTTCTCCAGATTTATCCACGGTTTTCAAATATACTACCACTCCATACGCCTTAGTACTTGCGTTAGCGAAGAAATGCAATTCTTGCGATGCAATGTTGAAGTACTCACACATATATCTTGGTAATTTATGTTCCTTAAGGGGAGGTTCTCATCTAGCGACTCAAAAATTACATGATTTTCTCGATTTTTTTTTCGTGGAAGGAAGCTGAGGAAGCACTCAAGTTTTTTTGTAGTTATCAAGTATATATTCAAGTATGTTTACCAATTTTTATAGAGCAGAATATCGAATAGTTAATTATTTATTTACATGTAAAGCCGTTCGCCTAAAAAAAAGTACCTAATCGGGCGCCACTCTACCGCTTCCAAACATCACCCGAGATCAACAAATGAAACCTTTTTATAAAATACATGACATTTACAGGATCTTGAACTATCCAACTAAGGAAAAGTCGAAAATTACGAAAATGGTGGACTTTCGAAAAAAAATCCTCTTTTCGTCTATTTCTCTGCTCTTAAAAGTGCTATAAAAATCAAAATAATAACAATGGCCATCTGCGATTAAGTTCAGGATCCGCTAAATTTAATGAACTTTCAAATAAAAAAAACCAAAGCGATATATGCAGTAGTTTTTGAGATACGATGGCGCCCATCTTAAAAAATACGGTTTTCTAAAAATACGGTTTTTTTTACCTTCGCGTAAAAAGGTGACTCCGGTGTCTTTACTATACTTTAAAAAAAAAAAATGAATTTCGTCAAAACGGTTTTTGAAAGCGAATACTATAGAAAATTTACTAACTTTTTAAACAAAAAAAAAAAATCTAATTTTTTGGTTGAGCTGGATGAGAACCTCCCCTTAATTGTGGAAACTCCGAGACACAGGTAGCGAATGTTTTCGTAAGGTCTTAATATATCATCCCATTTCAATTTTCTCTTCCTGAAAGAGAAGCTTTAATTTTACCTCAAATGGAGCAATTGTGCCCATGGGTTATAAATTTTTGAAATTATACATACTTAGCTATTCTCGCTTTGTACCATATCTTATTTCGGACTGTAAAGTTAATTGGTCTATGTCAACTGACAGCTCATCACTTACAGTATACCACTTTAATCCTAACACTTTTTGCATCTCTGGTCGAAAAGCGCTCTAATTTTTGGGTAGTTTGAGTTCCATTTTCGAAGCTCCATAGATGCTTCCTTCATAACTGCTATTGATTCGAAATAGATTCGCTTAGCTTCATGTTCATCATTTGTGCTGCAAATAAGATCGTCCATATAAAAGGAGTTGGACAGAATCTCGCATGTATCAGATTGAGTTTCATGCGTTTCTGCCAAATGTGTCCGAATCGTAGCGCCAAGTAGGAATGAACTGCAAGCAACTCCGAATGTGACGCGGTTCATCCTAAATTCGGCAACTGCAGGTAAATGTCTGATATCTTTTATTTTCTTTTCAAACCTGAAAAATCTATGAACGTCTGGAATAGCACGGATAACGTGCCAACACAAATATTATTATAAATTGTATAATTTTGAGTTCTTTTAAAATTCACTGAAACACGATTTAATTTATTTTTTAATAATATTTTATTTTTAAAAATTCCTAACATCAAGTATACTAAGTGTAAATGTAAAGACAAAGAGTAACCTAGTGCATTGCGTTCAAAATGACTCACAGAGCATTACTTTTGAACTGATGACACTAGTTATCTTTGTGAACAATTAAGGAATAACTAAACCATAATATTTTCGGCTGGCCTTTTATACACAAAAAAATGTGGCGTCGCCTTCTTGATTTTTTTGTATTACAATTGCACAGTGGCAAATGTCACATGTCGCCGCCTACTGGATTCTTGATAGTGCATTCATACAGTGAATTCTGGTAGTATGTAGTTCTTGATACTACCAGCGAGCAATAATAATAAGAGTGATGAGCTAGAACAAATTTTTAAAAAAGTTTCATTGCCCTTGAAAACAGCTGATAAAAATTTCAATGCGAGTGAAAAAGTGAGAATATCAAAGATGTAATATCTATGATAAAAGGGGGCGGAATTACTTTCACACAACACGCAACGTGTGTGAAAGAAGGATAAAAAATGAAAGGGAAGTGACTGGAATGTGAACTGGAAATATTTTGACAGTTCTCAATTCAATGAGCCAAATTACACGACCTATCACTTTCCCAGACTCACTTTCCAATCACTTCCAAAAAACCGGTTTTTTAGACAAGGGGGCGCAGGGAAGTGCATGTGTTGGTCTCACTTGTGAATCCAAGAAAAATTTCGGTCTCACAGCAAATTACACTAACACAAGCATAACTTTCTTCACTGGGACTGCGATAATTATAAGAATTTTTTTTGTTTTGTACACAACCATATAGACAATAGAATTGTTACACGGAAAAGAGGCAGAAATTTAAATGCACCGTGTAATACTCAAATTATACACAGACAGGTTTGACGTGAGTCCAAAGTGAATGGCCGTGTAATTTCACTCATTGGCATCGAAGTCGGGTTTTCTGTAAATATTTTCATTTTTGTTTGTAAAATACGATTAATTTAAATTTTTTAAACGAATTTTGGCTTTAGGAGCCGACCGCGACGTGTTCGACCAATTAGCCCAGCTTTATGCAGGTTTGGTCAAGTCGATTCTTTTTAACTGCTGCGATAATAACGTAAACAGTCAAACTCCACCAGACAGATTAAGAATTACTTATCAACAGCCGGCCGCTTTGTAAACTTAGCGGGTATACCCTGTATAAATCCACTTTCATAAATTCGTTTCTAAATAGTTTTTTCACAATTATTTGAATTATAATATGAACAGTGAGCGTTAAAACTGTGTCAACACTTAAAAATTTAATATTTCAACTTCAATACCTCAACACTAAAAACGGACTTTTTCATATTTGTTTATAAATCTGATTATCCTAAACAAAAAACATTTTACAGACGAAAGATAAATAAATTAATAACTTATTGAGTTCGGCTTTGTTCAACCTTTAAATCTTGTTTAATACAGGCCCCCTGATTTTTTGTTGCACCTAATATAAAAAAAAACAAACGACTTGTTACGTAATAATTGATTTCACTTCTTTTGTTGAAAATAATTTCAATTTAAAAAAAAGAAAGCTTAAGCAAAATTAAAAGCAATAACAATACAATAATGACAATAATTATAGAAATATCGAAATAGGGAGATTGATGACAGAAAAGCGCGAAACCTTGCGACGTGATTCATTTACCTTTTTGAGGTATTTTTGGAAGTTTTTTCAACATTAATTAGATAATATGAACTACAGAAATATCTCGCCGTGTAAGAACTGATTTCAACTCTTTGGTTGAAAATAATTTTATTAAATACAGATACCTTGCCACGTAAAACTGATACTATATTGCTTATTGATTTCTAATTATCATACCCTTTCATTTGATACCCATGTCGAAAGGGCTCTGAAGAGAATGGTAACCCACCCTCCTGAGGAGGCCGCCATGGATCTAAAGACATAGCTTATTGCATTCGACTTATCATACCCTTTCATTTGATACCCATGTCGAGACCCTTTCATTTGATACCCATGTCGAAAGGGTTTTGAAGAGAATGGTAACCCACCCTCCTGAGGAATCTGCCATGGATCTAAGGACATGGCTTATTGCATTCGTCTTATGATGCCCTTTCATTTGATACCCATATAGAGGGGGTTGTGAAGAAAACAGTAATCAGCCCTCTGGAGATGACCGCCATGGACCAAACGATAAATTGAGTATACTATATTGCTTATGGTGTTCTACTTATCATACCATTTCATTTAATATCCATGTCGAAGGGTTTGTGAAGAATATTTCAATCCGCCCTCCTGAGACGGCCTCCATGGACTAAAGGTATGTACCATATTGCATTGTCATCACAGCTAAAGCTGTGTGCAAAATTTCACCATGATTGGATATCCGGAAGTATTTGAAAAATCGAATGCAAAATTTGTTCCGAGAAGAAAACAGTAATCCGTCGTCTAGAGTCCTCCGCCATTGATCTAACGGTATAACGCCATTGATCTAACGGTATTGTCATCGGAGCTGAAGCTGTGTGCAAAATTTCAGGGTGACCGGGTAACCGGAAGTATTTAAAAAATCGATTGCAAGATTTGTACCGGACAAACAGACAGACATGAAAGCGAGCTAATAAAAACGTTTTAAAAAATCCATGTGTGGAGACTTAGTAAAAACATACAAAAAGTCAATTTCATAGAATCTAGTATTCCGCGACCCTTGACAACGTTTTACGTCTCACGGTTCGACCGCAAGGTGTCACTTATGGCGCGGAGACGAAAGTCGTTTCTCGCTGTCCTCTCTCTTTACTTATCTTGTAAACTGAAAATGGTTTAGGGTAGAGAGAGACACAACGATTAACGGGGCCAAACTCGCGTAAGTATAGTCGCGCAGCGCGTCCTTTCTTGGACTTTGATTCTTTGTTTTTTATTTTTCTTTTTTTAATTTTTTTTATTGATTTATTTTTTATTATTTTAAATTGATTTATTTTTTAAATTATTTTAAAATTTATTATTATATATAACCTTTTTAACCTTGCAACGGTCGGGTCGCTTGCGCGACCCTTGATAACAGAAATGCTGTACCAACACGAAATTTTAACCCATACCTACATTCTCAACATTTATACCGACTACACGTGCTCTGTTCCAATGTTACTTCCATTTGAATGTAAACATTCCAACTCGCGAGGTGTACAGGTGCCTCAAGGAGCTCGATGTCAACAAATCCACTGGACCCGATAATATACCCCCTATTGTTCCGGCGACTAAAATAAAAGCGCACCTGAAAAAAGGCAAAACAAACTCCTGAAAGGAAAACTAAAAAACCGAAAGGGATAGATAAATAAAACACCAAATCTTACATTATCCGATAATTTTATTATACATAAACAAACAAAACTACATAAATGAATACACAAAATCACAAAAACAAAACATACACGGAAGAAGACAGCACTACAAAACAACAACAAATTTATACCTGGAAATAGAAAATAATTAGTTAAATATAAATATTCCATCTACAAGTACTTACCTTTTTTTAGACGTTGAAGACAATCCAAGCGACGAAAAAATCCAACCAGAAAAAACCATTCAAAGAAGATGCCGAAATGCCGTCGGCAAATCGACATTCTGTAAACAAAAAAAGATTACTACAAATTACAAACAGGTTCCACAAAAAATACTCACCTGTCAACCCCAATACACGAATCGCGGGCTCCTCCTCCTCTATTCCCCCGCTAAAACCTGAAAATATAAACTAAAATTAGTAAATAATCTAAAATAGAAATAAATTACTTACCAAGTACGAGAAAAATCCATCTGACGTCTACAAGTCAGAGGAGAACAGCTGATCGGACATCGCACGCCGATCTAGTACATAAACCCGAAATTATGTACTTCGAGAACGAAGCCCCCTGCCAAAGGATAGCCGCAGCTATTGTTCAAAGAGAAATAAATACCGACGCACAGACGTCGTTAAATCAGATTGCTTTTAATCTTTCTAGAGTCTTAAACTAGAAGATAAAATCTGTATTGAGGTTTTAGCAATAAAGCAATTTCAAAGCCTAAGTATCGAACTTAGCATTTTGGAAAGACAGAATTGAGGTCTTTTCCCAGTAAAGCCCGAATTAAAGACAGTTTTGAAGTCTTTAATACAGCAGTAACTTAATCACCAAAATTAATTTCAGCAGTTACTCTAACCAACCACAGAGGGACGAATTTGCGAAGAAACAAGGCAAAGCAGTTCAGTAAGCAGAAACGAGGCAGCAAGCAGCAAGCAAATCCCAAGCGATTCACAAGAAACGAAACCAGAGTGCAGCAACACAAAGGTTATTTCTGGCTGTTCTAATTGCAGAACACATCAGTCGAAACATCAATCATCACGCTGACAGATAGGTGGCGTTATTCATTTAAGTTACCAGAGCAAGCAATATTTTGGTAATTTTTATTTACAAAACAAATACGAAATTTCAAGTAATAAATAACGAATTAAAGATTGAATTGAATTATTTTGGCAATTTGTTGAATTTTTATTGAAGTTATATTTGAGAAAATCTAAGTATTAATTGCGAATAAATAGTAATTTTGATTTGTGGAAAAGGTTATCTTTTTATTGAATCACACCCTTCCGGCACCTTTTTTATTGAGTCAGAAATTAAATTGCTAATTCTGAACACTATCGTCTTAAAACAATGCGCCTCACCTTTGGCTAAACCTCTGCGCAAACTTTTTGCCCTATCATACTCTTCCGGAGTGTATCCAGATTCTTGGAAACTTGCTCATGTGCAGCCAATACCGAAAAAAGGTAACTCCAGCCTTCCCTCCAACTACCGCCCAATAGCAATCACTTCTATCCTCTCCAAAACCATGGAGACGATAATTAACAAAAAGCTTATGGGATATCTAGAATCCAACCAACTTATAAACAACAAACAATACGGCTTCTGACAAAAAAGATCCACTGGTGATCTTTTAGTTTGCCTTACAGAACACCTCAACCGAAGTTTGCATGGATCTGGTGAATCTAGTTTGGTTGCTTTAGATATCTCCAAAGCTTTTGATAGAGTATGGCACTCAGCCTTGTTAGTTAAACTAAAAGCTATTGGAATAGACTCGCTTCTGTATAAGTGGGTTGAGAGTTTCCTTTCCGGCCGTTCAATTAAGGTAGTTTTGGATGGCGTCAAATCTGAATCTCACGCCATCTCAGCGGGGGTCCCCAGGGGTCAATTTGATCACCGGCCCTATTTCTCATCTTTATAAATGACCTTCTTTCAATCCCCTCCAACCCACTTCTCAGCTTCGCTGACGACGGTACTCTACGTTACTCGTACAGCTTCGATACAAGGCAGACACATGCCAGATCCTGTCTTGATGATCGTGAACTAATGTTCAACTCTATTAAGAACGACATTGAACTTATTCTAGAGTGGGGAAAAAAGAATCGTGTCGAATTCAACCCCTCCAATACCAAGTACTGTCTTATTTCAAAGAAAAAGATCAACACCTCACCATCCTTGACAGTGGATGACGTGGAAATAAAGGCCGACCTATCCCTACACATCTTAGGCGTGACATTAGCCAAAGACTTGCGATGGAATGACCATATATTCCAAATCGCCAAACAAGCCAAACAGTGCTTGGGATTTCTTAAGAGGTGCAGGTTCCTCCTCCAGCCATCGGCCCGTGTTGTTATTTATAAATCCTACATTCGGCCTCTTCTCGAATACAACTCCCTCATTTGGGGCGGCGCTCCAATAACAACCTTAGCATGGTTAGATAAGGTCCAAAAAAAGGCCCTTAAGTTAATTAATGACGATACCGCTTGCTCCAACATCGACCCCCTAAGCCACCGTAGGAATGTAGCAGCACTGACAAAATTTTATCGCTACTATCATAATGACTGTTCCTCCGAGTTAAACGCTGTTTTGCCTCCACGACAATCTTATACCCGCAACACCAGATTAGCCCACTCGTCCCATTCCCTGCACCTGCAACTCTCTCTTTCACGCACTCAACAAGATATGAATCCGTTTGTAAATAGAACAACTCGACTGTGGGATAATCTCTCGCAGTCGGTATTTCCGAGCTCCTACAACATCCAAGAGTTCAAACGCAGGGTTCATCACCACCTTCTTCAATACCCCCCGTACCTTTATAATCCTTAACCTATTCCCCCCACCCCGTACTAAGCTTACTGCTAGACATTCCACCATGCCGTGACAAATGACATGACGGGCTGGTAGTACAAAGGGTGACTCCTGAGCTTAGCACTAACACATAAAAAAATAGGGGGAAAAAGGAACATCTTCCGTTTCATTCATACTCCAGTGCTTTTTGCTTTTAGTGTATGACCATCTCGCGTTTGTTTTTTTTTTTTTGAGAATTTTTACTTAATATTATGGTTTATTTCTTCTTTCATATGTTTAACTCTTTTACTTGGCCTTGAGCTCTACCTAATCACTCTTGTTATTATTGCTCGCTGATACTACATTCATACTATATTTAACTCAATTTTAATTACATATTTAACTCAATTTTAATTTCAATTTTAATTTCTTTTAACAAGTTTAACTTTAATTTTATTTTTCACTTGTTGTTGTTCTAAACAACGTCTTTATCTTCGTCTGCTAACTCTGCTAACTATTTGCAAAAATGCTTTCTTAATGTCCGCTACCAAACCTATTCGTCCACATCTGAAATTTAGTAAAATCTGGAATACATCGGTAACAAGTTTGGTCCTGGTGAAAGAAGATTGTTGAGTGACGCATTATTTCCTCGTTGATGCGTCAAACACTATTCGAATCTTTGGCGTTGTTTTATCATCTCGATAGACCGCTCTATGAGGAAGATAATATGTACGCATTCCACATTTAGGCGGTTCGTCAACTTGTTCCGCAAATCCACATGATAAGAATTCGTTGATTGTCTGCTCGTACTCAAATAGTCGGGATGATTCTCTGGAACGTTTTCTAATTAAATTTCTAAATCTTAAATAGGCTCCTTCTCTGTAGCTATCCAACTTGGAGTCTATATCTCGCCATAACGCTTCGTATCGCATTCCATTCTTGCGAACATACTTATTAAAATCGGTAATTTGGTTTGTGTCGCTTTCATTTTTGATATCAATTACATCCAAATCCCAGAAATATTTTTCTTTAAAACTTTCATCGAAATGAGAATGCAGCACTACAGTTGACAAAGTGGTTAGTTCTCTAGGATCAAGAGACGGCCCTTGTAACGTCCAGCCAAATATTGTTTTTATGGCAGTAAGGTTCGAGGTAATTCTTTCAATGTCTCCTAAAACAACATTGCAACAATTATCAGAACCAATCAAAATACAAATACTCTTCTCGATTTCGTCAGTTACTGCGCTACTGTCGGCTAGCTGAAAACTCGTATAATATCGCTCACTTGGTCTCATAAGAATATCTTCACAAATTTCGTCTACTTCTAGGGCCACCAAAGAAATACAAGTCCCACTATATTGACTTTTCATCATAAAGCGCATGAGATTGCACTCTTTACCCTTCATCTGCTTATTGTTACCAAATGTTAATATTTTAACACTTTGAGAACCAACAATTGGTAAATTAAGTTTTCTGACTATACTTTGTTTAATATAAGTTCGCTGACTACCACCGTCAATAATAAACCGCACAAATAATCTGTCAAAACATACATTAGCCATAATAAATCCGCGTACTGTTTGCAAATATACATCCTCCAATTTGCACAAGCTCGTAGAACACAAACTAAGGCTGCGGTTACTGAACACGCTAGTAATGCTAGCACCAGCTAGTACTAGCTAGCGCTAGCAAATATAATACATGTATACAGTGCGTGGTGGTTATGAACGCACTCGAGCGCTAGCGCTAGTCATATTCTGCAATCGATTGAAACATTGATACTAGCGCGAGTGTTTGAAAAGTAGGCAACTCACATTTTGCTTTGCTAAAGTACTTAGTAAAGATGGATTGCGAAAAATTAATTTTAGAAGTGCAAAAGAGACGTCCATTATGGGACATGAAAATTAAAGGTTACAGCGACCGAAATTTGACTGGTAGATTATGGAATGAAGTGGCTGATGAAATGAAAGTCACAACTAAGTAGATATTCAATGTTTTATTTTTACTTCTTATTTCATCATTATATGAAATATTTATCGGTTAAAAGAAAGAAAGGAAAAATATATTATTTCTTAGAAACAAAATAAGTCTTATATAAATTACGCGGAGTAGTTGCTTGGAAATTTTTTTTTGGACGTGTCTAGGGAGACGCGAAACGGAGATCTAACGGAGATATAACGGAGATCTAACGGAGATGCTCCCTCCGTTTCGTGTCTCCCTAGACACGTCCTTTTTTTCTGTATTTATTGCATGTGTTTTCACTTTTCGTTTAAAAAAAAGTCTATGTTTTAATAATAAACTTTCAGATGCCATCATTTCCTCTGTTAAAGATAAAGCCATGGTGATATTCACAAGTCAACACACAACTACTGAACAACGAGCTTGCTTCAGCTAGCTTTAATAATAACCACACAACTAGAGCGAGCTCGCGCCAGCGATACTAGTGCTTGCTAACGCTAGCATTACTAGCGTGTTCAGTAACCGCAGCCTAAGCGATTGCTGTTCGTTTTTGTTAGATTTAGATCTCGCTTCCGCTGCCACCAATTTTTCCTTGTCCTCGCACATAGATGTTGCATGCTTTTTTACCTTTGCTGGTACATCGATAACAACGCCCTTGCCGCTTTAACAAATCTTTGCGGTGCTGAATTGTATGTGAACTGTTGCACTGTTTGGAGTGATGAACACTTTCATTGCAAAAACAGCACTTCTCAGATGCACTTGCAGTGTATAGGCAGGCTGCTGTTTTAAAAGTTCTCGCTTCCGTTGTATTTCGATTTGTTACGCTAGCTTTTTCTAGCGACTCCACCTCCCGTTTAAGAAATTTCAACAACTCTTTACTTGATTATCGCCCTTAAAAATAGCGGTGCTATCCACGGAGGGTGTTGTAATTTCTTGCTCAGTGGAATTCATATCGCTAGAACTTTCTTCGTCAGTCCTGAAGAAATCAACCTTAAGCTCACTTGGTAGACACCTAAGCAAAACAGATTTTAACATTATGAAATAGTGTGTTGAAGGCACTTCAAGTGTGGTGAGAGAACGTGGAATAGATGTCACCAACTTATACAATTCACGAAGTCCTAGAACATCGTTTCTTGTTGCCACTGGCTGCAAGGACATAAGTTGCTGCATAGCTTTGTCAACAATTCTATCGTGCTGACCGAATTCTTCTTCCAGTAAAGCAATAGCGCTATCATATCACGATTCAGATTGGGTAAACCCTCGTATTGTTTCAGCAGTTTTTCCGACCAATGTTGACTGCAAGTAACTGAATTTACTTGCCGCGGATAGAGACGGATTCTCGTGCACTGCTGATTTAAATTATTCCCAGAAGGAGATCCACTCGTGGAGATCGCCAGAAAACTTTTTTAGTTCTAATTTGGGCAATATTATGGTACTCCCATTAGAGTCAATTGCCCTACCTACAGGTTCGCTGGTTCTGGTGACTGAGAAACCTTGCATCGTTCTGATTTTATTCAAACGGTGCTCCAGACGGATGATTGCACTGCTCGCTTTGTCTTCATATTGGATAATGAGTTCACATTCCTTCTGAGGGTCATCCATTTTGAATCCGAATGCAGTCATAACCTCAGTATCTCAGTACACATCTTAGGCGTGACATTAGCCAAAGACTTGCGATGGAATGACCACATATTCCAAATTGCCAAACAAGCATCCCAGTGCCTGGGATTTCTTAAGAGGTGCAAGTTCCTCCTCCAGCCATCGGCCCGTGCTGTTATTTATAAATCCTACATTCGGCCTCTTCTTGAATATAACTCCCTAGTTTGGGGCGGCGCCCCAATGACCACCTTAGCATGGTTAGATAAGGTGCAAAAAAGGGCACTCAAGTTAATTGATGACGACACCGCCTGCTCCACCATCGACCCCTTGAGCCACCGTAGGAATGTAGCAGCACTGACAAAATTTTATCGCTACTATCATAGCGACTGTTCCTCCGAGTTAAACGCTCTCCTGCCTCCACGGCAATCTTATACCCGCAACACCAGACTAGCCCACTCGTCTCATTCCCTTCACCTGCAACTACCCCTTTCACGCACTCAACAAGATATGAATTCGTTTGTTAATAGAACAACTCGACTGTGGAATAATCTCTCGCAGTCAGTATTTCCGAGCTCCTACAACATCCAAGAGTTCAAACGCAGGGTTCATCACCACCTTCTTCAATACCCCCCCCCCCGTACCTTTTAACCCTTAACCTATACCCCTCCCCATCCCCCCGTACTAAGCTTACTGCTAGACATTGCACCATGACGTGACAAATGACATGACGGACTAGTAGTACAAAGGGTGACTCCTGAGCTTAGCACTGCCACATAAAAAAAAAAAAGTATTAATTCCGGATAGATTTTCGCTGGCTATTTTCAAACACTTCATGAATATGACGAGCTCCTCTTCACCTAAAATAAATTTATCGGCATTTTCTGTTCAAGGCTGAGCATCTGTCGTCGCTAAATACTCGACCGTCGCATTTACTAATTTGGTGACCTGACCGCGATAAGTACCGCGATTCAAACCGGCCATATCGATATTATGTAATTACTATATTTTTTATAATTAAAACCGCTTTGCCTTTTTTCGCTAATAAATTCTCTCCGTAGCTCCTTGTTTCGGCACCAATGTCAAAAATAATTCAGAACGGGAGAAAATAGACAGATTTCTTTAATTGAAGTAGGCAATTTATTTTTATTACATAAAATAGTTGTTATTAAATCGCGATTCATTTTCTTAGTAAAAGCCGGAAGTGAAGTGGGGCTAAGAATCAGTAAACTTGCGCTATTATAGATTTCGATAGTAGTTACTGAACTCGATTTATGCTGAATGATGCGTGGTGACATCTATATTTTCAACAGTCCGTGGAGGGCGGAAACGTGCAGGTTTCTCAGAGCGAAAAGGAGAAATTTCTTTTACATTTGATGAGATTCAACTCGTTTCAGGAGGCATAACACTCCAGCGAGTTGTTTCACGATGCCCCGATGTCAAAGTCGCAATGGTTGGGAGTAGGTAGACTAAAAATATCGCGGGTGGTTCTTTCCTTCCCCGACTAGAACTGCTGTTCGACATTGCACTCTATACGAAGACCAACGAAAAAGTGTTTTGTGAAAACTTTTTAAACGAATGCAGCTCAATCTTATGTACTACTAGCTGGGACCCGGTGCGCCTATGCTGCACCCATAAGCCAATAGTAGTAATCAGGTGATATGAATTTTAATATACAGTAGGAGAGTTTGAAAAAGTCAATTTTTTGGTATTTTTGATTTCAAATAACAAAATGTGAAACTATTAGGGATCTGACATTTTGATCGAGACAATAAAAACCATCCATTGACGGCATTTTTCGAAATATGAATTTTCATACACAGATGAAGTGTCTCAATGAACCGTTTATTTTCTGTATTTTGGATAGCTGGGACCCGGTGCGCCTCGCTGCACCCAACGTTTATACATTTAAAATCAATCCAAACCTTCAGAATTCTACTCTTCTTAACCATTAACGAAAAACCAACTATTCCTATAAAAGTTGGAGTCATTAGATTCAAAATAAATTTATTTGAACTATGACCAAAATTGCCTGTGTATTCTGTTAAAACCATGAACATTAAAAGATTTAAAATTAATGCAAAAGCAGCATCCAGCACTCGAAATTCGAGGGCCATTTTCTATAGCTTTTCTGGAAGTCTGCAATAACAAAATTTTTCGAGAACAATAAAACTAAATTGAAAAATGAAACAAATTTTTTATAGTTGGAAAAAGCAATGCCAAAAAACCAACTGTTATTATCTCTTAATGTCACATAATGGAAAATTGTGGTCATATATAGGAATTAAATGTAACAGATGCCATACGTTTCATAGGGGAATTAATTGTAAAATTATTTTTTAATGTTTAGCGTTCTTTTGTGCCATGTATAAATAAAATTGCGATTCTGCATTTCTTTGAGCTCATGGTGAAACAGTTTTCGTTACATTTGGAGAGTTTAATTTCTGGAAAATGGTGCTAGAAAATAAGGCTTGCCGTTTATATGATCTTCAAAATTAAACTCTGTATTCCGTAAAAACCAAGAACGTTAAAACAACCAAAAACGAAAAACCAATTATTCCTATAAAAGTGTGAGACATTAATTCAATATACGTTTATATGATGTATGACAAAATTACCTATTAATTCTATCAAAACCACGAACGTTCAAATATTTAAAATTAACCCAACTCTTCAACATGCAACATGAAACTCTTCAACAACTTTTCATAAAGACGAACCAAAAACAAATTATTTCTAAAAAGTTGTACACATTAGATTCAAAATGCATTTATTTGAAGTATCACCAAAATTACGTATGTATTCTGTTAAAACCACTAACGTTTTAAAAATTAATGCGAGCCTTCAAAATTAAACTCTTCATAACAATTAACGCAAACATTAAAATTAATCCATATCTTCAAACTTAACTCTTCATAACCATTAAAGAAAACTAAACTATTCCTATAAAAGTTGTAGACATAAGATTCAAAATGCATTTAAATAAAGTGTCATCAGAATTACCTATGTGTTCTGTTAAAACCACGAACGTTAAAACATTTAAAATTAATGCAAGACTTCAAAATTAAACTCTTCATAACAATTAACGCAAACATTTAAAATTAATCCATATCTTCAAACTTAACTATTCATAACCATTAACGAAAACCAAACTATTCCTATAAAAGTTGTAGACATAAGATTCAAAATGCATTTATATGAAGTGTCACCAAAATTACCTATGTATTCTGTTAAAACCACGAAAGTTTGCAAAATTAATGCAAGACTTCAAAATTAAACTCTTTATAACAATTAACGCAAACATTTAAAATTAATCCATATCTTCAAAATTAACTCTTCATAACCATTAACGAAAACCAAACTGTTCCTATAAAAGTTGTAGACATTAGATTCAAAATGCATTTAAATAAAATGTCACCATAATTACCTATGTATTCTGTTAAAACCACGAAAGTTTGCAAAATTAATGCAAGACTTCAAAATTAAACTCTTCATAACAATTAACGCAAACATTTAAAATTAATCCATATCTTCAAACTTAACTCTTTATAACCATTAAAGAAAACCAAACTATTCCTATAAAAGTTGTAGACATAAGATTCAAAATGCATTTATATGAAGTGTCACCAAAATTACCTATGTATTCTGTAAAACCACGAAAGTTTGCAAAATTAATGCAAGACTTCAAAATTAAACTCTTTATAACAATTAACGCAAACATTTAAAATTAATCCATATCTTCAAAATTAACTCTTCATAACCATTAACGAAAACCAAACTATTCCTATAAAAGTTGTAGACATTAGATTCAAAATGCATTTAAATAAAGTGTCACCATAATTACCTATGTATTCTGTTAAAACCACGAAAGTTTGCAAAATTAATGCAAGACTTCAAAATTAAACTCTTCAAAACAATTAACGCAAACATTTAAAATTAATCCATATCTTCAAACTTAACCCTTCATAACCATTAAAGAAAACCAAACTATTCCTATAAAAGTTGTAGACATAAGATTCAAAATGCATTTAAATAAAGTGTCACCAGAATTACCTATGTATTCTGTTAAAACCACGAAAGTTTGCAAAATTAATGCAAGACTTCAAAATTAAACTCTTCATAACAATTAACACAAACATTTAAAATTAATCCATATCTTAAAACTTAACTCTTCATAACCATTAACGAAAACCAAACTATTCCTATAAAAGTTGTAAACATTAGATTCAAAATGCATTTAAATAAAGTGTCACCAAAATTACCTATGTATTCTGTTAAAACCACGAAAGTTTGCAAAATTAATGCAAGACTTCAAAATTAAACTCTTCATAACAATTAACACAAACATTTAAAATTAATCCATATCTTCAAACTTAACTTTTCATAACCATTAACGAAAACCAAACTATTCCTATAAAAGTTGTAGACATTAGATTCAAAATGCATTTATACATAAGTGTCACCAAAATTACTTACCTATATATTCTGTTAAATAATATTGTTATTGCAATGCAAGAGGATATACAATATTCTTTGTTTTTTTCATTGGGTGCATAAATAAACAAATTTTTTGGTGTTCCGACTCTGGAGCACGCGACGTAAAACTGGCCATGTGAAAAGCATGGGTTTTCCAAATTCAAACCTGCAACACGCAGAGATTGTCATTGGGCTTTGTTGATGGGTAATGGCGAAGGCAAGCCGCACTGGAAATTGTAGTCGCTTGAAGCCGAAAGGCAAATCAGAGGGCATCACTGGAATGCGCGGAATCAGCACATCTTCTTCTTTACTTTTGCCGCTTATGATTGTTGCCTCGATTACATTTGGCATGAGCTTTTTGACGGCAAGTCTCGTTCCATTGCACAGCTTCGGCGCATCTAAATTCCGAAGGAGCATTATCGGTGAACCAACTTTCAAAGTCAATATGTGAGGTGGCATTCCAGATGGTTCCAATGAATTGAGGAACTCAATCGGATAATTCACGGATTGATCCTCATCTGTGACTGTATCGATCGATTTGTATTTGGTTGGTTGACCAGGAAGTTGCAGCTGAATACGATCATTGATTCTATTGACGTGTTCGTTCTTCGGTGCTAGAATTGCCCGTTCGCAGAGCCAATCGTGATTTTTATAGTTGCGTGAAATGTTCGGGAAAACCTATTTTTCAACGTCCTGAATTGATGACTGCATTTGACAAAAGTTTGATGGAAATGATATCTCACTTGTTGCAGAATCAATCGGAAACTTGCCGTCACCCATGTCCAAAAGTTGCCTGGCAAATGTTTGCGTAGAATCGTCGTGATATAAATGCACACGCATGTTGGTCGATAGTGTGATTTTTTCCACAAAATTGATTTTTTTCGCCAAAGATGTGACGCTTTCAGGCAAGCATTGAGGTCATCAGCGGCTGTCGATCTGTGAATGACTGGCAAAGTTTGACGAAAATCGCCCGCTAGCAGTATGAGAGCTCCACCCATTGGACGATGATTTGCTCGAAAATCACGCAAAGTACGATCGAGCGCTTCGAGTGCTCTCTTATGTGGCATGGTACATTCATCCCAAATAATGAGTTTGCATGTTTTCAGCACTGTTGCCATACCTGATGTTTTACCGATGTTGCAAGTAGGAGCTTCGGCATATTGTAAATTTAGCGGTAGCTTGAGAGCTGAATGTGCTGTGCGTCCTCCATCGAGCAGCGTTGATGCGATTCCCGATGATGCCACTGCAAGTGCAATCTCATTCTGCTTGCGAATTTCGGCCAGTATCAAATTGAGAAGAAACGTTTTTCCAGTACCTCCTGGTGCATCAAGAAAAATTAGTCCTTTTCCGTTTGATAAATGTTGCATAACTGTGTCGTACGCGAGTCTTTGGTCATAAGTTAAGAGTCTTTTTTGAGCTTCAACAAAAACTCGCAACTGTTCAACGTCGTATTGTTTTTCCCGTAATACGTCTTTATCCTGAATATCGCTTCTGCCACGTGCAGGTGCAGGTAACCCAAGCTGACAAAGCATTTTGTTGTTGATGGAAACACATTTGTCCTTAAGTAATATGAGCGCTTCATTGAAAATGGAGTCTGAAAGCGGTATGTCGGGATTCATCCTACGTGCTTGTCGAAGTATGTCTTCACTGAGGCTTTCTTTATGGTTTTCCCAAAGAGCTCTTGGATCTGATGGTGCGCAAGTTGTCAAAATGATCGCAAACAAAGTGCGTAGTTGTTGCGGATGGCATGTTGCAGATGTTTCCCTTAATGTGTTATCCCAATGTTGGTAATTTTCAAGCAATCCAAGTTTGAAACATGCATCCCTGTATGTCTCGCATACTTCGCCATCAATGGTTTTGATTGCTTGAAAAGATGTTGGTCCTCTGATTTCGTGAAGCAGCATTCTCAGGTAAAAACATTCAGCATTATTGGGATGAACAGCATACACTCGCCCCAATGCATCCGAAGCACGTATATTAGGATGACCGGGAACAATCGCACCTTGATTTCTTCGCTGAAACTCACTTATCGATGCATTCCAAGTGTAGTATTTTGGAATTTCGTGATATAGCAACGTTCTGGCGAATTCATTTGTTTGACATAAATAAAAAAATGCGGTCAATGTCGTCTTCGGTGGCTGTGCAGCTCTCTGTTGAGCGTTTCCTTCCGTGAAATAGACTCGTTGATCATTTTCCAAGTGAACACTGAGATGTACAACAGTTGGATAGCGTTCGTGAATGTTGAAACCAAGAATTCGCCAAACAGCTTCATTACTACTGATGTAACGCCCCATTTGAAATTGTGTAATTTCATCAATCGCTGCATTTCGATCGGAAAGTCCAAAAACTGCCATATCACTTCCTTTATTCACATATTTGCATATGTACTTTATTGATTTCACTGACCTGCAAGACTCCACATTGATGTGCGCTTTGAACGTTTTCGACAATAGAGGATTATAAGGAACAATCCATCTGTTATCGACCTCGATGTCAACATTGTTCACTTTGATAGTTGCTGTGTGACCTCCATCGTGTGGTGTTCGTCGTCTGTATTTTGGATATCCGTCGTCATCAGTTTGTGTTTCTTGAAGCAAGTCTCGTGGATATCGTTTTGTACACTTTCCATCTTTCATGCAAGGTGAACTCGGATTCAATGCTCCGCATGGTCCGTGAATCATATTTTTACTGATGGCGTCAAAGAGTATTGGATCTTGTTGTGGGTTGGGTAGCTCAGCAGATATGAAACTATCGATTTGAGTTGGAACGATTTTTTCCATGAGCCAAATTAATATGTGAGCATGCGGTAGACCTCTTTTTTGCCATTCGACCAAATACATCCAACAACGTGTTTTTCCAAAAATTTGATTTTTTGTGATGAGGTTCATCAGTCGGATTAGTTTTTGCTTGAAGACTCTTGCTGTGAGGTCATGACGATGGGCAGGCGTTTGGCCAGCCAGCAGTAAATCTTTGATTTCGGTCCAAGTTGGATTGCATGTGAACGTGATGAAAAGATCTGGGCGTCCATAATTTCGCACGTATGTCATCGCATCCTGTGCATATTCGTGCATATGCCTAGGACTTCCGGTATACGTAGCTGACAGTATGACCATTTGTCCGATATCAGCAACGTTTCTATTGCATCTCGCAAGTGAATATATTCTTCGGTCCGCAGTTTTATTTGATTTAAGCGAAGAAAAAGAAGTCGTTCACTCTCTATTTTCGCGTACATATCGACGATGAATTGATGGAAAAGCTGACGACACTTCAGGATGTGATTGTATGGTTCGCCTCTAATCATGATACGATGCGCATAAAAATCCATAGAGGACACCTATAAAGCAAATGTTTTTATATCAATATATTTTGTATATGTGGCCTTTAACAATTTTCAATATGCTCAACCGATTGTCATGAAATTTTGCATGTAGTTGTTTTGTTTGAATATGATTTCTATTTTTCATGGCGGCTTGCACTATAGCGTCATTTTGTTTGATTTTGGGGAAAAAATGGATCACACCAATCGATTCCTCGTCCGTAAAAACTTCTGTGTATCAATTTCCAGCTCCAGACATAGTTAAACACTATCAATTTTGCCAATTTTTCATTACGATTTGTGCTACGGCGCCCTCTGGTGTTCGTTCCTGGAAAATGGATCACACTAATCGATTTCTCGTACCGAATTTCAATTCCAATACCAATTTTCCGCTTCATACATAGTTAAATACGATATATTTAATTGATTTTTCTTGACGATTTGTAATACAGCGCCCTCTACTGACTGAGATAGAGCAAAATATATGAAGGGAAAACGTTCATCTTACCCGAAATACCCTATATGCAAATGTTCATGGCAATCGGATGAGGAGTTTAGGAATATATACGTAAGATACAGACGCACACTGATTTTTATATTTCAAGCTGAGAGCAAAAGTGTTGGACTATCAACATTACTGCCTTCAGCAATAAGGTCTATAATTGCAAATCATAAATTCAGATTTGTTGAGTTTTGCTAATCGAAGATTGTGACATGCAATGGGCAGTAAGGTCGATAGTCGCAAACAAAATCTTCGATCAGCACAACTAAACAAATCGAAACTTATGATTTGCAATTATAGACCTTATCGCAAGTCACAATTTTCTATTTGTGTTAGTTTTGCTCCCAACTCATGATATACACCTAGATACGTTTGCTTCGATTGAACTTCGTGAAAAATTCATTATAACTCACCTTTTCTGTTCTTGCTGTACCAGTGACAGTATTGGTTTGCATCTCGTTGAAATGATAGACGTCCTCTCCTTGCCAAAATAGTATCGGATACTGTAATGCGTCGTACGATCTGTGCGTTTCAGCAACACGTTGAAGAACTGCACTTCGTCTGTTGATAATGATGTCTCGCCGATCAAACTCTGTTCCGACCATTACAATTGCTACATCATCGATCGTTGGAGCATTGAAGCGTCTGTCGTGCTCGCCAGATGGTGTTTTGTCCGCTCTAATGACGATTTTATAATCATCCGTTGGCATTCGCTCAAGCGCAGTTTGGAATAATTTCACCAGAAGGCTGCGCTCATGAAATAATCGTAACAATGATGAAATTATTTCACGTTTGGTGGTGGAATAAACGGCGCAACGTTGATCAGCTTCTGCATCGTCGTCACCCATAAAGTAGACTTGCAAGAACTTCGAGTTGTCATTCGGTAGGGGAAGAAATGAGCCAACTTTATGATACACATGTCCTTGTACTTTGAACGTGGGCATATAACCGTGACTGACAATTTCTGTTGCTCCAAACGAAGTCATTTGAAAGGAAGAATTGTACTTTCGAATGTTTCGTAGAAAGTGTCTGGACAAATCGGTAGTGCCAGACATGTAAGTTCGAAGCGGTTCAGGTGGCTCATTCAGTGGTGGCAGCTTCACTTTGCCATTCCAGCAACACATGCCGGGCTTTTCCTTTTCGAACTTCAACGCATTACAAAATGGGCACAATTTATTCATTTGTCCAATCACCACATCGCGATGGTTACTGTAATCGAAGTCTTTATCGTAATTGAATGCTGCCAACTTCAAATCGGTTCTTAATCTTGATCTAATGATCCGTAAGCGAACATTTTGAAGACGTTCGTCACGCTGTTCAGCTATTTCTGAGGCTCTTGCAGTAGAAGTTGCGTCTCGATCGCTTGTATTCCGTGCAGCACGCTGTTCAGCTGTTTGTGCGGCTCTTGAAGTAGAAGTTGCGGTTTGATTGCTTGCATTCCGTGCAGCATGCTGTTCTGCTGTTTCTGTGGCTCTTGCAGTAGAAGTAGCGGCTCGATTGCTTGCATTCCGATAAGCTGTTTCCGCAGCTCTAGCCGTAGCATTTGCGATACAAACGATTTCATTCCGTACATCACGCTGCTCTGATGTTTGGGCTCCTCTAATGGCTGCCTTTTGCCTTGCATCTTTCGATTTTCTTCCAATTGATGCTTTCTTTGGTGGCATTATGGTTATCACTATTGGTCACTATTTTATATTATTTAGTATTTGACAGATTAAGAATTAATTACACGCACTGAGCACAATCAATCACAATACAGTACTTACTGAAGGTTTTTTGATTGGTTGCTATGTTTGATTTTGTTTTCTGCATATGGCAGAAAAATCAAAGCACTGTTCAAATGAATAGATGGAAAGTATTATTTAACTCATTGAATGAAATTGAGATGAAAATAATAATGTTGTGGGAAAAATACATACCGTTCGAAAGGTAAATTAATGATTTTTCCAAATAGAAATGAAAACAGGTGTGTTCTAATACGAATTGTTGTATTTTGAAAAATGAAGGAACTTGAAATCTATGAAAATTTCCAAGTACCATATCTCAAAAAGTAAAAGTGATAAACATACGATTATTGAATTTGTTGTCTTTTTGGCTTCGAGACCTTTTATTTAAGCCATAGATTTCTAAACTCGGCTCATACAGTCGAAGTTACTTCAATCCAAGTTCAGGGAACCGCGTCGTTCGCGAAAAATCCAACAAAATTGTACCGCAACTACCAGTAAATCAACTCCGATCGATCTGAAACTTTGGGAATCGTATTTTTTCGGAAAAAAACGAAAATAATATGGATTTGAGCTCTTTAGCAGTGATTCGAAGAGTACCTCCAATACAAAAGTTCGAGATTTTACCATATCGGTACACTACAGCTACCCGGTGTTCGAGATAGAGCAAAATAGACCAGCTAGGAACACTCCCCGTACCCGAAAACCCCTATATCCAAAAAATTATGCCAATCGGATGAGCGATTTCGGAGTCTATAAAGGACTTACACACACAGACAAACATTCACTTTTATATAGATTTCTGGGTGCTGAAATCGTATCTGGCCTCAGTTCTTTTGTATCACCCACAGTTCTTTCAAAATATGATCTTGATTACATATATTTAAAATTAGGCAAATCGGCAATATGAGGCAATGTCAAATTGGTATATTGGTAAATAGATGTTTCAGTTACCAACTTATGTTTTTCTTTTAACCTAGAGCCAAGAAATTCTGCCTTTTCTTTAGTCAACCCCAAATCTCGTACCAAATCATTTAACTCAGCCTGTATTTACACTGAGGTTCTAAATTTTCTGGAGGAAATTTGATTGACATTCACTGCACTCATCAAGTAAAACCTTCATCCCGGACCATGACCGAATAGCTGAAGGAACGTTAGAGTAAACAATTACTTATTAACTTCCCAGTATAGGAAGTTATTGTAATCGGTCCGAAAATCGAAATCGAAATTTTCGACGTATTTTCATTTTTCAAGGTCCCAGGAGCATTTTAAGCAAAATAATTATTAGATAAAAAAAAACTTTTTAATATAACACGTTTTTATAACCAACTAAAAAGTATAAAATAATGGCACTAGCCCCATACAGATTTAGCACCTCAAACATATTTCTAACACCATACAGATAGTCCTGAAAATTTCTGATTGTGAATTTGTAATAGCTATGAAAATATATGTAAAATTTTAAACGAAAAAACGTGGGGCGTATATATGATTGATGCGAATGATTTCTCAACCCAGCTACTCTACACTCCTTACTATTGTCTATAGCATGCGCCCCACGTTTTTTCGTTTAAAATTTTACATATATTTTCATAGCTATTACAAATTCACAATCACAAATTTTCAGGACTATCTGTATGGTGTTAGAAATATGTTTGAGGTGCTAAATCTGTATGGGGCTAGTGCCATTATTTTATACTTTTTAGTTCGTTATAAAAACGTGTTATATTAAAAAGTTTTTTTTATCTAATAATTATTATCTGCTTTTTAGTCTTGTGTGCGACATTTTGCAATCACTTTTTAACATGGTCATGATATTATGACGGATACATGTGGAAAATTGTTACCTAAATCTACTAATAATATACCAATCTTTTTAATTTTGAAATTCCTGAAAATTAAAATGAGGGAGTAAGCTAAATTAATTTTATATGATTTTTATTTGAATAATAGCTGCATCTCTTTTTTGATCATTTTTACTATTTTCACTCGTGAGTGCTCGCAACTACTCTTTTACTGAAAAGCGTTTAGCTGACTTTTGATTGTATTTAACTGCTTTCTTCATATAAAGACATCTATAAATTAAATTTGAGTCGTAATTATCTGGAACTTTTTCATTTGATTTGAATAATTTACCGTATTAATTTAAATTATGTAACTGATGTGAATATTACATTTTGAATTACGTCACATGGCTTATTTTTTTCTACATGGCATTTCCTTTCATTTAATTCCCATGTGGAGATTGTTGTAAAGTTAGGCAATCCACCAGTTTATGTTAGCCGCCAAGTTAAATTTACAATGACCTCATATAGCTTATTGTACTCTACTTATCACACCCTTTTCTGTAGTACCTACGTCGCGGGTGTTGTGATGAAAAGGGTAAGCCGTGCTCTGAAGAGAATGGTAACCCACTCTCCTGAGGAGGCCGCCATGGACCTAATGATGTTCTGAGTATATTGTATTGCTTATGGTGTTTTACTTATCATACCTTTTCATTTGATACCCATGTCGAAAGGGTTCTGAAGAGAATGGTAACCGGCCCTCCTGAGGAGGCAGCCATGAATCTAAAGACATAGGATATTGCACTACTTATGATGCCCTTTCGTTTGATACCCATGTCGAGGGGGTTGTGCAGAAAATGTTAATCCGTCCTCTCGAGATGGCCGCCATGGACCAAACGAAATATTGAGTATAATATATTGCTTATGATATTCTACTTATCATACCCTTTCATTTGACACCCATGTCGAAAGGGTTCTGAAGAGAATGGTAACCCACCCTCCTGAGGAGGCCGCCATGGAAATAATGATGTTCTGAGTATATTGTATTGCTTATGGTGTTTTACTTATCATACCCATTCATTTGATACCCATGTCGAAAGGGTTCTGAAGAGAATGGTAACCGGCTCTCCTGAGGAGGTGGCCATGGATCTAAAGACATAGCTTATTGCATTACTTATGATGCCTTTTCGTTTGATACCCATGTCGAGGGGGTTGTGAAGAAAATGTTAATCCGTTCTCTTGAGATGGCCGCCATGAACCAAACGAAATATTGAGTATAATATATTGCTTATGGTATTCTACTTATCATACCCTTTCATTTGACACCCATGTCGAAAGGGTTCTGAAGAGAATGGTAACCAACCCTCCTGAGGAGGCCGCCATGGACCTAATGATGTTCTGAGTATATTGTATTGCTTATGGTGTTTTAGTTATCATACCCTTTCATTTGATACCCATGTCGAAAGGGTTCTGAAGAGAATGGTAACCGGCCCTCCTGAGGAGGTAGCCATGGATCTAAAGACATAGCTTATTGCATTACTTATGATGCCTTTTCGTTTGATACCCATGTCGAGGGGTTTGTGAAGAAAATGTTAATCCGTTCTCTTGAGATGGCCGCCATGGACCAAACGAAATATTGAGTATAATATATTGCTTATGGTATTCTACATATCATACCCTTTCATTTGACACCCATGTCGAAAGAGTTCTGAAGAGAATGGTAACCAACCCTCCTGAGGAGGCCGCCATGGACCTAATGATGTTCTGAGTATATTGTATTGCTTATGGTGTTTTACTTATCAAACCCCCGTTCATTTGATACCCATGTCGAAAAGGTTCTGAAGAGAATGGTAACCCACCCTCCTGAGGAGGTCGCCATGGATCTAACGACATAGCTTATTGCATTCGACTCATGATTCCCTTTCATTTGATACCCATGTCGAGACTTTCATTTGTTACCCATGTCGAAAGGGTTCTGAAGAGAATGGTAACCCACCCTCCTGAGGAGTCTGCCATGGATCTAAGGGCATGGCTTATTGCATTCGTCTTATGATGCCCTTTCATTTGATAACCATATAGCGGAGGTTGTGAAGAAAATGGTAATCCGCCCTCTGGAGATGACCGCCATGGACCAAACGATAAATTGAGTATACTATATTGCTTATGGTGCTCTACTTAACATACCATTTCATTTGATATCCATGTCGAAGGGTTTGTGAAGAATATTTCAATCCGCCCTCCTGAGACGGCCTCCATGGACTAAAGGTATGTACCATATTGCATTGTCATCACAGCTAAAGCTGTGTGCAAAATTTCACCATGATAGGATATCCGGAAGTATTTGAAAAATCGAATGCAAAATTTGTTCCGTGAAGCAAACAGTAATCCGTCCTCTAGAGTCCTCCGCCATGGATCTAACGGTATAATGAGTATACCATATTGCATTGTCATCGGAGCTGAAGCTGTGTGCAAAATTTCAGGGTGATCGGGTAACCGGAAGTAGTCAAAAAATCGATGGCAAGATTTGTACCGGACAAACAGACAGACAAGAAAGCGAGCTAATAAAAACGTTTTAAAATTGGAAGTATGTGTGTGTGTGTGTGCGTACGTATTTGGTCATTTTTTCCTGCACGATATTGCGCGAACCAAAAAAGATATCGACTTCGTTGACGTGTCGTTCGAAGGGTATTAACCAAAGTATGATCTGAAAAGATTTTGCATAATATTCGGTCGAACCGACGACATAAACGACGTTTATGATTTTTGTACCTTCACGATACCGCGCAAACTAAAAACTATATCGACTTCATTGAGGTGCCGAAAAAAGAATATAAATGAAGAAATGCTCTGAAAAAAATTTCATAATATTCGGTCGGGCCTTCTTTGTTTAAATAGAAAAACTTCGGCTACTAATTGTCAGAAAGACCTTAAATTGACAAGTTTTGCTAATATCTAATAAACTCGATGGAAAGAGACCCGTTCTAAACTAAGTGATCTTTTTTTGGGTTCTGCACAGCGATAGCCTTCGAACCACTGCTGTCGTTTTAGTTTTAGATTGAGTATCAAAAACCAATAATTAAAGGAGTATTTTCAGCCCATGCGGAGTATATCCAAATTTTCAAGGAAAACAAATTTTTCATCACTTTCTAAGCAAACATCTTTTTTGTAAAGCAATAACCAAATGATTCAAAACTCCAAATCCCCTTCTTTAAAAGGGTTAAATAAAAGTTATTTTTTTATAAAAGATCTATCTACATGTAGATGCCTAGTAAGAACTTAAGAAGTAGCTTTATTAATGGCTGTTTACATTGTTTTTAAATATAATGTAAAACGTAGTATACTTAACAACTTTTGGCTTTTAAACTTAAATTTGAAATAATAAATGAATTAAATATTTTTGCTTATAGTTAACCCGAGGTCCCCACGGGCATTTTTTCTGGCAATAAGAATCGGCCTTATGCTACTCCCGAAGCAAAAGTAAGAGGAGTAAAATAAATTGGAATGGAGTAAAATACTCATATAGTAGTAAAAACGACAGAACTGTTTCGAACAAAACATCACTTGTCAAAATCCGACAACCTTTCAAAATCGTGCAAAAATTTCGTTACCCTTTACAAACAACGCGAATTTTTCAAAACTTGGATTAGCAGTTTTTGCCGGGGAATTGTTTTCTACGCAAGTTACATATATCGAATTAAAATCAGACACAACAAAATCCGAGACACCGGACACATTACAAGTTGTAACAAAACCAAAGCCAATGGCATGGTAATGAGAAAATTTCAAAGTTTAACATCCCACATTTTACGCTGCATTGACAGCATTCATAATAAAATAGGAGTCAGATTAATCGCCCAACAAAAATACAGAAATGATTCTCATGAAATAAAAATGCTTACTTGTCAAAGTAATTGTAGCTAAATAAAATGTAATAATTAGTCTGTCGTTGGTCGCGGTGATTTTAAAACGTTCTTTCAAAAGTTGTAATTTTGATTTAAAAGTTAATTTTGTCAATAAATGGATTAATTATAATCTTTAAATTCAAAGAAGTTTTATTGTTTTATTTATTCTTTTTGTTCAACTCTATTTCGTTTCTCCTTTTTCTTTTTTTCGAAACATATTTAAGTCGCGGGATACAGTTTCAGAAAATTGCGGTGCATGTGCAGCGAACGAAATACGGAGGAGGGAATGTTTGTTTGCTAAATTTCAGGAAAAACAAATTCTCTAGAAAAATCTTGTTGATTTACCACTATTGTAAATATTTCAAGCAATTGCTTTGTCATCAGTTCTGATACCAGCCAATTTTCCACTAGTGCTAAACGTATAATTATTTTGTATGAAGTCAGTTTATTCCATCTTCGTTCATCATACTGGGAAGTTAATCGTGTGGACCGAAGGGATCAAACCCACATGCCAACTACTTAACATTAATGCTACCAAACAATCTTCTTAATGATTTTTCTGTTCTCTCCACACCACATCAAGTGCTGAAAAACGACAGTTTGCCATACTTTGAACCTACATATCTTCTAAACGGAGTCACTCAGGTTTCTGTTATTTCTTTCACATAAAAGAATACACATTTACCTAAAAGATGAGCCCAATTACGTTGCTCTACTATAATCGGTCTAGAAGTTATTAAAGTTTAAGTGAATGGCAATTTGGCCATACAAGTTGCAAGTGAGGGGATATGAGTGCTTTATGTAAATCTTTAAAACGGCGATATCTCATGAATGACAATTCGTACGGGAAAATGTATAAGATCCTTTTTTGTAGGTAATCGCATAATCTACAAACTTTGTAAACACTATTTTATGATAAAAGTTACCGTTTTGTTGAAAATCGCAAAAAACCCGTTTTTGTGACCTTTGACCCCGAGTAAATCTAGGTTCCAGGTGCCGGATCGATGGGGACTTTTTAGATTTCATTTATAACGGTGCTTTGAACAATCCTACCAATTTTCAGCTAGGTGCGAATTAATGTACCCTCGGATGTCTAAATTGACTGGACAAGAGCAAGCCTGTACTCGAAGTTTATAGGCAGACGGACAAATTTTTTTGTCAAATCATTTTCTTCTAAATTAAGGAAAAGGCCATACATATGGAAGAAAGAATTGCTGGAAGAACACCTCGGGATCTTGGCCTCGATTCCCAGATCCGACGGGAGGGAAGTGAGTGAGGATTTGACACTTTGCGATTATCAATCCGCAGTCCTGGATTGGTTTAAATCGAAAATTCGGAGTGAAGACTCACGCGATAATGAAATATATGATGTCGGATTATCTCAGGCGCATTTGTCGTTCAAATCCGCAGAAAATTTGTTGCGGATCACACTTTTACAGCGCGGAGATGTCAAAAAGAAATTCGGGGTTGCGGATCTGAGAATCGCAAAGTGTCAAATCCGCAACTCACTTCCCTCCCGTCGGATCTGGGAATCGAGGCCCTTATTTTATTCGGAAGAACGCACCACTTCTTCTTCGCCTCTTTTTTATTTTTTGATATACCTGGAATAATTTATATAGCTCGCAAAATAATTCAAAGTATCTTCTTTCCATTTTGAACGTCACTTACAAAAAGAGTTGGCAAAAGCATTGGAACCAGCACTCTCAACTGGACGGTGTGGAAAAGGCGGACCGGAACAGTGCGGATGCATTAGGATCCCGGCTTTAGGGTGAAAAAATTACTCTAAGTAAAATACTTAGAGTAAAAAAAAACTTGAAAAGCAAGGTAATGTTGACTAGCAACAAACCACGAAAACAAACAACTGCAAGCGAAAAAGAATAAAACGGAAAAATAAAGAGCAGTTTTGCCAATCCAGTTAAATTTGGAATGACATTAATTTTTGGTATTTCGGATATTCGAAAGAGAACGAATTTTTCATATATCGTATATTCAATAAATGTAAAAAAATGGTGGGTGATACGACTTTTTCACTGTTGTTTCCGGACTCAGCACACCCAAAAACATAAAAATCAGGCAGAACCATTAAAAAAGGTTTTTTCATCATTGGCCTGTGTTATTATTAATATCTTTAAAATAATATAATAATATCTTTTAAATAATCAAGAATTGCACCTAAGCCAAGACAAAACTTGCAACATTCATTTTGGGTTGTCTTTGCAGTCATTACGACGCTGTTGGATTGGGACACATCATCTCGCGAAGGCAATTCTTGTAAGATAAAAGATGCAAGTTAGTTGCAACTGTGAGTTTGGCAATGTTAGACTATTGATTATGTCATATAGAAAGAACACGGATTTTTAATTCAGGAATCGGACAATGGGTCATTCATGAAAAAAAAAACCGCGCAGTGCTATTATACCTGTATAATATATCCCACCAAAAAAACATTAAAAATGTGAATTAGAAGTTCGTTGGCGCGGAAATTATTTATTGGGACAGTTTTAAACACACTTATAACAAAAAGAAGTGATATGGATTAGTCAAGATGAATCGTTAATAGCATGAAATAATTAAACACGTGCATTTACGAACGAATTCAAAGGAATTATACAACAATTTTAGAGCATGAATCTCAGCTGTCCTTCGAAATGTAACAAATTTTATTAGAAACACTATAGACTGAGCCACACTGAATTCAGCAAAGATTCATGCTAGGTATACAACGAACGCGCCCGCCAACTTTTTTGCGGTTGATAATACTTTATTGAGTTTTAAATAAAAATTGGCAGTTGTATAATTCCTTTGAATTCGTTCGTAAATGCACGTGTTTAATTATTTCATGCTATTAACGATTCATCTTGACTAATCCATATCACTTCTTTTTGTTATAAGTGTGTTTAAAACTGTCCCAATAAATAATTCCCGCGCCCCCGAACTTCTAATTCACATTTTTAATGTTTTTTTAGTGGGATATCACTCTTTTTTGTTTTAATACTTTCTAAAATAAAAAATAAATAATCTTCTGTATAAAGAAATATTATGTACCTATTTAATTGTTCATTATATTTTTTTATTTATTTTATAAGTAGGTAATAACAAAATAACAAAATGCAGGAATTCAAATTAATATTATTGCCTTTGTAAAAAAAACATAAGCTCCTTTCGAGTTTCTCGGCCAAGATTTTTTCTGCACTATGGAATCATTGATCCATAACCAGCTCGATTTTTGTTTCAATATGCTGATGTAATGACCTTGTTCGAGTGTTCCTGTGTGGAATATAGCACTAATCACTTTATAATTTGAACCTCTTATATGCAATTTTGCAGAAGTGACAGCTTTGATATCGCATTGCTCAATTTTAATAAACTTTTTATTTTTAGTTCGAATAATTTCAGTTGTATTATGAGAACAGGTGCTACCGAAATCATTTCCGATTTACGAATCTTGTACCAACAATTTTTACATTGACCACTCAGGGTTTCTCGTTTTCCAAATTCATGATCAATAAGTTGCTGAAGAGTTACAGTATCTCGTTAAGCAATCGTTACTGATAACGAAATCATTATATTTGTTTCCACAGTTGCACTTGTAAATATACAGTTTGGATTGAGACTTGTTGTTGTATATCTTACATTATGTTCAACGATATTTCTAATATTTCCTGTCTTATTAAATAAATCACTTGACAAACGTCTTGGTGAAAATGTGTTCCATATATTTGTGTATTTAAAAAATTCTTAAGTGGCCGGACGTCTACATTTTTTTGAACTGATAAATAGTTTAGCAATGTCTTGTATAACATGTGATTTTCTGGTAATTTTAACAACTCCTTTTTTATAGTAGAACAATTAAAAATGCACTGCAGGGCTGCGTTAGCATAACACGAAGCACCATGCAAATTTGGTAGCCCCCGAACATTTCCAAAATTTACAGCGTCATTAGTAAAAGCACCTTGTATATTCGAAACCTCCGAGATTGCATTCCACCTTTTATCAATAACTGGCAGAGACGAATTTTTTTTTAAATTTAATGTTTGGTAAATCTGGACGATATTTTTCTCTTAGCCAATTGTATTCAACTATTGTTTCAAGATTTACTTTAACACTAGATGGATCAAAATTGATTAAATGCAAACCAACCAAGAATGTGAGTCTGGACAATGCTACATAAACCTGTCCGGGAGCAAACTAAAAGTACTAATGATAATAAACAACATAAACCTGCATTACTGACTCAAATGTTTCAGTTATGTCGCTTATTGTGTTGTCCTTATTCTTCCCTTTCATTTAATACCCATGTCGAGGGGTATGTTAAGAAAATGGTAATCGAGCCTCTTCAGATGACCGCCGTGGCTCTTACGGTATATTGAGTACACTATACCGCTTATTGTGTTCTACTTATGATTACCTTTAATTAGATACCCATGTCGATGGGCTATGTAAAAAAAATGGTTATCCGCTCTCTTGAGATAACCGCCGTGGATCTAAATATATTTTGAGTATACTAAATCGCTTATTGTTTTCTACTTATAATTCCCTTTCTTTTGATACCCATGTCGAGGGGGTTGTGAAGAAAATGGTAATGCGTCCTCTTGAGGTGGCCTCGGTGGATCTAACTAGATATTGAGTATACTATATTGCTTACTGTCTTCTACTTAAGATACGCTTTCAATTGATACCTATGTCGAGGTGGTGGTGAAGAAATGGTAGTCCGCCCTCTTGAGACGGCCGCCATGGATATAAAGACATAGCTTATTGTATTCTACTTATCATACCCTTTCATTTGATACCCATGTCGAGGGGGTTGTGAAGAAAACGGTAATACGTCCTCTTGAGGTGGCCTCGGTGGATCTAACTATTTATTGAATATACTATATTGCTTATTGTATTCTACTTATCATACCCTTTCATTTGATATCCATGTCGAGGGGGTTGTAAAGAAAATGGTAATCCGCCCTCTTGAGATGACCGCCATGGATCTAACCAGATATTGAGTATATTATATCCCTTATGGTATTCTACTTATGATACGCTTTCAATTGATACCTATGTCGAGGTGGTGGTGAAGAAATGGTAGTCCGCCCTCTTGAGACGGCCGCCATGGATATGAAGACATAGCTTATTGTATTCTACTTATCATACCCTTTCATTTGATACCCATGTCGAGGGGGTTGTGAAGAAAATGGTAATGCGTCCTCTTGAGGTGGCTTCGGTGGATCTAACCAGATATTGACTATACTATATTGCTTATTGTCTTCTACTTAAGATACCCTTTCAATTGATACCTATTTCGAGGTGGTGGTGAAGAAATGGTAGTCCGCCCTCTTGAGACGGCCGCCATGGATATAAAGACATAGCTTATTGTATTCTACTTATCATACCCTTTCATTTGATACCCATGTCGTGGGGGTTGTGACAAAAATGGTAATGCGTCCTCTTGAGGTGGCCTCGGTGGATCTAACTATTTATTGAGTATACTATATTGCTTATTGTATTCTACTTATCATACCTTTTCATTTGATACTCATATCGAGGGGGTTGTGAAGAAAATGGTAATCCGCCCTCTTGAGATCACAGCCATATATCTAACCAGATATTGAGTATATTATATCGCTTATGATTTTCTACTTATGATACCCTTTCAATTGATACCTATGTCGAGGTGGTGGTGAAGAAATGGTAGTCCGCCCTCTTGAGACGGCCACCATGGATATAAAGACATAGCTTATTGTATTCTACTTATCATACCCTTTCATTTGATACCCATGTCATGGGGGTTGTGAAGAAAATGGTAATACGTCCTCTTGAGGTGGCCTCGGTGGATCTAACTATTTATTGAATATACTATATTGCTTATTGTATTCTACTTATCATACCCTTTCATTTGGTATACATGTCGAGGGGGTTGTGAAGAAAATGGCAATCCACCCTCTTGAGATGACCGCCATGGATCTAACCAGATATTGAGTATATTATATCGCTTATGGTATTCTACTTATGATACCCTTTCAATTGATACTTATGTCGAGGTGGTGGTGAAGAAATGGTAGTCCGCCCTCTCTAGACGGCCGCCAAGGATATTAAGACATAGCTTATTGTATTCTACTTATCATACCCTTTCATTTGATACCCATGTCGAGGGGGTTGTGAAGAAAATGGTAATGCGTCCTCTTGAGGTGGCCTCGATGGATCTAACCAGATATTGACTATACTAAATTGCTTATTGTCATCTACTTAAGATACCCTTTCAATTGATACCTATGTCGAGGTGGTGGTGAAGAAATGGTAGTCCACCCTCTTGAGACGGCCGCCATGGATATAAAGACATAGCTTATTGTATTCTACTTATCATACCCGTTCATTTGATACCCATGTCGTGGGGGTTCTGAAGAAAATGGTAATACGTCCTCTTGAGGTGGCCTCGGTGGATCTAACTATTTATTGAGTATACTATATTGCTTATTGTATTCTACTTATCATACCTTTTCATTTGATACTCATATCGAGGGGGTTGTGAAGAAAATGGTAATCCGCCCTCTTGAGATGACAGCCATGGATCTAACCAGATATTGAGTATATTATATCGCTTATGGTATTCTACTTATGATACCCTTTCAATACCTATGTCGAGGTGGTGGTGCAGAAATGGTAGTCCGCCCTCTTGAGACGGCCGTCATGGATATAAAGACATAGCTTATTGTATTCTACTTATCATACCCTTTCATTTGATACCCATGTCATGGGGGTTGTAAAGAAAATGGTAATACGTCCTCTTGAGGTGGCCTCGGTGGATGTTAACTATTTATTGAATATACTATATTGCTTATTGTATTCTACTTATCATACCCTTTCATTTGATATCCATGTCGAGGGGGTTGTGAAGAAAATGGTAATCCGCCCTCTTGAGATGACCGCCATGGATCTAACCAGATATTGAGTATATTATATCGCTTATGGTATTCTACTTATGATACCCTTTCAATTGATACTTATGTCGAGGTGGTGGTGAATAAATGGTAGTCCGCCCTCTTGAGACGGCCGCCATGGATATAAAGACATAGCTTATTGTATTCTACTTATCATACCCTTTCATTTGATACTCATGTCATGGGGGTTGTGCAGAAAATGGTAATACGTCCTCTTGAGGTGGCCTCGGTGGATCTAACTATTTATTGAATATACTATATTGCTTATTGTATTCTACTTATCATACCCTTTCATTTGATATCCATGTCGAGGGGGTTGTGAAGAAAATGGTAATCCGCGCTCTTGAGATGACCGCCAAGGATCTAACCAGATATTGAGTATATTATATCGCTTATGGTATTCTACCTATGATACCCTTTCAATTGATACCTATGTCGAGGTGGTGGTGAAGAAATGGTAGTCCGCCCTCTCTAGACGGCCGCCATGATATTAAGACATTAGGGTGGTTCAAAAATGGCAAAAAAATTTCAAAAAAACGTGCACCCCCCTATCTTTAAGTTCATTTAAAATGATGATTTTTGGCGGCAACAGGAGAATTTTTGATTGACATTAACCATTGCCGCCGAGCACATTTCGTTTTAGAGATTTACGATTTTTAAACGATAATAAAAATTTGATAATTCTGTTCATTTACGTCCATTAAACTACCTAGATCGTGGTTTCTACAAGGTTTTCGAGGTCGCTGATTACGAATTTGACGTCAAATCGAATGTTTGACAAATGACAGCTGTCAAAAACGCTGTCGACTATGAACAAAATATACCATTTTTTTAAATTTTTTTCAAAATGACGTGATATTTCGGGCTATAGAGGGTTTTCGAGGTCGCTGATTACGAATATGACGTAAAATCAAAGTTTTGCAACATGACAGCTGTCAAAAACGCTGTCAACTATAAACAAAATACGTTTAAAAATCGTAAATCTCTAAAACGAAATGTGCTCGGCGGCAATGGTTAGTGTCAATCAAAAATTCTCCGGTTGCCGCCAAAAATCATCATTTTAAATGAACTTAAAGATAGGGGGTGCACGTTTTTTTTTAATTTTTTTGCCATTTTTGAACCACCCTATTAAGACATAGCTTATTGTATTCTACTTATCATACCCTTTCATTTGATACCCATGTCGAGGGGGTTGTGAAGAAAATGGTAATGCGTCCTCTTGAGGTGGCCTCGGTGGATCTAACCAGATATTGACTATACTATATTGCTTATTGTCTTTTACTTAAGATACCCTTTCAATTGATACCTATGTCGAGGTGGTGGTGAAGAAATGGTAGTCCGCCCTCTTGAGACGGCCGCCATGGATATAAAGACATAGCTTATTGTATTCTACTTATCATACCCTTTCATTTGATACCCATGTCGTGGGTGTTGTGAAGAAAATGGTAATGCGTCCTCTTGAGGTGGCCTCGGTGGATCTAACTATTTATTGAGTATACTATATTGCTTATTGTATTCTACTTATCATACCATTTCATTGGATACCGATGTCGAGGGGGTTGTGAAGAAAATGGTAATCCGCCCTCTTGAGACGCGTACCATGCGTACACTTTTTGTTAATCATCGAAATGATAGGGAATACTATTTGACATCAACAGTGCTGGATTTAACTAACTTGTAAAGAATATGCCATATTTTTGACGTGACAACGTCTATTAAAACGATGAAAGCCGGCTGCATGCACGAAAAATGATGACTCATTGTCCCGTTATGTCCCGTTAGTCCCGTTAGTCCCGTTAGTCCCGTAAGTCCCGTAGTAATTTTAATAAAAATTTGATTGTAGTAATCTTAAAAATTTGATTAAAATTGTCAAAAATTGTCAACAATAATATTTGTTGTGGATTCTCGATTGTGAAAAAGCGCAGCAATGTGATGTCAAAGCAGCAGTATTGCGAGTTTCTTCGAACCACCAATCCGGAACAACGGGAGATCATCCTTGAAGTCATTCACCGATTACATGGTTGTGGAGATGGCATTTTGGTAGCGCTACAAATTTTCTTCACCGGTCCGGCGGGCTGTGGAAAAACTTACACATTAAAGTGCCTTATGGAAACGTACAACCGATACACTCAGGGGCACAACTCGATGAACAACACCTAAATTGCCTGTGCAAGCACAGGTAAAGCCGCTGTACCTCTTGGTGGCACTACAGTGCATTCAGCGTTTCGTCTCACAACTTCTCGCGTGACAAAACTCTTATCCACAGAAAATTTGCAAGCCTACAGAAACATGTTCGTTGGCGTCAAAGCTGTTTTCGTCGACGAGATCAGCATGTTAAGTTCAGCCTTTCTTCAAAAAATCAACTACCGACTGCAGCAGATTACCGGCTTTTATGACAAATCATTCGGAGGCATCCACGTGATATTATGCGGAGATTTCAGCCAGCTACCACGGTCTCATGACGTTGTCACGTTAAACTATCGTCCGTAAACCCTCTTTACAGACAACAAATTTTTTTTTAGAAATAAATTACGATTACGAACTCGGCATTCGGTATTTCAAAATTTTACTGTACATTTGTACTGTGAACTACACGTTGTTTATAGTACCTAACGCAATCTGATACCATAGTTGCGACTAACCACTTTAAATGAATACATTTTGTTAATCATCTAATGCTATCTGGCATCAACAGTTCGAGTAAACACTTTTCGACTAACTAGTAGCACCAACTCCTTTATTGAGCAATTGAAATAACTTAGAGCGCCATTTGACAGAATAATTTTGAGTACCCACTTTTTTAGACTGAAGGAGAAGAAAAAAGTTCGATTCGAAATGTAAAAAATGTAAAAATAAAGAAAACGCAGAATGATAGGAAAAAAAACTCATGGAATAATAAATTATTTATATTTTGTTTATCGGTTACAAATGAAAAATCCTTACTAATATTATAAATGCGTAAGTAACTCTGTCTGTCTGTCTGTATGTTACGCTTTCACGCCTAAACCGCTGGACCGATTTTGATGAAATTTGCAACAGACATAGTTTAGACCTTGGAGACGGACATAGGCTACTTTTTTTTTTGGAGAAAAAAGGGTTGAAGGGGGTGAAATGGGGTTCAATAAGTTGTAAGGGGATTTTTTTCTTTACTTTTTTTCTATTGTATAAAAAGTTACTGACAGACAACGCACAACCTGAACCGCTAGAGCTAAAGGGCTGAAGTTTTGACAGTGCATCCCTAGCGATTTTTCGAAATTCATCCCCTAAGGGGGTGAAATAGGGTCAACTCAAAACCGCTGGAGCTATAAGGCTGAAATTTTGACAGTGCATAACTTTAATAACTTGGACATCCACTAAGAAGCGATTTTTCGAAATTCATCCCCTAGGGGGGTGAAATGGGGTTTACCCAAACCGCTGGAGCTATAGGGCTGAAATTTTGACAGTGCATAACTTTAATAACGTGGACATCCACTAAGAAGCGATTTTTCGAAATTCATCCCCTAGGGGGGTGAATTGAGGTTTTTCCAAACCGCTAAAGCTATAGGGCTGAAATTTTGACAGTGCAACCCTATAATGGCATGGACATCCACTATTAAAGCGATTTTTCGAAATTCATCCCCTAAGGGGGTGCAATGGGGTTTACCGACACCTCTGGAGCTATGGGGCTGAAATTTTGATATTGCATCCCTATAATGATGTGGACATCCACTAAAAAGCGATTTTACGAAATTCATCCCCTATGGGGTTTAAATGGGCTTTTTCCAAACCGCAATAGCTATAGGGCTGAAATTTTGACAGTGCATCCCTATATTGGCGTGGACATCCACTATAAAGCGATTTTTCGAAATTCATCCCCTAAGGGGGTGAAATGGGATCAACCCAAAACCGCTGGAACTATAGGGCTGAAATCTTGACAATGCATTCCTATAATGGTGTGGACATCCACCAAAAAGCGATTTTTCGAAATTCATCCCCTAAGGGGGTGAAATGGGGTTTACCCAAACCGCTGGAGCTAAAGGGCTGAAAGTTTGACCGTGCATCCCTATAATGATGTGGACATCCACTAAGAAGCGATTTTTCGAAATTCATCCCCTAAGGGGGGAAATGGGGTTTACCCAAACCGCTGGAGCTATAGGGCTGAAATTTTGACAGTGCATCCCTTTAATGACATGGACATCCACTAAGAAGCGATTTTGCGAAATTCATTCCCTAAGGGGGTGAAATGGGGTTCACCCACATCGCTGAAGCTGAAGGGCTTTAATTTTGACCGTGCATCCCTATAATGACGTGGTCAACCACTTAGGAGCGATTTTTTGAAATTTATCCCCTAAGGGGGTTAGAAATTTTGACAGTGCATCTCTATAATGACGTGGACTTTCACTAAGAAGCGATTTTTCGAAATTCATCCCCTAACGGAGTGAAATGGGGTTACCAAATTACTGGAGCTATAGGGCTGAAATTTCGACAGTGCATCCCTATAATGACGTGGACATCCACTAAGAGGCGATTACTCGAAATTCATCCCCTAAGGGGGTGAAATGGGGTTAACCCAAAACCCTGAAGCTGATGGGCTGAATTTTTGACAGTGCATCCCTATAATCACGTAGAAATGAATGACTCGAAATTTACTTTATTTAATATTCATTTGTGATTGCTTCATAATTTCTTGCACCGACGTAAATAGGCGAACAAGCTTAACGAACGTTCGTCAAACCCTAAAATGTCACTTCCCTTGATAACATATACATGCCAATCTCTGCTTCAAAACTTGCAGATTTGTTGAGCAGAGGTGATACACGCAGCAATTTGTTTACCATATTTATTAAAAAATGCACTATAATAAACCCTTTTTAGGGATAATAACAGCTGACTTTTATTTTTTTTTTGTTTTGAAGGAAAACATTGCACATAACAAACAGTTTTTATTTAAAGGCGTTGCAAGGCACGCGGGTTTTATGCTAGTTACTTATATTGCTCTTAAAAAGGTGATAAATCGCATAATTTTCTAAAAAAAAAAACACCTTGTTTTCTATGTTTAGGCGTAAATAAGGCATTAGCTGTTTGCTCTTACGAACTCGGCAAACTACCGCTTGCCTTGATATCAGAGGGTGGAAATTGGAAATAGGGGTTTTAGTTTTTGCAATCCTTACTAATATTATAAATGCGAAAGTAACTCTGTCTGTCTGTTTGTCTGTCTGTATGTTACGCTTTCACGCCTAAACCGCTTTACCGATTTTGATGAAATTTGCAACAGACATAGCTTAGACCTTGGAGACGGACATAGGCGAAATTTTGGAGAAATAAGGGTTGAAGGGGGTGAAATGGGGTTCAATAAGTTGTAAGGGGATTTTTTTTCTTTACTTTTTTTCTATTGTATAAAAAGTAACTGACTGACAGATAAAGCACAACCTAAACCGCTAGAGCTAAAGGGCTGAAATTTTTAACAGTGCATCCCTAGCGATTTTTCGAAATTCATTCCCTAAGGGGGTGAAATAGGGTCAACTTAAAACCGCTGGAGCTATAAGGCTGAAATTTTGACAGTGCATCCCTATAATGACGTGGACATCCACTAAGAAGCGATTTTACGAAATTCATCCCCTAAGGGGGTGAAATGGGTTTTTTCCCAAACCGCGAAAGCTATAGGGCTGTAATTTTGACAGTGCATCCCTATAATGGCGTGGACATCCACTAAAAAGCGATTTTTCGAAATTCATCCCCTAAGGGGGTGAAATGGGGTTTACCCAAACCGCTGGAGCTATAGGGCTGAAATTTTGACAGTGCATCCCTATAATGATGTGGACATCCACTAAAAAGCGATTTTTCGAAATTCATCCCCTAAGGGGGTGAAATGAGGTTTTTCCAAACCGCTATAGCTATAGGGCTGAAATTTTGACAGTGCATCCTTATCATGGCGGGGACATCCACTATAAAGCGATTTTTCGAAATTTATCCCCTAAAGAGATGAAATAGGGTTTACCCAAACCGGCAAAGCTATAAGGCTGTAATTTTGACAGTGCATCCCTATAATGGCGTGGTCTTCCACTATAAAGCGATTTTTCGAAATTCATCCCCTAAGGGGGTGAAATAGGGTTTACCCAAACCGGTAAAGCTATAGGGCTGTAATTTTGACAGTGCATCCCTATAATGGCGTGGGCATCTACTATAAAACGATTTTTCGAAATTTATCCCCTAAGGGGGTGAAAAAGGGTTTACCCAAACCGGTAAAGCTATAGGACTGAAATTTTGACAGTGCATCCCTTTAATGATCTGGCCTTCCACTAAAAAGTGATTTTTCGAAATTCATCCCCTAAGGGGGTGAAATGGGGTTTTTCCAAACCGCTAAATTTATCGGGCTGAAATTTTGACAGTGCATCCCTATAATGGCGTGGACATCCACTATAAAGCGATTTTTCGTAATTCCTCCCCTAAGGGGCTGAAATGGGTTTTTTCCAAACCGGTTTTTTCGTAATTCATCTCCTAAGGGAGTGAAATGGGGTTCACCCAAACCGCTGAAGCTATAGGGCTGAAATTTTGACAGTGCATCCCTTTAATGATGTGGACATCCACTAAAAAGCGATTTTTCGAAATTCATCCCCTAAGGGGGTGGAATGGGGTTTTTCCAAACCGCTAAATTTATAGGGCTGAAATTTTGACAGTGCATCTCTATAATGGCGTGGACATCCACTATAAAGCGATTTTTCGTAATTCTTCCCCCAAGGGGGTGTAATGGGGTTTTTCCAAACCGCTAAAGGTATAGGGCTGTAATTTTGACAGTGCATCCCTATAATTGCGTGGTCATCCACTATTAAAGCGATTTTTCGAAATTCATCTCCTAAGGGAGTGAAATGGGGTTTACCCAAACCGCTGGAGCTATAGGGCTGAAATTTTGACAGTGCATCCCTTTAATGACGTGGACATCCACTAAGAAGCGATTTTTCGAAATTCATCGCCTAAGGGGGTGAAATGGGGTTAACCCACACCGCTGAAGCTGAAGGGCTTTAATTTTGACAGTGCATCTCTATAATGACGTGGACATTCACTAAGAAGCGATTTTTCGAAATTCATCCCCTAACGCAGTGAAATGGGGTTACTAAACTACTGGAGCTATAGGACTGAAATTTCGACAATGCATCCCCATAATGACGTTTACATCCACTAATACCGGAGACAGACTTGTGGTATAGCAATTGAGATCGGGATATTGCAATATTGCCATATTGCAATATAAAAATTTGAAGACACACTTGCATCAGTATACTGAGTTGTTTTGGTTGTCATTTGTCTGTCAACACAACAGGAAAGGATAAACAACTAACTCCTTCAACTGACATAAAAATCTTTATGCCCAGACTATTCTTTGGTTTAAATCTAGGGTATACTGAGCTATACCACGAAGTTTTTCTCAATTGGGATATTGAGTTTCAATGTTGAGTATACTGAGTGTATACCGAGATTTTTTCTCAGTATATAGAGACACACCTGAAGTATATTGCAATATTGCTCATATTGTAATTACTATACCACAAGTGTGTCTCTGGTATTAGAGGCGATTACTCGAAATTCATCCCCTAAGGGGGTGAAATGGGATTAACCCAAACCTGAAGGGCTGAAATTTTGACAGTGCATCCCTATAATCACGTAGAAATGAATGACTTGAAATTCACTTTATTTAATATTCATTTGTGATTGCTTCATAATTTCTTGCACCCACGTAAATAGGCGAACAAACTTAACGAACGTTCGTCAAACCCTAAGATGTCACTTCTCTTGATGACATATACATGCCAATCTCTGCTTCAAAACTTGCAGATTTGTTGAGCAGAGGTGATATACGCAGCAATTTGTTTACCATATTTATTAAAAAAATGCACTATAATAAACCCTTTTAAGGATAATAACAGCTGACTTTTTTTTTTTTGAAGGAAAACATTGCACATAATAATTAGTTTTTATTTAAAGGCGTTGCAAGGCACGCGGGTTTTATGCTAGTATACATATATCGCGAACGAAATAAAATTTCGATTTCCTTTTTATAAACATTTTGTTTGGTATAAGTAAATGAAAAAAATTCTTTGTCAACATTTTGAGCCTTCACGCGGGGTTGTATGACCTATAAAAACCGAGGTACAAGGAAAACTGGAAAAAAACGCGATCTCTTCGGCGGCCATATTTTTTTGGGATGCCGAAATTGTTTTCTTAAAAATTTGTGTAACACTTGAATTTTTGTATGAAGAGCTTGATTGAGACAACTTATGTGCTACCACCCCTGATTCCCCTGTGCTCGAATTTTCAGCCATTGTGGAGTTTTGTCTCCTTAAAATGCTAATTTCCCCGGACTAAAGAGGCAAAAATAAAAAAAGCCATGTTCAAGTGGCCATATTTCGGTCAATTTTTAACCAAAAAAAATTCCGAACCTTCGAATTTACATTACTTTTATCTTAGGGTAAAAAACTTTGTTAAACCCACCAGGATGTTCGGATATTCTCTTTTGAAGTTGTTTTTTTGTGTGCGTTCCTTTTACATCATCTAATTTAACGGATATACAATCTTTTTGCCAGGCATTATCCGACTAATGTCTTTTCTGAGATAAAACGATTTCACCAAGCTTTCTGCTCCGACTGGTATTTTACGGCCACCACGAGGATTCCGAGAGGACAAGATACCGAATTGACCTACAAGTTTCTTTGGTTTTCCGTCTGTATGTTCGTCTGTATGTTCTAAATTCTTCTGCAAGTCTATTCTTGCTCCATGAGAGGTAGACGGATCATAAAATTTCGCCTTGGACTCCCCCATTATGTTTAAATTTATCTTCGGGAATGAAGGATTCATCTTCAGTGTTTGCTGAATATTCACTTGATTTTTGACTGAACTGCAACTGCACAAGATGGTCATTGGATACTGAAGTTATTTCCAGGGCTTACATTGCTGCAGCAATTTTAATACCTACTGTTGCTGTTGACTTTTCTTTGCTGCCAAGAAAACCAAAGCAATTTACTTTGCTTTGCTTTACAGCAATCGTATTTTCGAACTTTCATATTGCTGCGAATGTTGTTGCTTACAAATGCTGGGGCATGCTGTTCCGGCTGCGAAGGCTTCACATACACATACAAAAAAAATGTCACCACCCGTCTAAATAAAGTACCATTTTACTGTATAAAATTGGACCATAAAAAAGTTGAAGGAAGCAAAGTATTTCATAGCCTTTGGAGAGGAAAGCTTTGGAAAACTGTAAACAAACAGAAAGCAAACAAAACAGATTTCACAGTCTTCAGCAAAGTAAGTTTAAAAATATGTGTGTATATATAATTTACTTTGCTTTCAAACCCTGGGTGTTCCATTTGAAAGCCGTTTGTTGCAAGACGAACATCTCCACTTATCAGCAAATTTTTTAGAAATTTTCCTTAAATTTTTGATCTTTTGATGACGTGGCAAGTGAAAGGGATTAAAGCATCGATCACCCAAAACTCAGAGCAACAACTACAAAAAATAACAGAAATATAAAATGGCTTGGGGTTGTAATCCTTTCTCTTTTTATAATTTAAATTTGATGCTATTTAATGAGTAAGAAGTTCTTCTAGCAGCTAAGAGATGGCGGAATTAGTCGTGTTTTGTTATCACAAAACATGTTCAAAATTATGCATTTTGTTGGTTGAAAAGGAAGCAGGCCAGACCGTCCCTTTGGCGGAGTCCATTAAAGATGTTGATTGGTCTGGACATTGTTCCAGATACCTTTACTTGGCCTGTCACATTGGTCATGGTCAACCTACATAGACTCTTTTTTTATGTGGTAGTGCTAAGCTCAGGAGTCACCCTTTGTACTACTAGTCCGTCATGTCATTTGCCACGTCATATTGCAATGTATAGTAGTAAGCTGAGTACGCTGTTGGTGGGTTTGGGGGGGGGGGGTTTATAAAGGTATTGAAGAAGGTGGTGATGAGCCCTGCATTTGAACTCTTGTATGTTGTATGAACTCGGAAATACTGACTGCGAAAGATTATTCCAGAGTCGAGTGGTTCTATTTACAAACGAATTCATATCTTGTTAAGTGCGTGAAAGGGGAGTTGTAGATTGAGCTAATGAGACGAGTGGGCTAATCTGGTGCTGCCAGGAAAGCTTTTAACTCGGCGGAACAGTCAATATGATAGTAGCGATAAAATTTTGTCTGTGCTGCTACATTCCTACGGTGGCTCAGGGGGTCGATGGTGGAGCGAGCGGTATCGTCATCAGTTAATTTAACGGCCCTTTTTTGGACTTTATCTAACCATGCCAAGGTGGTTATTGGAGCGCTACCCCAAAGGAGGGAGTTGTATTCGAGAAGAGGCCGAATGTAGGATTAATAAATAACAGCACGGCTGGAATTGAAACTTGCACCTCTTAATAAATCCCAAGCACCGGGATGCTTGTTTGGCGATTTCGAATATGTGGTCACGCCTAAGATGTGTAGGGAGGGATTGGCCGTTAGTTCAACTTTACCCACTCTCAAGGATGGGGAGCTGTTGATCTCATGGCTTTGTAGAGTTCTACCCTGTCGGCTTTAAAGTCTATGAAGAGGTGTTGAATTGAGTTTTGAAACTCTAGACATTTTTCCATAGCCTGCCTCAAGGTGAAAATCTGATCAGTTCTTGATATGGCTGGTATTAGCCTATGATGTTTCTGGGATATGGGGCCATCCCGTGTTTAACGATAGCGGAGAATATCTTATACACTGTACTTAACAACGTTATACCGCGATAATTAGTGCACCCTGTGATATCTCCTTTTTTATGTACCGGGCAGAGGATGCCATTTCTCCAGTCTTCTAGTACCACTTCCTGCTCCCATAATTGCGCAATTAATTATTTATGAATCGCTTGGTATAATGTAGACCCTCCATATTTAACCAGCTCCGCTGGTATGCCGTCTGCACCCGAAGCCTTGATGTTTTTGAGCCGGGTTATAGCTCTGCTACTTTCTTCTAAGCTTGGTGGCGGCAGCATAGCATAATCATCAGGTATAGGTGAAGCCTCCGAATCTTCAGGTACCTCGCTATTTAGCAATTCATGAAAGTGCTCTTTCCATCGCTCTAAGATGCCTTTGGGATCGGTGATCCGATTCCCTTCTTTGCCCTTGTATGTGCAACGTGGTGTGAATTGCGTCACACTGCGGACCGTTTAGTCTACACGATCAATTTCCCAATATGATGAACGTAGACAGAATAAACTGACTTCTTACAAAATAGTAACACGTTTAGCACTAGTGGGAAATTGAACTGGTGACAAAGTAATCCTGACGCCAGCTGGTTCAAATAATTACAATAGTGGTAAATCCCCATGATTTTTCTAGAGAATTTGTTTTTCCCGAACTTTAGCAAACAAACACTTCCTTCGTACTTCGTTCACTAAAGCGGGTGTTCGAATTCGTATTCAACGTGTTCAAGCGCTGGAAACTCCAAAGCTTTCCGGATATAGTACTTGTCACACTTGACCAAAAAGAACAAATTTTTCGGTAACTACTGGAAATCCCGGGATGAGCCACGATCACCGTCACCCTTAACCACAATTTCCTGAAACGCGTACAAAACAATTCCCCGACAAAAAAGTGCTGATCCAAGGTATGAAAAATTCGTGATGTTTGTAAAGGGTAACGAAATTTTTGCATATTTTTAAAGGTTGTCGGATTTTGACAAGTGAAGTTTTGTTCGAAGGCTATCGCTGTGCAGAGTCCAAAAAAGATCATTTCGTTTAGAACGGGTCTCATTCCATCGAGTTTATTAGATATTTGCAAAACTTATCAATTTAAGTTTTATCATTGAAAATGATTATAGGGTCGGTAAGTATGAAAATTGGTAACGAAAAATGTAACGAAAAAGCGTTACGCAGAGATGCTGAGATGCATGTGGCTTTGTATCGTCGTGTATCGTGCTTGGAATACAGAACTACAGGAAGGGCCCTCGCCGAATTTTAGCGTAGTGAAATTCTTTTTGTGTGAGTGCTCAGGTTTTTATAGTGTGTGTGCAAAGGAAGGCGAAAAAAGCGAGTGCATTTGAAGAGGCAGAAAACAAGAAATTCTATTTTGTTAAGGGAAGGGAAAAGACCACACGTTCTATCATTGTAAAGAAAACTTGGGTTATAAAGATCTGAGAACTGAATTTGAACGTTTGCGTGAAGATCACAACAATTGTGGAAAAAATGGAAAAAACCATGGAGGCTGCCAATTCAGAAACAACAATGTGTTATATGAACGTTCAAAGTTTAACTGCGCATAGCAACGACATCGTAATGGATGCCAATATTAAAAAAATGACATATTGGCAGTATCTGAAACATGGTCCGCCGTAAAAGATAATGTCGAAATAGAAGGTTATGAGTGTGTTACAAAAAATAAAAGAGATAACCAAACAGCTGGTGGTGTTGCAATATACGAATCGAAAAAATCTACGTTATTGGAATGCATACCATTAAAATTTGATGAATACCACAGCGTTAATGGAGATGTTTGTTGTGCCCGTGTTGTAACGAATAATAATACGCCTTTTTGTATTGTGACTGTGTATGCAAATTGCGGAACCAGTTTTGACGATTTGAAGGAATTGTTGGATGTCGCTTTATGGCGGTTTGGTGATAACGTAAAACATCTGCGCATTTCAGAAAAATATAATTTGTCAACTTGTCCGGTTATATTGTGTGGTGATTTGAATGTAAATCTCAATACACCGAAAGGAAATGATTTAGTAGAATATGCTAGTGTCGCTCATGGTGTTTCGTTAATGACTAACAATATGTATTGTAACGACGAGAAATGACACATCCATAGATTGTATATTCACGAAAGGGATAACTGTGGATGTGTTGCCGTGTGTATCGTATTTTAGTGTTCATAGGCCCATGTTATGTTCAATCCGAAAAGAATGACGCGCGCTCAGTTCGCTTCCGACAGTTCAACAGTGCACATCTATTATATCAACGAAATTTGTACAAGTTAGAATGGCGTCAACATCTAAAAAAGCTGCTTTGAGTTCCAGTAGTGATGATGAAGATTGTGTTCAGTCTATTGATACTGAAAGTTTGTATTTTCTGGAGCCCAGTGAGCATGAATTAGAGAACGATGTTGTCAAAAAATTTATATCCGAAGTAAAAGAGAGTGAGGGGATCATAACAAAGGAATCTGAATACAATGCGAAAAAAAGAAAATTTCAGCAAAGCGTTGTTAATCGTTTCAATTATACGCAATACAATTACAAAACTCCCATAAAGTTTGCTACCATTGGTAATTCGTATGGTGTGTGCGTTAGTAATTCGGAAGACTTTACAAACAAGACCATTATGAAAAGTTTGAATTCGTTGGAAGCGAAACATCGCGTGTCTGTGTTGGTGCCCACTGCTTCGTTTGCCTGGCATGCGGAAACAAAAAAATTGATGACCAGTGTTTTCGATGGGTTCGTGACTGATTTGCGGAAGCTGTCTACAAAATCAAAAGATTTGGAGACCAACTTGAAGAAGCACAACATAAAGTTCAGTGATGTGGCTCAGATTTTGGAAAAATTAAAAACTAGGTATATCACTGGTTCCAGTACACGACAAGGTAAAACAACGCCAGGTGTGTTCGGTGTACGTCTCTTCACTTCGCAGACACCACCAGCGAAAATTTTGTCTCCGGTTCTTGAGTTAAAGGGGAATAACATAGTTGAAAGCAAATGGGAAAAATTGTCTAGTCCCAATTACATGCATTCTGTTATTATTGTGAAATTTACAGGTTTTAAAATAACAAAAAGCGGTTTGTCATTAGATTTAGCTATCGATTGTTTATTGTATAAAAAAATGAAGCGTGCAAGTGAGAAGCCTGTGTCGTCATATCTACAGGCAAGCGTTGTTGTTAAAAGACAAAAGAAGGAAGACAGTAGTGACGAAAGCAGTGACAACGATGAAGACGAGAAATATGTTACAAAAAAATATAAATTTTAAACTAGAAATTGTATTTCATAAAAATGTAGTGTGAAATAAATGATTGAAACACAAAAATCACGTTTGTTTATTTTTTTAATTGCAAAAAATAGGTACGAGCCGTGCAGCACAATAGAGGTAAGTTTCAACATATCGCAAAATCATTTTCAATGATCCCGTCGTTTGCGTGTTTGCAAAGACTGTAGATTTTTTTTACCCTTAGACGAAGCTTTTCCATTTAAACAAAAGGGCCCGACCGAATGTATGAATGTTTTTCAGGGTATTTTTCGTTAATATTTTTCTTTCGGCACCTTAAAGAAGTCGATATAATTTTTGGTTCGCGCGATATCGTGCAGGTACAAAAATCACGAACGTCGTTTAAAAAAACGGTTCGACCTAATTCTATGAAAATCTTTTCTTACCATATTTTGGTATGGTTCGCGCGATATCGTGCAGGAAAAAATGACCACGTACCCAGTAGGACCTGTAAGCTTACAGAAGTACTGAAATAAGCCCTTACCAGTAAGGGGTAGGCCTTACTATACCGCTTATAGAAGTGCTTATTTTTACACACGATGTCATAGGAGGTAAGGCCTTACTCTTCTACTTACCTTAGAGTACTTACAGATGAGCAGTTCTGTAAGGGGTATAGTAATGCCTACCCCTTACTAGTAAGTGCTCTTTTCAGTACTTCTGTAAGCTTACAAGGCCCGCTGGGGTCCCAGCGGAAACTGGAACATTGCAAAAAGGATCTTTATGGGCGCCTGTGGATGTGTGATCCGGTATCGAAATGAATTTATTTTGTTCTTCTTTTACAAATGCCTTTTTCTTTCCAAGCCCGAGAGTGGCTTTACCTAAGCAGTCCCCCAACTAAATTCTAACCACTTATTCAAAGCTGCTTGTCCTCCGTATTAAATGAGAGCCGGGCTATGGAGTATGCTAATGTCGCATTTTATGTCGACGAAGATAATTGCCCGTTTTCTTTTTTTTTATAAAATTTTTGAAAACTCCAGGAAGGCTCCATTCAGTCATCGGGCGAATTCTCACTTGTTTGGGTCTAATTCTGGACTACACCTTACCATCTGCCTTCTCTTGTACTGGGTTATATAAGGGCTCATCTAGCACCAAGAAAACAAGGGGTACATCTTACCAGATGAATACCTATTTCAGTGCTCCATCGGTAAGGCCTTCCTAGAATTCCTACTGGGTACTTACGCACACACACATATATTTCCTCTCAAATTTTTGCTTAAAATGCTCTCGGGACCTTGAAAAATGAAAATACATTGAAAATCTCGTTTCGATTTTCGGACCGATGCAGTGGCGGTTCGTAAGGTTCAGCATAAGGGAAGTAATGCGCAAGGCAAACGATAAAAGTAAAAGTATCGAAGGCTTTAACTAAAAAACCTGAAAAATAACATATAGTGGAGTCAAATAAGCAAAACATAAGGAATTGCTTCCAGTCTAAAAAAAATTCTTGGAACATGTTAGTTGTAGTCGAATACTACACGAAATGAACATTTTCTACCTTTAGCAACCGCTAGAAAATCTACGTAAGTTATCGGCCATTCTGTGAATTTTTTTCATTTTGGTCGTTCTTTCTAAATATAGATGTGTATATCTCGGTATGAGTAGGTCCGAAAAAAGCAAAAAAAAAAATAAAGGCTGTTCGTTATTTAGATATCAGCGGTTACAATATCAAATTTTTATCTGTACACCTAACTTCGAAAATAAAACCTTAAAAAACTGCTGAATTTTAGCTTCTGGTAAGAGCTTCGGATTTCTTCAGTCAACTTATACTTTGTAATATGAACAATTTAAGGTCAAAATATCTTATTCATTATTAAAATTGACTTCAGATTAGAAAATTAACTGCCCTTTAATTTTTGTACATTGCATCGTATGAGGTTTTCCTTTTTTAATATGTAGTTTCTTTTATGCAATTGGTGATGGTGAACAAGACAAATTTTTTAAACTTCAAAAAAGTGAAAAAAAAATCAAATTGAAAATCGTGAATTTTGGCATTTTTTCGCTGATTTCCCGTTAATAGCCCTTTAGCTATAATAAGCCATAATTTTGGCTCAAAATCTAAAAAAAGATGTAATAATAAAACTTCATAACCTTCTTGCAAAAAAAAACAGGCGACCCGTACTCAAAAATACATAAAAATATTCTCTATCCCTTTAAATCATCAAATCGAAGCTACAAAGTTATTAGGTTATATTCAACACACACCTCCTGTCAACCCATTAGATCTTCACCTATCCTCGATCTCTTTTTTCTTGACTTAATATACCTGATCGAAAATTCATAATTTGAAGAAACCAAGAAAACAAAGAGAATTTATGGATACAGAAAATTTCTCTATCTTCGACTTCTCAATTCCCGCTGTTCGATGTCGAAGAAGCTGCGTTTAGCTCAGTTTCTGGGGGTACTGTATGAACGTATTAACGCAAACATTTGTGCGAGTGTGAGTTTAATTAGACTGAATGTGTCGGTGTTTTCAAGATGATTTTCTGGCCGAAATAGCTGGAGATATTACAGCTTCCCCATGTTATCGGCCAAGATAAGAGTGGCACCAGAAAAATTTAACGTCTGGAACCAACGGAAAGAGGCACTTTAGTATTGTCACTGTGCCGCTCGCCGCTCATATCATGACCATGCCATGCCCTAAGAAAACATGGGGAAGCTGTAATATCTCCAGCTTTAGTGTTTCCAGAGGAGGAAATATATTAAGATTTTTCTTGTGATTAATCTTGATATATGTAAAAAAAATTTCTTTTATTTTTATTTATATAAATTTATTTTTATGAAGCTGCTTATTTGCTCAAGGGAAGTAGTGCTTCCTTTGCTTCCAAAGAGGAACCGCCACTGGACCGATTACAATAACTTCCCTATACTGCGAAGTTAAAAATTAATGAAAAATTTTAAATAATGAGTTTAAAAATAGGGTTTTTTTTCATTTTTTTACATTTATTTGCAAATTTTTCCATAGTAACCTTAATTTTTTGACACCATCTAAAAGTAGGGGTTACAACACAAAAAAAAACACCACTTAAAAAAACGTTTTCGTTTTCATGTGTCGGCTGAAAATGATCTCTCTTTTTAGATATAAATTGATAATAACACGTAAAAAGAAATATTTTAATAAAAATTACAGTGGAGATATAAACAGGTAAGTTTCGTGAAAACAACAAATTTTTTCAAGGATAAAAATCAAAAAAGAAAAAAACAGTTTTTCCGATTTTCCTCGAATAAGGTGAGTTTTTGTGATAAAATGGTTTGCACAAAAGTTTTAGAATCTTTTATTACCTACAACTTTTATTTAAGTTTATTCGATAGGTCTAGTGTCTTTGAAAATCTTGTAAAACCATTTCCACCCCAAAGCTCCCCCAATTTCCCCATCGTAGCTTGGATCGAATTTTTTATTTCTCCCGTTAGTGAGGCTATATTTCCTTTCCTTTTCAATCTCTCTCCTGCTGTTATTAATTTTTTCCCCAAAATTATTTGCACTGGTCTAATAATTTATGAACATGGTCGTGAACTCATTGTCCTCCTTCGTGCCATGTGCTGCGCAAAATATAATAATGTGCGGTGAAATAGTTTAGTTTAGAATAGAAGTTTAGTTAGTTTTTAAATGAAAGATGAACATGTTTTATGGTTGACTAACAATAACAATTTGTATTTTTTTTTTCAATTTGATCTAAAAGAAGTTAGGGTAAGTTCCCCAATTAGTCTTAAACCATTCAATCGATCGCCATGGTTATTGGAAGATTCATACTAATCATCTGTGTAAATGAGCGGAAGTCTCCTCTCCCTATACTTTTCTTTTATACCCAGTCATCCAGATAGTTCTCCTTTCTTCACGCACAACACAATTAACACAAATAAACATTGCGTTCATATGAATAAGACATGCGCTTATGTATCTTCAAATCTAAGCTTCGAAATCTACCACGAATCCCAGTAGGATTGTAAGGTTACAGAAGTACTGAAATGAGCACCCACTAGTAAGGGGTAGACCTTACCACACCTCTTACAGAAGTACTTATTTTTGTACAGAAGTACTTATTTTCTTGGTTTAAACGTAAAGTGATTTTTGTACACGCACAATATCGCCCGAACTACAAAAGATGTCAACTTATTTGAGGTGCCATTCGAAGCGTATTAACGACAATATAATTTGAAAAGAAGCCTCGGTAGCTTAGGGAGCAAGGCGTCTGGCTACTATCCAAGAGGTCCCGAGTTCGATTCCCGGCCAGCCCTACGGTCTTTCGCCTTTTCCACTTTCGCACCTACATAACTTTCCTTCTTTCTTCTTCCCTCTCTACATTCCTGTTGCCTCCTGTCATAGCCCTTCTTAGCCTTTCCCCGCTCCGCCAAAGCGCATGACATCGGATGGTTGATGCGATTCAATTCGGTTCAGGAGGCATAACACTCCAGCGAGTTGTTTCTCGATTACCCGACTAGAGCTGCTGTTCGACATTGCACACTATATACGAAAAAAATAGTTTGTCGACAGTATAAAGGGCCTTTCATGAGACTCTTGTCTTTCACATAAAAAAAAAAATAGTTGGGATGTGGGATTGACCCCTTCGGTCCACACGATTAACTTCCCAGTATGATTAACAAAGATGGAATAAACTGTGATCTGACAAAATAGTAATACGTTTAGCACTAGTGGAAAATTGGCTAGTATCAAAAGTGATGACAAAGCAATCCCGAGAGAATCTAGCTCAAATAACTATAATAGTTAGTTTAGTTGTTTTTCCTGAACGTTAGCAAACAAACATTTCCTCCGTATTTCGTTCACTGCACTAAAGCGGGTGTTCAAATTCGTATTGAGCGTGTTGAAGCGCCGCGCCGGCGCGCCGTTGATAAACTGAGAAGCGAATCGAATGACTTCATTTGGAAATCCCAAAGCTTTCCGGATATATTAGCAAATCTGTAACTCATAAGTACTTGTCAGACTTGACCAAAAAGAACAAATTTTTCGGTAACTACTGGAAATCCCGGGATGAACCGCAATTTCCTGAAACTGTATCACGCGTAGAAAACAATTCCCCATTAAAGGTGCTAATCCAAGGTTGGAAAAATTCGCGCTGTTTGTAAAGGGTATCGAAATTTCTGCACGATTTTGAAAGGTTGTCGGATTTTGACAAGTGATGTTTTGTTCGAAGGCTATTTTATTAGGCAAGTTTATTAGATATTAGCAAAAAATTGTAAATTTAAGGTCTTTCTGACAATTAGCCGAAGTTTTTCTATTTAAACAAAAACAGCCCGACCGAATATTATGAAATTTTTTTCAGAGCATTTCTTCGTTAATATTCTTTTTTCGGCACCTCAATGAAGTCGATATAGCTTTCAGTTCGCGCGGTATCGTGCAGGTACAAAAATCATAAACGTCGTTTGCATTTAGTACTTATACATGATGAGTTGAATTCAAGTTGAACCCAAGTCTAACTACATGTAAACGGGAGTCGAGTTGGGTTAAGGTTGACTGAACTCAACTCAGCTCTGCTTGTTCCGGCGACACTGTAAATAAAAACCAAGGAAAAAGGGAATATATAAATAAAAACACAAATTTAACTATTTTTTCTATTTTTATTTAAATCAACGAAACAAACTACACGAATCTACAGAAAAAATACAACAAAAGCACACAAGTTCAAGTACAACAAAAACACACAGCACTACACTACGAAAAAAAAAACAAATTCGTACCTGAAAATAGAAAAAGTTATTAAAATACAAATACTAAATATACAAGCACTTACCTGGAAAATACTCCAAATTAGCAACAAGAAACCCACCAGAAAATCCATTTCATGAATGTATCCAAATGCCGTCGGCAAATCGACATTCTGTAAACAAAAAAAGTTTAGTGAAAATTACAAACAGGTTCCACAAAAAACACTCACCTGTCAACCCCAATGGAATGATCGCCGGCTCCTCCTCTCCTCATTCCCCACTAGAAACCTGAAAATATAGAATAATATTAGTAAATAAACTAAAATTAGAAGATATTACTTACCAAAACAAACAACTCCATTTGACGTCTACGAGTGAAACAAGAACAGCTAATCGGACATCGCACACAGATCTAGTACATAAACCCTAAATTATGTACTTCGAGAACGAACCCCCCTGCCAAAGGATAGCCGCAGCTATTGTTCGAGTAGAAATAAATACCGACGCACAGACGGCGTTAAATCAGATTGCTTTTAATCTTTCTAGAGTCTTGAACTAGAAGATAAAATCTGTATTGAGGTTTTAGCAATAAAGCAATTTCAAATCCTAAGTATCGAACTTAGCATTCTGGAAAGACAGAATTGAGGTCTTTTCCCAGTAAAGCCCGAATTAAAGACAGTTTTGAAGTCTTTAATACAGCAGTAACTTAATCACCAAAATTGATTTCAGCAGTTACTCTAACCAACCACAGAGGGACGAATTTGCGAAGAAACAAGGCAAAGCAGTCCAGCAAGCCACAACCAGGGCAGCAAGCAGCAACCAGGCAGCAAACAACAAGCAAATCCCAAGCGATTCCCAAGAAACGAAACCAGAGTGAAGCAACACAAAGGTTATTCCTGGCTGCTCTAATTGCAGAACACATCAGGCGAAACATCGATCGTCATCTGACAGATAGGTGGCGTTATCAATTAAGATATCAGAGCAAGCAATATTTTGGTAATTCTTATTTACAAACGAATAAAGAATAATTTACGAGTTTTCAAGTACTAAATCACGAATTAATAACAAATTTAAGATTGAATTGAAATATTTTGGCAAATTGTTGAATTTTTATTGAATTTATATTTAAGAAAATCTAATAATTAATTGCGAATAAATAGTAATTTGGTTATTGGAAAAAGTTATCTTTTTATTGAATCACACCCTTCCGGCACCTTTTTATTGAGTCAGAAATTAAATTGCTAATTCTGAACACTGCTACCTGTGTTTAGTTGAAATTATGCATACGGACATGAGTTCAGTATTTGAGTAGTTGAATTTAGTTGACAGCAGCATCTCTGTGTTTGTTTGTGATTTTTTGTAACGTGTATTGCTTCTTTATTTTCAACTCACCCTTAACTCAACTATTCATCTCATCATTCATACACATTAACCACCCGAACTACGAGTGTGTGCAAAATTGGAAGTTGATCGGTTATATTTTCTACTTTTTAGCCTATTATAAGCTTTCCGCAATTTAGTGTTGGCCGCCATTTTGAATTTGGAATGACGCCACATAGCTTATTGTGTTCTACCTGTCATATCCTTTCATTTGATACCCATGTCAGAGGGCCGCGGAGCACAATTTCAAAAATCGGCGCCATTTTGGAACCGCCATCTTGATATTTTTACAAAATGGCCAGATTGCATTGTCATCCAAACTAAACGTGTACGCAAAATTTCAGCTCTATCCGAAACCGGGAAGTGGGTCAAATTTAACTTCCAAGATTTGACGACAAACAGTGTAAGTGTTGGCCGCCATTTTGAATTTGGAATGACACCACATAGCTTATTGTGTTCTACCTGTCATATCCTTTCATTTGATACCCATGTCAGAGGGCCGCGGAGCACAATTTCAAAAATCGGGCGCCATTTTGGAACCGCCATCTTGATATTTTTACAAAATGGCCAGATTGCATTGTCATCCAAACTAAACGTGTATGCAAAATTTCAGCTCTATCCGAAACCGGGAAGTGGGTCAAATTTAACTTCCAAGATTTGACGACAAACAGTGAAAGTTAAATAAAAGAATTAAAAAAAAAATAAATGGTTAAAAAAATTTTTTAAAAAAAATTCTTTTCATTAACTAAAAAATGTACTGAAAAGTAAAAAATAAAAAATATTTTAAAGAAAGCGTGAAATTTCAATTTTAATGAAAAAGTTAATTAAAAGAATAGCGCATTTTTCATCAAAAATTGAAAATATAACTGTAAATCGCGTGAGATTTACAATAACCCTCAATTTTTTGCTTTGTTAATTTCAAATTCTAACAAAATTTTTTGATGAAAAATGCGCCATTCTTTTAATTAACTTTTTCATTAAAATTGAAATTTCACGCTTTCATTAAAATATTTTTTATTTTTTACTTTTCAGTACATTTTTTAGTTAATGAAAAGAATTTTTTTTAAAAAATTTTTTTAACCATTTATTTTATTTTCTACTTTTTAGTTTATTATATGTATTCCGCCATTTTATGATGGCAATTCTATTAGATTTAAAATTACGTCACACAGTTTACTGTATTCATTTGATACCCATGTCTTGGGTTCGGTGGAACATAATTGCAAAAACGGCCGCCATCTCGGAACCGTCTTCTTGATTTTTTTACAAAAAGGTCAGATTGCATTTAGTACTTATACATGATGAGTTGAACTCAAGTTGAACCCAAGTCTAACTACATGTAAACGGGAGTCGAGTTGGGTTAAGGTTGACTGAACTCGACTCAGCTCTGCCACCTGGGTTTAGTTGAAATTATGCATACGGACATGAATTCAGTATTTGAGTAGTTGAATTTAGTTGACAGCAGCATCTCTGTGTTTGTTTGTGATTTTTTGTAACGTGTATTGCTTCTTTATTATCAACTCACCCTTAACTCAACTATTCATCTCATCATTCATACACATTAACCACCCGAACTACGAGTGTGTGCAAAATTGGAAGTTGATCGGTTATATTTTCTACTTTTTAGTCTATTATAAGCTTTCCGCAATTTAGTGTTGGCCGCCATTTTGAATTTGGAATGACGCCACATAGCTTATTGTGTTCTACCTGTCATATCCTTTCATTTGATACCCATGTCAGAGGGCCGCGGAGCACAATTTCAAAAATCGGGCGCCATTTTGGAACCGCCATCTTGATATTTTTACAAAATGGCCAGATTGCATTGTCATCCAAACTAAACGTGTATGCAAAATTTCAGCTCTATCCGAAACCGGGAAGTGGGTCAAATTTAACTTCCAAGATTTGACGACAAACAGTGTAAGTGTTGGCCGCCATTTTGAATTTGGAATGACGCCACATAGCTCATTGTGTTCTACCTGTCATATCCTTTCAATTGATACACATGTCAGAGGGCCGCGGAGCACAATTTCAAAAATCGGGCGCCATTTTGGAACCGCCATCTTGATATTTTTACAAAATGGCCAGATTGCATTGTCATCCAAACTAAACTTGTATGCAAAATTTCAGCTCTATCCGAAACCGGGAAGTGGGTCAAATTTAACTTCCAAGATTTGACGACAAATAGTGTAAGTTAAATAAAAGAATTTAAAAACGGTTCGACTGAATTTAATGAAAATCTTTTCAGATCATATTTTGGTTAATACTCTTCGAACGGCACGTCAACTAAGTCGATATCTTTTATAGTTCGCGCGATATCGTGCAGGTACAAAAATCACTTATGTCACTTAAACCAAAAAACCGCTCGACCAAATATTATAAAAATCTTTTCAGATTACCGCTAATACGCTTCGAACGGCACCTCAAATAAATCAATATCTTTCGTGGTTTGGTCGATATCGTGCAGGTACAAAAATCACTTACGCCGCTTAAACAAAAAAACGGTTCGACCGAGTTTTATGAAAACCTTTTCAGATCATATTTCGGTTAATACGCTTCAAACGACACCTCAACGAAGTCGATATCTTTTTTGGTTCGCGCGATACCGTGCAAGAAAAAATGACCACATACGTACGCAAACACACACATACTTCCTTCCAATTTTTTGCTTAAAATGCTCCTGGGACTTTGAAAGATGAAAATACATACGTCGAAAATTTCTTCCTATACTGGGAAGTTAAAAAAATTCGGTCGAACCGTTTTTTGGTTTAAACGACATAAGTGATCTTTGTACCTGCACGATATCGCGCGAACCATAAAAGATATCGACTTAGTTGAGGTGTCGTTCGAAGAATATTATCCAAAATATGATAAGAAAAAATTTTCATAGAATCCCATCGAACTGTTTTTGGAACGAAGTTCCTTAACGCGGCTTGCGGGTAGAGTGAATTGGGAGAAATCGTCACGTAACAAAATGCGATATTTTGTGTATGTATGCGTGCGAGTATCGATCCCAGTAGGCAATTTGTGAATTTATTAAATCAGAATGCAGTGTTTTTCTTTAGAAATTGGAATCAATTTGCACCGATAGCTATAGGAAGAAATGATGATGCAAAGTGTCATGCATGACGAACGTGCACACTTTTTGCATTGGTCATTATCGAGGATAGATGCTTATGCTTTCTTGTCTGTCTGTTTGTCCGGTACAAATCTTGCAATCCGATCACCCTGAAATTTTGCACACAGCTTCAGCTCCGATGACAATGCACTATGGTATGACAATTATACCGTCAGATTCATGGCCGTGGTCTCAAGAGGACGGATTACTGTTTTCTTCAAGGAACACATTTTGCAATCGATTTTACAAATACTTCCGGGTATCCTATCATGCTGAAATTTTGCACACAGCTTTAGCTCCCATAACAATGCAATATAGTATATACCTTTAGATCCATGGAGGCCGCTCAGGAGGGCGGATTGAAATATTCTTCACAACCCCTTCGACATGGGTATCCAATGAAAGGATATGATAAGTAGAACACCATAAACAATATAGTATACTCAAAATATCATTTGGTCCATGGCGGACATCTCCAGCGGGTGAATTACCATTTTCTTCACAACCCCCTCGACATGGGTATCAAATCAAAGAGTACGATAAGTAGAACACCATAAGCAATATAGAATATTCAACATATCGTTTGGTCCATGGCGGTCATCTCAAGAGGGCGGATTACCATTATCTTCCCAACCAACTTGAGATGGGTATCAAATGAAAGGGCATTATAAGTAGAATGCCATAGGCTATGTCTTTATATTCATGGCGGCCATCTCAAGAGGGCGGGTTACCATTTTCTGCACAACACCCAGACATGGGTATCAAAATAAAAGGCTATGAAAAGTAGAACTTCATAAGCAATATAGTATACTCAATCTATCATTTGGTCAATAGTGGCCATCTTAAGAGGGCCGATTACCATTTTCTTCACAACCCTTTTGAGATGGGTATCAAATGAAAGAGTATGATAAGTAGAACACCATAACCAATATAGTATACTCAATATATCGTTTGGTCCATGGCGGTTATCTCAAGAGGGCGGATTACCATTTTCTTCACAGTTCCCTCGACATGGGTATCAAATGAAAGAGTATGATAAGTGAAACACCATAAGCAATATAGCATACTCAATTTATCATTTGGTCCATGGCGGCCATCTCAAGAGGGCGGATTACCATTTTCTTCACAACCCCTTCGAGATGGGTATCAAATGAAAGAGTATGATAAGTAAAACACCATAAGCAATATAGTATATTCAATATATCATTTGGTCCATGGCGGTCATCTCAAAAGGGCGGATTACTATTTTCTTCACCACTCCCTCGACATGGGTATCAAATGAAAGGGCATTATAAGTAGAATGCAGTAGGCTATGTCTTTATATTCATGGCGGCCATCTCAAGAGGGCGGATTACCATTTTCTTCACAGTTTCCTCGACATGGGTATCAAATGAAAGGGTATGATAAGTGGAACACCACCTTTAATTGCGGCTTGCGCTATGACCATACATAAATCGCAGGGTGGAACTTTCAGTGAAATTGTTTACGAGTACAGCAAAGATCATTCCCAAGAACTTGTATACGTTGCGTTATCTCGTGCAACAAATATAGAAAATTTAAATATTGTAACACCTCAAGATGATCCAACGAAATTTAAGTTTTATCATAATCGAAAGCAAGCTAGATCAACAGAGAAATTGCTGCAAGAATTTCAAAGATTATCTTTAAACATATTGCAGACCAGAACGCAAATGGTTTTGGATATGATTTGTAACAAAATAGGTCTTTCAGTATTAACTTTTAATTGCCAAAGTTTAAAAAATCATATTTTAGATTTCATTGATCCAGTTACTGAAAATTGTAATATTCTATTACTTACTGAAACAATTGAATTTCTCATTATAAACGAGACAATATGTATTCATGCAGGTGGGGTTGCAATATACCAAAACTATAAAGATAGTGTTAACATTTGCCAACCAAATATGGAAACTATTTTGTCAAACATGAGTGCATTGAGTACTAGACATTCATCAGTTGGAGACATTTGTTCAGTGATTTGTAAAATAAGAAACGATCAAGAAATAGTTATTGTAGCTGTTTATATATCACCAAATCAAAAGATTGAGGATATTACATTATTTATTCATCGATCCCTGTTAAAACATACTGAGAGAGAATCTAAACTACTATGTCATAAGCTTTCACTAATATTAGCTGGAGACTTTAATATTAACTTCAATGAAAAAGACAAATTTAAAATCTTCACATCCTTTTTATCTGACACATTTAATTTGCGTATGAATAACGATCCAGCACAGTACACAACGAAATACTGTACTACAGTTGATGCCGTTTTTTCAAGATTCTTGGACAAAATTGATTCTGAAGTATATGCATCTTATTACAGTTATCATAAGCCAATAATTTCTATGTTACAATTGGTGATAAAATTTGAAATTTTTTTTGGAAAGTTTTGGAATGTTAATATTATAATGAATATTTTCCTAAAATATTAAATTAAATTTTTGATTTGATTCGATCCTTTACATTATTTGCTTGAAAAATGGTATAAAGTAAAAATAAATAAAATATTCAGATTTTATTTGGAGTTACATTCGCAGTTGTAGAAAAATCGTAAGGAACTTCGTTCCTGACGGGGGTCCCATGACCGCACCTGAATTTTTTTGTTTAAACGACGTTCGTGATTTTTGTACCGACGAAAAAAATTTCATAACATTCGGTCAAGCCTTTTTTTTTCAAAGGAAACAATTTCTACTAATTGTCAGAGAAAGACCTTAAATTGATAAGTTTCGCAAATATCTAATAAACTCGATGGAACGAGACCCGCTCTAAACGAAGTGAACTTTTTTGGATTCTGCACAGCGATAGCCTTCCAACAAATTATCACTTGTCAAAATCCGACAACCATCAAAAATCGCGCAAAAATTCCGTTACCCTTTACAAACATCGCGAATTTTTCGAACCTTGGATCAGCACTTTTTGCGAGGAATTCTTTTCTACGAGTGATACAGTTTCAGGAAATTGTGGCTCATCCCGAGATTTCCAGTAGTTACCGAAAAATTCGTTCTTTTTCATCAAGACTGACAAGTACTTTACATTGGTCAGTTTTGCTAATATCTCCGGAAAGCTTTGGAATTCGACGAATTCGAACACCCGTTTTAGTGTAGTGAAAGAAGTACGAAGGAAATGTTTGTTTGCTAACGTTCGGGAAAAACAAATTCTATAGAATTTTTATTAGATTAACCACTATTTGAACTAGCTTCTCCCAGGATTACTTTGTAACCAGTTCTGATACTAGTCAAATTCCCGCTAGTGCTAAATGTATTACTATTTTGTAAAAAGACAGCTTATTGCGTCTACGCTCGTCATACTGGGAAGTTAATCGTGTGGACCGAAAGGGTCGAACCCACATCCCAACTAGTTTAGTATAAGAATAATTATTATTTGATTTTTCATGTTATCTGCGATGTTTTTTTTTCATTCTGTGCGGAAGGGGGTTTGAACCCCCAAAACCCTTCCCCTGGCTACGTCCTTGATAGCGCAACGCACGTTTACATGACAAAAGAACCAATTTCCTTTGAAAATTAAAACAGATTACGATGGAAGCATTCAATTACAATAAAGCATCACCATTACAGCATGCCCATACACTCCAATGTTATTAATGGATATATTGTGCCAATATTATCTTTAAAATTTCAAAAAATAAGCTCCTGGAATGTGCTGTTCTAATGGTAAGGGAGATTTATTGAAACGAAATGATCTTACACTTACAAGGATGGAACTTCTTCCTTCCATACGCTTTGTTTACTACCTTTTATTTAGTTTTCGGTGCGCTAGTAATAATAATAATGAACTTTTGGAATATTCACAAACAAAATTTATAGATCCTATCCTCCTGTACCTAATGTTAAGATTGATTTGGAAATACATATAGACTGGCCAAAGAAGTTTTAACATCTAGCGGGTTGTATTATGTACACCAATTTTTGCTTTAATGGATTGGAAATGTCGCTTCAATATTAATAAATTTCTACAATTTATTTTCTAAAAATCAAAAATAAATCAAAATAAAAATTATATTTTTTGCAGCAAAGCGCAAGATTTTTCGATCGTCCAAGCGTACGCAGCCCAACTCTTCAATTAATTAATCAATGCATTGGAGCAAACAATACTCATGCCCTGCATCGAAAATGTTCGTCATGTCCGAATTCGTTCGAACATAACGCAAAAATTTTAGGCCGGTGCCCCATTTTCAGCGATTCATGTGCAAGGTATATCCGAAAAATATTCGTCAGAATTTCTATTCCAATTATGCTAATAAGCTGCAATGAATTCAATTTATATATTATTACAGATTTAATTCATCTGAACGAGTAGTTTTTGATGAGGGCTCTATAACTTATTCTGTTGTAGACCGGGCTGAATGTCCGGACTCTTTAAACAGTGTATGTTCTGCAATACCCTTGAAAACTGAACCGTGCGGTCCACCGAGCAGTCCGGAATCATCTCCAGAAATTTCTTTTGGCCCTGAAGATTGTGCCGGGTGTGGACGACTAATACAGGTAAAATAGTCCAGTTTCAATTAACTTAATTTTAATAAAACTCTTTGTATACTAGGATCGATTTTACCTCTCAGCAATAGAGAAACGATGGCACATCGGCTGTCTACAATGTTGCATATGTCACCAAGCTTTAGATGGAGAAACTTCTTGCTTTTCAAGAGATTGCAATATTTACTGTAAAAGCGATTACTATAAGTAAGTTTAAAATAACTACGGGTATGCCGTACTAGAGGTCCCGCCAAAAGAGTTGATGCCGAGAAAGTCGCGTTTTCCATGCGCAGTAGAATCTCCGCATGCCGTTCCCGTCCCTTAGCCTAGTCGCAACAAATTTCGAAGGGGAAATTTGAAAATACATAAGCGCATTTCTTATCAATATGTGCGCAATTTTTATTTGTGTGCAGCTTTAATTTCCCCAGCTGCGCGCTCCGGCATCAACTCTTTTGGCGGGACCTCTATCAATATATGTTTAGTGTTATCAACAAATGAGTGTGTGTGTTTTTCATGAGGATCTGTAGAGATAAGTATACCACGAGAAAATGAAAAGCGATGCAAACTATGCTTGCATGAAAACCTTAAGGCTTGCAATATTTTGAAGGGCGTATTTAAATGTGTTGCTGAAAACGAAACTTAATTGATATTTTTATTAATGAAGACAATTAAATAAAAATAGAAATTAAAAATGCTTATTGTAAATTGTTAATCAAATTTAGTATTGATGCCGGTGATTACTTTGAAAAGATTCTAGAATAGTAAGAATTAATAACCGGTGAGGCGTTTTGCCGGGAGAGGGACCCAAATCTCACCCAATCTCTTGTGGGGGAGAGAAGGGGCCTCGGCAAATTTCATGAAATTTTTTTCCGCAAGAACTTGTAAAAAAAGTTCTATATGTGAAGAAAACCAAGCTTAGGTGTCACCTTTTGTACTGCCACTTTGTCTTGTTGTTAAGTTCATGGTGCAATGTCTATTAGCAAGCTTGGTTTGAAGAATAGAGGAGAGTAGGAAAGGTAAGAGGTCTAGGGGGTGCTCGAGGAAATGTCGATGAACCTTACGTTTGCGCTCTAAGATGTTGTACGAGATGGGAAATACTGATTGTAGAAGATTATTATTGCGTCCGAAGGGGTTGGGCTGTAGGGTATTGGGGTGGGCCGACCAGGCTAGCTGTGTGTTGCGGGGAAGATATTGCCATGCAGGCAAGAGGTTTTGAATTTCAGTGGAACATTCGCTCTGGCAATAGCGATAATTTATATAGGGTTGCTACATTCCTACGTTGGCTTAAATGGATGAGTTTGATGGCATGATTTTGCACCTTGTCGAAGCAAGTCAAAGTGGTTTTTGGGGCACCTGTCTAAATATACCAATTGTATTCAAGGCGGGGCCGAATGTAAGATTTGTAAATTGTAGCCAGGGAGGCTGGCTGGAGGAGGAATTTTAATCTATTAAAAAATGCAAGGCATTGGGAGGCTTGATGCGCGATTTGGAATATGCGATCATTCCATTGTAAATCCTCCGTTAGAGGTCATTTAAACGATAGCTTTTGATCTAAGTTTAGGTTAGTTACTGCTATGACTGATGGAAAACCTACCGTCAAAGGTGATGATCGATGTGATTATCTGAATATTTGGATTTCCATCAATCACTACTGATGTAATTAATTGAATTAAGGGGGGGGGGGTCGAAAAATCGCCACACGTTATTAATGGGCGGCCCTTAAAAAATATATATTGCCTCACTAAAAACAAAAGTTACACCGCTTTGAACAGAAAATGGGTGGCGAATAAAATAGTAAATTCTGACAATAGTGAAATTATGGCTTATATTGGTGTGCGTAGGATCACACATTGGAACAAAAAACTTCTATATCAAGTCTATATTTCCAAATAATTCTTAATATTACAAGAGGATACCCAACAATAATTTTGTCTATGAATATTCCATTAACGCTTATTGTTACTTGATCTTCCAATAAAATAAGATTTTTTTATAAGACCGACGGTTGTTTCGAAAAAATCGAGAAATAATAAAATATTTCTTTCTATCGACCAAAATCTTGCTATCTTTCTATAATACAAAAAATTATTTAGTTAAAAAAACTTTTTAATATTACACGTTTTTAAAACGCACTAAAAAGTATTTAATGATTTCTTCTAGTTCCATACAGATTTAGAACTTCCTAATACCATACGGATAGTCCTGAAAATTTGTGATTGTGAATTTGTAATAGCTATGAAAATATCCGCAGGGTTGAGAAATCATTCGCATCAATCATGTATGCGCCCCACGTTTTAAATCTTACTGTTTTAGAAATATATATTAGGTTCTAAAGCTGTATGAAGCTAGAAGAAATTATTATATACTTTTTAGTTCGTTTTAAAAACGTGGTATATTAAAAACGTTTTTTTTTACTAAATAATTATTTTCTGCTTTGTAGTCTTGTGTGTGAAATTCTCCAATCGATTTTGAGCATCTTGATGATATTACGACAGAAATTTGCGGAAAATTGTTACCTAAATCTACCAATAATATATCAAGCTGTTTAATTTTGAAATTCCTGAAAAATTAACACTAGAACTACGAAGACCGTCATTTTAACGGTTTTCAAATTTCATGCTTAAAAATCCTTACTAATATTATAGATGCGAAAGTAACTCTGTCTGTCTGCCTATCTGTCTGTTACGCTTTCACGCCTAAACCACTGGACCGATTTTGATGAAATTTGCTACAGAGATAGTTTAGACCTTGGAGACGGACATAGGATACTTTTTATCGTGAAAAAGAGGGTTGAAGGGGGTGAAATGGGGTTGGATAGGTTATAAGGGGGGTTTTATTTCTTTGGTCAGATTTTCTCCAAACTTAGTAAAAATACTCCTAACCATAAATAATGGAATAGGTGTTTCGGGATTTTTCGAAATTCATCCCCTAAGGGGGTGAAATAGGGTTGAATAAATCGGTTGTAAGGGGATTTTTTTTTTCTTTACTCAGATTTTCTTCAAACTTAGTAAAAATACTCCTCACCATAAATAATGAAACACGTATCTACTTTATTATTTTTTTAAATTCATTTCCGAAGGGGGTGAAATGGGGTTCAATAGGTTGTAAGGGGATTTTTTTTCTTTACTTTTTTTTCTATTGTATAAAAAGTAACTGACTGACAGACAAAGCACAACCTAAACCGCTAGAGCTAAAGTGCTGAAATTTTGACAGTGCATCCCTATAATGACGTGGGCATCCGCTAACAAGCGATTTTTCGAAATTCATCCCCTAAGGGGATGAAATAGGGTTAACCCAAATCGCTGGGCTATAGCTGAAATTTTGACAGTGCATTCTTATAGTGACGCGGGCATCCACTAAGAAGCGATTTTTCGGAATTCATCTCCTAAGGGGGTGAAATTGGGTTAACCCAAAACCGTTGGAGCTATAGGGCTAAAATTTTGACAGTGCATCCCTATAATTGACGTGGACATCCACTAAAAAGCAATTTTTCGAATTTCATCCCCTAAGGGGGTGAAATTCTTTGTGGACATCCACTAAGAAGTGATTTTTCGAAATTCATCCCCTAAAGGGGTGAACTAGGGTTAAACCAAATTGCTGGAGCTATAGGGCTGAAAATTTGACAGTGCTTCTCTATAATGACGTGGACATCCACTAAGAAGAGATTTTTCGAAATTCGTCCCCTAATGGGGTGAAATAATGTTAACCCAAATCGCTGGAACTATAGGGCTGAAATTTTGACAGTGCATCCCTATAATGACGTGGACATCCCCTAAGAAGCGATTTTTCGAAATTCATCCCCTAATGGGGTGAAATAGGGTTAACCCAAACCGCTGGAGCTAAAAGGCTGACATTTTGAAAGTGCATCCCTATAGTGACGTGGACATCCACTAACAAGCGATTTTTCGAAATTCATCCCCTAAGGGGGTGAAATTGGGTTAACCCAAATCGCTGGAGTTATAGGGCTGAAATTTTGACAGTGCATCCCTCTAGTGATTTGGACATCCACTAAAAAGCGATTTTTCAAAATGCATCCCCTAAGGGGGTGAAACGGGACTAGCCTAAACCGCTAGTGCTAAAGGGCTGAAATTTTGACGGTGCATACCTATAATGACGTGGACGTCCACTTTTTTGAAACTCATCACCTATGGGAATTCGGGAATTTTTTCTTCAGCCAGATTTTATCGAATTTTGTAAAAATACTATACACCATAAATAATGACACACGGCGTCATGAATTTTTCGAAATTCAACCCCGAATGTGGAAACAATTGTATGAAAAGTTATTTATTTCAACAGTTGTTCTTAGAAATTGGTATAAAAATTGGTTCAAAATTTGTGAAACTCGAAATTCACTTTATTTAGGATTCATTTGTGATTGCTTCATAATTTCTTGCACCCACGTAAATGGGCGCACAACCTTAACGAATGTTCGTCAAACCCTAAAATGTCATTTCTCTTGATACATTCTAATCTCTGCTTCAAAGCTTGCAGATTTGTTGAGCAGAGGTTATATACGCAGCAATTTGCTTACCATGTTTATTAAGAAAATGCACTATATTAAACCTTTTTTAGGGATAATAACAGCTGACTTTTTTGTTTTGCTTTTTTTTCAAGTAAAACAGTGCTTATAATAAACTTTTTTTATTTAAAGGCGTTGCAAGTCACGTTGGGTTTTATGCTAGTTTAATATAATTTTTGTAATTGTTCTAGAATTTTTAAAATATATCAACAGTTGCTTTTCAATTTCCCCTTACCGACTTTAATTTCCATAATCAGTATGACCTATACCGTCAAAGTGACGGCTTTAGCAGTTTCAAAGTTTATAATAATTTATGTATCAATGATGGACATCAATACATATTTACATTCATTACATTGCTTCCAGACATTTGTATTGAATGATCCAAATTGTTCGGAAGCCGTTAGAACTGAACACTCTAACTGGTAAATGTATTCAGGACGCAATCATTATCAGTTGTACTTATAATGTGATTAAGTTCTTGGCGAAAAGTACAATCTGTGTGTAATCTGTGAAAAGCCCATTCTCGGAAAAAGTATGAACATGTTTTTATAAATGGCTTTCCCTACTTAGACAGATGAAATTAGCCCATAAGGAGTACCTTTGAATGAATTTGTAGCTTTGAATTTTGTAGGCAACTATGTAAATTGTAGGAGAAACATATCAACACAAATTTTTTTTACAAGTTTTATAAAGAGACTTGTGATGAAAATATAACTAGAAAACAATTTTTGTTTCAATTATCCAAAGAACTCTTCAGTGAATATACTCGTTGCAGAAAATACTCTTTCTCCCAAAAACAAAAACAGGCAATGGATTGTACTCTAGAAAACTCAAAAAAATCCTTGCGAACGCAAATCTTGCTAAATTCGATTGTGCAACAAAAACAGAGCGATTTATACTGGCAATTCATGCAACAAGTGTGTGGCAAGTGCTCCTCTAAGATAACGATACATGTAAAATAAGTGCCTCATAGTTATTTTATACACCTGTCAAATTTGGTATAACATAAATTCAAAGAGAAACTGTTTGTGTTAACTTCCCAGTATAGGAAGTTATTGTAATCGGTCCGAAAATCGAAGTTGAAATTTTCGACGTATTTTCATCTTTCAAGGTCCCAGGAGCATTTTAAGAAAAAAATTGGGAGAAAGTATGTGTGTGTGTGCGTAAGTATGTGGTCATTTTTTCCTGCACGATATCGCGCGAACCAAAAAAGATATCGACTTCGTTGAGGTGTCGTTCGAAGCGTATTAACCGAAATATGATCTGAAAAGATTTTCATAAAATTCGGTCGAGCAGTTTTTTTGTTTAAGCGGCAAGTGATTTTTGTTCCTGCACAATATCGCCCGAACCACGAAAGATATTGACTTACTTGATGTGCCGTTCGAAGCGTATTAGCGACAATTGTATCTAAAAAGATTTTTATAATATTCGGCCGAGCGGTTTTTAGGTTTAAATGACATAAGTGATTTTTGTACCTACACGATATCGCGCGAACTATTAAAGATATCGACTTAGTTGTCGTGCCGTTCGAAGAGTATTAACCAAAATATGATCTGAAAAGATTTCCATAAAATTCGGTCGAACTGTTTTTTGTTTAAACGACGTTCTTGATTTTTATGCCTGCACGGTACCGCGCAAACTAAAAACTATATCGACTTCTTTGAGGTGCCGAAAAAAGAATATTAACGAAGAAATGCTCTGAAAAAAATTTAATAATATTCGGTCGGGCCTTTTTTGTTTAAATAGAAAAACTTCGGCTAATTGTCAGAAAGACCTTAAATTGACAGTTTTTGCCAATATCTAATAAACTGGATGGAATGAGACCCGTTCTAAACTAAGTGATATTTTTTGGGTTCTGCACAGCAATAGCCTTCGAACAAAACATCCCTTGTCAAAATCCGACAACATTTCAAAATCGTGCAAAAATTTCGTTAGCCTTTACAAACAGCACGAATTTTTCAAACCTTGGATTAGCAGTTTTTAACGGGGAATTGTTTTCTACGCGTGATACAGTTTCAGACAATTGCGGTTCATCCCGGGATTTCCAGTAGTTACCGCAAAATTTGTTCTTTTTGGTGAAGTCTGACAAGTACTTAACAGTTATAGTTTTGCTAATATCAGTTTGTTAATGGCGCTTCAGCCCGCTAAATATGAATTTGAAGACCCGCTTTAGTGCAGCGAACGAAATACGGATTAAATGTTTGTTTGCTAACTTTCAGGAAAGACAAATTCTCTAGAAAAATCTTGTGGACTTACTAGTATTATAGTTATTTGAACTAGCCAGGGATCGTAACTGTTATAACTTATATCGAAAAAATCAGAAAATAATAATTATTTTGAGATATATATGATTTAAGACAACAGTAACAGTTAAATTTTACCAAAAATAATAAAAGTTATTTTTAACTCTAATTTTTGCCTAGTATTGTTTTAAATCTTTAAAACTGTTATTAAAGATTTTTGTTTTTTTCTGTCCGAAATGATAATTAAAATGGACTTTTATTTTTAAAATAAAAAATAACTTTTAAAAAGACTTTTATTTTTTTCTGTCTTTTCAAGATTTTTATTTTCCAGTTTTTCTATAAAAGTCTTTGAAGACTTTTATTTTTAAAATATAAAAATAAAAGTCTTTTGCTGAAAACAGATAAATAGTCCATTCAAAACGTTAAGAAAATCGAACCCTAATGGTCTTTGGGGTCGCTGATCACGAAAATCGGGCTCCTGCGGTCCTAAAACATGGGCGTCACCCTTAAAAACGCAAAAAAACACTCCTTTTTGGGGGGTTTTCGCGATTATTTCGATAATAATGAAAACTAATGCAATGAAATACTCTTTTTTAATATTTATTTGCGAAGGTGGTTGATTTGTACCAGTGTTGGGCAAAATTTAATCTGATTGATGATTAATGATTGCGACTAAAAGCTGTAGTCTGTAATCATGATTAGAGATTGATATATTTAATCAGAGAAGTAATCATTTTAGGTGATTGATGATTGATCAATTTCAACCGCAATCGTGATTAAATGATTAAAAATTTAGATTAACACACAAAGTAAAAATCCTGGACACTTTTTCTCACTCTTGGAACAAGAACTCGCAGCGATTGAACAAAAAAAAGCTGCTATGATATTGGACGCAAAAAAGCTGCTAGCATAGCTTCTTGTTAATGTATGTGCTCGAAACAGTCATTTTGGCAAAACGACAAATATTCATGTCAAAAGAAATGTCTCGAAAATTTTCTAACCTTAAGAAAGCTTTCGATAATATTTTCACCTAAAAATATGCAGAATTAAATATAAATTTAATTTGCTTCTAAAATTTATCCTAAAGTATGCCAAACAGTAATGAGTCATGGTAACGATTTTCGTCTCCGCACATTCTTTCAAATAGACCCCAGGGATAAGACATATTCATGTCAATATTGAAAAATGGCAACACAATTTCAAATCTTAGGTTTTGAAATGAGGAGTGTCTCTCAAAAGGGGATATTTACATGTGATTGCTTTTTTCAGAAAATGAAGAAAACTGATTGTGGTACTTCCATAGGTCTGCAGAAAAGTAGATTATCTGTGTAGGTATTATGTAATCATATTGTTATAATAGCATATTTAGATAAAATATCTGACCATGTAGTTTAGAGCTACTGAATTTAAAAAAATTGAAATGTCCCCTTTTGATCAGGAATTTTATAATGCCCCCTTTTGTTCTGTACTACATGTAAATATCCCCTTTTGTATTGTACATTTCCACAGATATCCTCTTTTGTTTGGTACATTATAAATTTAAAAAAAACAAATGGACACTATTTATTTAGAAAACAACTTTTTTATTATCAAATATCTGCAATGATTTGGTAATTAAGGAAATATTAATTAAACTCTAGTCTCGCCGATATCATCCGTTAGACATCCAGAATCAATATGCTGGATTTCTACGTCTTCTGAAGTGCCACAGTTTGGAGGATCTAATACATAATACATATACATAATACATAATACATAATACATAATACATAATACATAATACA